>CM067520.1:24073218-24191751 GCA_034509495.1 Acestrorhynchus altus | reverse complement strand
GTGTGTGTGTGTGTGTGTGTGTGTGTGTGTGTGTGTTTGGGGGGGGGGGGGGGGGCTGTATGTATGTGTGTGTTTGTGCTAACAAACAAGCATGAGCGTTCATGTTCATTTCATCAAGCCCTGCTTATATCCCCAAGTTCATTCCGCTATAAAAAAAAAAACAAGTGTTCCTTCAGCAACTCTGATCAAAAGCACAGCTCACACTGCATCCATGCTTTAATCTGTTACGGGGTTATTTTTACTGTTATTTATTCGACTTAAATCTCTGCGCCCACGTCATCACCAGTTGTTCATTTTGACAGAATCTTAAATTGACTAAAACAATGATATGCAACCAAACACTGCATTGTGTATCATCGGTGTGTAGCTCACACAAACTAACAAAGGCAAACAGCTACGGAATCTTGAGCCCTGAATCTTCGATTTTATCATTTTTCATTTCTTGACGTAATTTTATTTGGCACTTGTTATTTACCTTCATTTGAATGGACCAATAGAAATGCTCCAAAGTGACTTTGAATAAAATCTTTCGATTCGGACATCCATTGAAGTTAATTTTACAAGGTGTTACTAGGAGATACAACATGGTTGCTAACGTGTTGCTATGTGATTGTTATGGTGTTACTAGATGGTTTCTAAACTGTTGCTATGGAGTAGGTGTTGGCTGATATGATGATGCTTTATAGCTGCTAGGGTGTTGCTATGGTGGTTGCTACAGTGTTGCCTGGTGATTGGCATCATAGATTAGTTGCTAATGTGTTCCAATATTGGTTGCTAGGTGCTGCTTAATAGCTGCTTGTGCGTCACTAGGGTGGTTGCTAAGATGTTTCTAGGTGGTTGCTAAGGTGTTGCTAGGTGATTGCTGTGGTTTTGCTTAGTGGTCAAAGTGATTGAATGGCTGGTGATCTAAGCAAATACATTGCCTATACCAGTGATCTCAACCCTGGTCCTGGAGGCACCCCTACCTGCATATTTTAGAGCTCCCTGATCCCACCACACCCGACTCTATTCATCAGGTCATTAACAGAGTTGCCCTTCAGAGATGCAAGGGGCGTGTTAAAGCTGAAATGTGCAGTTCAGGGGTGCCTCCAAGACCAGGTTGGTGAACTAGTTGGGTCACCAGGTCTTGGCCAGCATAGTGTATGCTGCATTGGTTTTGCTCATGCTAGATCACGGTGGTCAAACAACTTGGTGATGCCACTCATTCCTGCCTGCCACCATGGGCATGCATGGCATGGTTAAGCTTGGTTATACTGGTTGCCTGGCTTGGTCAGGTTGATCATGCTTATAGACCAGCCAAATATTTCTGTCTACATAGTGTCATAAGTGGAGTTTCCTGGTCTTTTAACCCAAGAAATCCTGCTCTAGCGCTACTGCAGCTTTACTGTAGAAGCTTTCATAGCTTCTCGAGATTGAAGAATGTCCAGCAGAGAAACCACACATGACAGAAAGACTTAATAGACTGTTGATGGCAAATGAATTTTCCTACAGAGAAATCTCAGGCTGATTTATACATTGGTCAATATTTCCATTTGTATTCCACTCAATAGATTTTTTTTTGCACCAGTCATGGCCAGACACTTGTATGTGAGAGGACATATCGAATAGAACCTGCCTCAGGGGGAAATATGCAAGGTTGCAGTTCCTGGAGATTGATGTTAACGTGATTGTGTTAAATTGATTGTTCCAGGCTGCTAAAGCTCACAGAAATGTTTGTAAATGAGTGTATATCATTAAACCATTAAAATCACAGTATTTACAGCAACAATGAGTGTAGAACCACAGTCCCCAAATTCCTATCTCTTAATGGGTGACCACTATGAACCACCATGATTCATATATATATATAAATTGCAATTGTTGTAAAACATTCTCCTTTATTGGCATACACTACCCAAAATAGCCTCTAAGAACCGTTTTATAGGACAGTGGGGGCACCTTATACCAAGACCCAGTGTCTAATCACACAACATCTGTAATCATTTGCATCTCTGCCTAAGACAGAACTGCATGCCGAGTTTTACATCAGTCCTATCTGGTTGCATTATGTCTTTTGTCAACGAGTGTCCATTGAAATGGGACGTTACACGTGTACAGTCTATTCTCTGCCCTCCAAAGTGTACATATAGCTTCTTACAGTGTGTGCCTGTAGCAGTATGAATAAACAGAGTACCTCAGCTAAATAGTGCCAGCTCAGAGATGACGCCCTTCTCCACGGTGACACACCAGTCCAGACCGGTCAATCACATCGCACACTCGCGCTTGCTTCAGGCTTCAGGGCACACACACATTCACGAGGAGTTCCTGAAATGGAGAAAGAGATGGTGACAGACAAACCAAATACAGGAATCTTGAAGAGTCTGGTTTATGCTCAAATACACAATGCCCCAAATAACACCATACCCCAGTGAATAATCACAGTCCAGGACAGTGGGTCCAACTGCTGCCTTGTTCTCATCTGTCAGGCAAAGGCATAATTAACTGATGTGTTTTATAGCCTGTAATCAGGCACTTATCAAACATCACAGCTTTATTTGAATTGCATGTTTATGAGCCTACATTAATGTTAATCCATTAATTATCCATTTTAAAGGTTACAGCTCAGTTGGGACAGGCTATTTTAGTTTTTCCATTTGAGATTTTTATTTTCCTATAGGGTTGTGCATGTGAATGAAGCATGTGGAGGTGGTACAGTAATATTACAGGCTCATGCAGTTCCACCAACATTCCATAGTGCTGTAGTCACATTTCTGGCTCAGAGTGAATAGTTTGTAGTGTCAATAATGCACAAACATGTGATATATTTGGCTGGTTCCTGCTCCTACACTTGTGAAAATCTTTCCCACCAGTGCCACAATATTGTTGGCCTTCCTCTGCTCACAGTGTTACTAGCAAGCTGATTGTCTCTTTTTGTTGCAGGATGGGATGTTACCTGTAAACAGCCACCACACTGAGCGCTACAGGAAATGAAAGCTTTAGTTCTACACAAAGATTTAATGTGATGTCACCTTTATCTCAACCAATAAACTGCTTCAACTCGTCTTTGTGGATCTACTTCAACAAAGAGTAGATCCAACCCCAGTATCAGCAGGTCTCCCGTCCACTCAGCATGTTTGAAATTTCGAACCTTTGGAGGTAAGTTTAAGCGAGGAGCCTCGCAAAAGTGATTATCAGCATAAAATGCTTTTTGATGGACAAATGACTTCTAAACCTGGTTTGAAAATGGTTGGAGATTTTGGATTTTCTGTGGATGTCTTATGGACGTGTCTTTGTCCAGTGGGTTGTTCGTCTTAGAATTCAAATTTTCTTCCCATATGGTTACCTCTGGAGTCTCTGGAGGAATTCTATTTCATATATGAAACAGTGTCCGGTCCGGTCATCATGAAATAAAGCATTGCCATACTTACAAACAAAAATTAATGATTAAAATCATGCAGTGTGATCTGTCAGCCAACCTTCTACTTCAGTCTGTTAATTGTGATAAAAATGAAATGTGAGGAAGCAGAATACAGGACATTGTGAACAGAATCAGCAGGCATAATGAGCATATGTCTGGAGCCCCAAAAATCCCACACATATATACTTGCAGACCACCTGTCTAGGCCAAAAAAATGTGTGAAAAGTGGTGTACGACTCATTAATAATGACATTTTACAACATCAAAGTCTTTTAGCCTTTTAATATTTCAGAGATCCTTCTGGCAGAGGCAAAGAGTGTGTGTGATTAAGTCATTTGGTCTTATTTAAGCATAATTATGCTAATTATTCAGACGAGAACACAGGACCGAGAATGGAAATGGAAAATGAAAAGGGAAAATAAGTAAAGGGGCTTAATCAACTACGTCTGCTGCGTTAGAAATGACAGGTAACATGAACACACTGGTTGATCTTGCTGTCAGTAAACTTTATTTCTTGATTAAATGCCAAATATGGCAGCCAACACTAATTACAACTGCGATGAATATTCAGCGTGAGGGTCAGAATGTGACCCTGCATGCAATGCAAACCTGAGCAGCTATTAGGAAAATGACAGATAATGTGAGAACAGGATGTATCAAAGAGGTGAACACAACACAAGCAGCTGCCAAAGTGTCATCAAAACCAGTGCACACTTCAGATCTGCTTAATTATCCCATATGTGTGAGAGTGAGTGAGTGAGTGAGTGTGAGAGTGAGTGAGTGAGTGAAGGAGTGAGAAATTGAGCATGAGCATGATTAATAGAGATGTGTATAATACACTATATAATAGTATAAAGCTCTAATGACCATATACTGGATATACAGGAGCACTTTATAATTCTATAATCACATACTGTAGTTCATCTGTTTCTCTGCAGACTTTATTCTCCTCCTTTCACCCTGATCTTCAATGATCAGGACCCCACAGGACCACCACAGAGCAGATATTATGTGGGTGGTGGGTCATTCTCAGCACTGCAGTCACACTCACATGGTGGTGGTGGGTCATTCTCAGCACTGCAGTCACACTCACATGGTGGTGGTGTGTTAGTGTGTGTTGCTGGTATGAGTGGATCAGACACAGCAGTGCTGCTGGAGTGTTTAAACCCCACAGTGTCACTGCTGGACTGAGGACAGTCCACCACCCAGAAATATCCAGCCGACAGCGTCCTGTGGGCAGCGTCCCGTGAGCACTGATGAAGGACTAGAGGATGACCAACACAAACTGCAGAAACAGATGAGCTTCTGTCTCTGACTTTACATCTACAAGGTGGAGACACTCGGTAGGAGAGTCTAATAGAGTGGACAGTGAGTGGACACAGTGTATAAACACTCCAGCAGCACTGCTGTGTCTGATCAATTGATGCCATCACAACACACCATCGCCATGTCAGTGTGACTGCAGTGCTGAGATTGACCCACCACCCACATAATATCTGCTCTGTGGTGGTCCTGTGGGGTCCTGATCATTGAAGATCAGAGTGAAAGGAGGAGAATAAAGTCTGCAGAGAAACAGATGAACTACAGTCTGTAATTATAGAACCACAAAGTGCTCCTGTGTGGTCAGAGGAGCCGATACAATGGACAGTGGAGAAACATGGAGGAGGTCATGATGTGATGGTTGATCGGTGTAGCTTTAAACAGCCACTGTTTTCCCTATTTGAAAGAAAATGCGTCTGACAATAATATGCAGTCTGACAAACAGCCCCCACCCTCCTCTATACCCCGCTGTCCTGTTCTAGATTCCGCAGCATTTGTTTACCATCATAATCAAACTCCTTTGTACGTATTTTTTTAAGGATGTCCTTACACACACATGCACACGGCTCTTCCATGGGCCCCCCGCAGTCCATTTGATTACTGCAGGGATGCAAACATTGAATAGACCAAGTGTCTGAACACAGCACACAGCAGGATGCACTGGGACCAGACACAGATCGAAGGACTTTAATCGGATTTCCAAAAGCCCATTGTGCACCTCTCTATCTGTACCTCTCTCTATTTCTGTCTTTTAGTCTGTCTCTGTATTCGCTTGTCCATCTCCCTACGTCTCAGACCTAGTTATCTTTTAAGCAGATTGGGCTAAAACAGTCCTTCAGTGTGAATGAGTGGTGCTAAACTGGAACAAACAGATATATGTAAATTCGTTCATTGTTCCATCAATGAAGGAAAGCCTTCCTGGTCCAGATGCAGCAAAACAGGCCCAAGACAAAATACTACCACCACCATGCTTCACAGATTGTAAAAGGTTTTATACTGGAATGCAGTGTTTTTCATTCTCCAAACATAACACTTCTCTCACTTCTGGAGAGGAACAGCTTTCCCTGCCATGTGCACCATCGTTGTCCAGTGTTTTCCTGATTGTGAACCCATGAACATCAACATTAGCTTGTGGATTATTACATGCTGTGCTCTTGTTGGTGGAGCACTCCTGGGGAGGGTAATTATGGTCTTGAATGTCCTCCATTTGTACACAATCTGTCAAACTGTGGATTGGTGGAGTCCAAACTCTTTAGAGATGGTTTTGTCATCTTTTCCAGCCTGAGGAAATGAGTGTCCTTAGAGGTCATTCACCCGGGAGGGGGCTTGGAGTAGAGATGCTCCTTCTAGACACCTCCCTTGTGAGGTATTCCAGGCATGTCCGACCAGGAGAAGACACAGAACACACTGGAGAGATTATATCTCTTGGCTTGCTTTGGAATGCCTTGGAATCACCCCGGAAGTGCTAGAAGAGGTGGCAGGGGAGAAGGAGGCCTCCATGACTCCCGCAACCCAGACCCCGGATAAGCAGCAGATGATGGATAGATGGAAGTTTTAGATCAAATGTGTGCAGAAATATAGAAAAATCTAAATAGTTCACAACTTTTCAAGCAGCACTGTACTCCAGCCTTAAACTAAAGAAGCAAACTTCTGACACCATGTCATAGGGAATTGACCGCACTCCATAACAACGCAAATTGTGCTAATTTGATCTTTGGCAGAGTTGCTCCATTAGCAGGGAACACAACCACCGTGGTCTCAAAATCCCTGGAAGTTGTCATCCAAGCCTGTAACAAATAAAACTATGGAATAAGCGCGAGCAACATGAAAGCGCGAGCCCACTGGCAACAGAGGCGGGTGTCAGAAGCGTGCTCATTTGTTCCCTCCAGCTCCTTCCATCTGCCTGCCTGCATTTGACAGATGTCAGACGTGCAGCTCCTTTTTAGCCTGGCGCTCACAGTCGGCAACAGCCTGGACGCTTGTGCCATTAATGCATGCATCGATTTGGCTCGGCTCCTTCAGGAGGAATGCGAAAGCCTGTGGAGAGTCAGGCAAAATTCAGCATTCAGAACAAATGCTCTGTGTTTCTGCTCATGGATTCCTACAGAGGTGTAAATTTGGTCTGATGTGCACTCTTAACAGAGTGTGAAAATGCACCATACATGCCCACATGTCCTAAACAAACACATGCAGGGATACAGCCGGAGGTCGTAATCAATAACATGCACAGAACAGAGCATTTGATTAATAATTCACAAAGAATTTGCAGAGACAATAAGGACAGAGAGGGTAAAAGAAATATTGAGAGACACACAAAGACTTGGCAAAGAATCAGGGGAGAGAGAGAGAGAGAGAGAGAGAGAGAGAGTAGATATGAGTAGACATGAGTAGTATTTAAAAAAAGGTGATTAAAATCTGCAATTTTTAATTACACTTACAAAAACAATGCCTAGAAGTAAATGAAAATGTTAATTAATCAGCATTTAATCAGCGCTGACTCTTAAGCAGCAACTAATAAATAAAAATCTGAATTCATGTAGCACCTTTCTCTAGCCTGGAGGCGCTCCACATCAGCAACGAGCAGAATAATCAACAGAAAACAACCACAACACACACACAGTTACCGAGCAGGCAGAGTGAAACTCTCCCTCCCCCCAAGATATAAAGTCCCTTTGATAGATAGAGTCCTTATGAGCACAGGCAAAGTGCTGCGTCACATGATAGTCACTCCATTGGCTGGAATGGAAGAGCTCCACACTGCAATGTAGAGACACTTCCAGGCCAGAAAACAACCAAAAAAACCTGATAAAACATCCAAGTCATGAGTAGAGTTACTCCAGTGGTGGGCCATGGAAACATCCAAGCCACAGTACAAAGTAACTCCAGCAATAGGTTTTGGAAACATCCAAGTCGTGATGTAGAGTAACACTAGTGGTGGGCTGCAAAGCCATCTAAGCCATATAGTAGAGTAACTCCAGTGGTGGGCCGTGGAAACATCCAAGCCACATTCTAGAGTAATTTCAGCAGCAGGACATGGAAACATCCAAGTCATGGTGTAGAGTACCATCCTACTCACCCAGA
Source organism: Acestrorhynchus altus (assembly GCA_034509495.1). Taxonomy (NCBI): domain Eukaryota; kingdom Metazoa; phylum Chordata; class Actinopteri; order Characiformes; family Acestrorhynchidae; genus Acestrorhynchus; species Acestrorhynchus altus. Next base: position 24,183,953 of record CM067520.1, on the reverse strand, counting down.
GAAAGTGAGGCCAGTCATGCTCTCTGGGACTTCAAGCTGTAACATCACCAGGATGAAATTAGTGATGTCCCATTGACGAGGCCAACTACCAGGACACGCCACTCATGAACCATCATCAATCACCATTTTATCTCTTCGTGCCTTAGAATCTTCGTTTCTTTTTTCATGATATAAACCGTTTAGTACAGGTGAGATTATTCCAGCCATGCCCGGTTGAGATGAATGCATCCTGAAACGTTGTGAGGAATGAAAGGCAGCAGCTTTTCTCATTGATAATCCTTCCATTGGCATTCTGCAGTTTGCTGTTTCAGGCTCAGAAAGTTAGCAAGCTCTCCAAAGCACCCTCACGCCACTCATGAAGAGCTTTCTGTCCCTAAACTGTCCCTAAAATGTTCGAATCACAATTCTTCTACTCAAGATGTACTTTATCAGAAACCCTTACGTTGTACTTGCATTCATTTCTATTTTGTGAATTCCGCCAACCATGTAGTCAGCCAGTCAGTTACATCCTTAATAGGGTCACAGTGGATTCAAAGCCTAGAATCATTGGGCATAAGGCAGAAATACCCCCTGCAGTCCTTCACGGGGTACCACATACACACACCTAGAGGCAATACAGCATGGTCAGTTTACCAGAGTAACCAGAGGCGACCTTCATGCACTCCCCAAACCCCTCATAGACAGTGACCTGTGCATGGATCCAGCCACAAACCCAAGCCTCTGGAGCAACCTGCAGTGCCACCATGCCACCCCCTACCTTTCATGCATATATATGAGAACTGATCTCTACAGAACTGATCTCTCCTTGACACACTTGATGTAGAACCTGTACAAGCTGGCAATACCTGCGTCAAAGTTCTAAATGCTCCCACTCTCTCTCCTTCTGCACTCATCCCTCGTCCCATCCTCCCCCTCTGGTTAGAATCTGTTGCTGTGCCTCCTCTCCCATCCATCCTACACTTTCAGTTGCAGGGTGTTGCAGGAACAGAGGACGTCCACTCCATCACTTACAGGAGCTGCCGTTTGCATAAGCAATTCTACTTATTGCAGCTTCATTTTCCACCAGCGCTGCTCTCTAAGAGGAACTTTCAGGTTACCTAATTAGTCCTGCCTGGGTGTAAGCTCAATAGTAAAGCCCTGGGGCCAGCTATACTACAACATAAGGGTTGTTAATATGTTACGCAATGGTTAAAGCCATAACAGAGCAGTACTTAGCTGCAGGCAGCATCAAGTAGAAGGACTCTTCTGGCCTCAACTGAAAACAGTGATCCGTCATGTCACTGCTGCCTTTAACCTTTTTTTGTGGGACGCTTTTGTAGTTTGACGTACATTTATTTGCCAAAAAACTCAAAAGTATTTATCGGATACAATCAGCCGTGCCAGTTATGGTTATTTTCAGGAGATGCTACACTACTCTTAGCCCTTTCTTAAGGCTTTTATTCAGAAAATGTAACACTGTGACAAAAGAAAGAGAGCAAACAGCCCCTTCCTTCTCATATTCCTCTATAACCCAATATCTGGGCCAGTGGCACAATTAGCCCCACCCCCTTGCTGATCAGTCAGAGTGAGAATGTACACGTTGATGGAGCAGTAAACATGCACTGGAAGCAGAAACGGCACGCAACTGCCCGCAAAAGTGCGGAAAAATCAGGTTCTATGTGTTAAAACAAGAGAGCATTTGCAAGTTTGTCATTTTAAGAGGACCTTTAAAGAGCAAACACTGCTCCATTCCTCCCTCCTGAGTCCTGTCCTCATGAGTGTGACTCTGCACACTGTCCCATGAGGTGAGAGAGAGAGATTAGATAGATAGATAGATAGATAGATAGATAGATAGATAGATAGATAGATAGATAGATAGATAGATAGATAGATAGATAGATAGATTCCTGAACATTAAGTCTTTCTTTATGGATTAAAAGTACTTCATCAAACATCATTCCTTCATCAGCACTGCTTTAACATTGTCTTAAGGAGAGGGAGTCACATTACTTCCCGTCCTTAACGGTGAATCACATATGCACATTTGTGAGCTCGAATACCCACATTCAGAGACACTTTCAGAGACACTCTCTATGGACTTATCACACCTGTGCCCCAATCGGTGTACCGTAATAGAGTGTTAAGTCCCTCCAGGAAAATGCTGAGCCCAGCTCAGCCAGAAAATCACACAACTCTCAGAAGGGAGGTCAGAGGGCTCCAGCACTGGCCCATCTAAATACAGTAAACACACTCATGGGTCATGCAAGGACAGACAGTGCACCCTTCTACACACGTGGGTAGTGATGGAAGCAGCATGCGCTTTGAAGGCAGTGATTACTGGCATGAAGCAGATTCTGTCAAACAGAGGAAGTGGAAAATATTCCCTCTGACACTGTGGCATTACCTGACCCAGCAAACTGGCATCACTGGCCACTTTTCCCTGCTTAAAGTGATGGTTCAGCCAAAACCAAGCACAATGTACACCAGTTCACACTGCCAAGACAATGTTGGGGCGAGAAAGTTAACATAATTACTACTGAAAATCCCAAATCGCAGGATAATCGTGCCGGTTGGGGCCCATTGGCTCCGTGTTGCAATTGCAAAAGGTCTCCCGATTTTAAGGTGCTCATGAACAATGTGCTTCCCAAATTATCCTGCAGTGTGGGGCGACCACAGGAGCGTCGCCTGACAGCACAGAGACCTGGAGCTTAGCCCTTGCAGGGTTACATTCGATTTGATGGGACAATCATTTCCGTTCCTTTGACTGAGGTGTGTCGAGGAGGTGCATCTGCCTTTTGGGTCGCAGTCAGATCATTTGACAGGGAAGGGAGGGCAGGATTGCACTCTCAGGACCCCAGAGCCGCACTTTGCAAGCGGTTACAGTTTTGAGTTAGAAACTACAGTAGCTGAACCAAACTGGAGCTGAACACACATTTGCTTTCTGGACCATGGTAAAGAAGCTGGCATGTGAATGTGAACTCTGAGATCCTGGGCTGGAGTTCAGGGCATGGAATGCAAACATGTTGCCACACAAGAGGGGATAATCTTGAACTAACAGTTAAACTGCTTGATTTATACTGATATAAAAGATAGCTGAAGTTCCCGGATCAGCCATAACATTAAAACCTGACAGGTCAAGTAAAAAACATTGGTTATCTACATCTACAGTGGCTTCCTTCAGGGATTGGACATATTAGGCGGAAAATGATCGGTTGAAGCAGGGAAAAGGGACATGCTTGGTAGTTTTCACATGTGGTTTTAATGTTATGGCTGATCTGTGAGTGCTGGAATTATTTGACGGCCTCTTTATTACTTTATCTGTGTTTATGGTCGAATTCACATCTCATTTTACCTGGAAAAGGGGTCTCGATATCCACATCGGTGGCTAAATGAACACACACGATATTAGAGCCTATCTCTTCGGATTCAAGGCCAGGATGAGAAAAATCTCATCAAAGTGCAGGGCTGTGAAGATCCTATCAGTGGGGTGACACGGCTGTGAGACGGTTACTGATGTGACACGGTTGTTTTCAATTAGGCCCACCTGGGAGGAGACATTCGGCTATCTAAGTTTCCAAAACCAAGAAGAGCATGGGGTTTCATCCTGGAAATCCATCCTGAATGTCTGATGAACGCAGTTAAACATAACAATAGCATATGACCACCTCCTTGTTTCTACAATCACTGTCCACTTTTTAGCACATTGTAGTTCTGTAACTACAGTCTGCAGTCCATCTGTATCTCTGCATACTTTATTGTCCTTTGTTATGGTCAGGACACCTCAGGACCACCACAGGGAAGGTTTTGGGTGGTGGGTCATTCTCAGCACTGCAGAGACACTGACACAGCAGGGCTGCTGGAGTATTTAAACCTCTCAGTTACAACTGGGCTGAGAACAGTTCACCATGAATACCTCCATCCATCTTCTCATCCATTTATTGCAGATTGGAGTTGCAATGAAGCCTACCTGGGATTGTAGGCCGCAGGGCAGGAACACCCCCTGGACAGGGCGCCAATCCATCACAAGCAGTCAAACACACTCACAACTAGGGACAATTCTGCATGGCCAGTTCACCTCCCTCAGTGCTTTGGGAGGGTTGGAGAGGCTGGGGTGCCCGCAGGCGGCCTGAGTGGACACGTGGAGAGCAAATCAGGTTCCTCAGAATCGTGGTGCCCCTGGAGCTGTGTGACATACACTGCCTGCAGCACCAACATGCCACCCCCCCATGAAAACCCCATATTGCATCTTTATTACATACACTATATGGACAAAAATATTGGGACATCTGCTCATTCTGTGTTTCTTCTGAAATCAGAAGGGTAGACTTTCTTCTAGATTTTGGAGCATAGCTGTGAGGAATTGATTGCATCCAGCAAGGTCAGGTTGGTGGATGAGCACCACTCCACCTGATCTCAAACAGTATTCTGTTGGCAGTACTTCTCTACAGGGACTAGAGCAGCTGTGTAATGCATTTGGCCCTTGTCATCCATGTGTGGATTTCTCTTTTTAGATGTTTCTCCTCCTGCGTGTCAATACAGGCCTGGATCAGACCTGTCCTGTAGATCATCCAGATGGAAGTTCCTGATCTAGTCTGCGTTACATTATTACTGTTAAACCTCACCTGCAGGACACCTGTATTCCTATTTACAGTGTTAGCCAATCACAGCGTAGGGGGCGGGGCTTGCCAGAATATACCTGTTACCTGGCTCGTTCCTGACACCTGCTGGCGGTAAGCGGAAAAGCCGAGAGCGAAGTTCAGCTCTGAGCGCACACACACACACACACACACACACACTCGGAGCTGTCCGCGCTGTCTCCGCCTCGCGCGCGCTGCAGCTGCTTTGTTTCTGGAGGAGAAAGCGTGAGAAAATGGAGAAATGCAGGTAAGAAGGGATTGCTGCTCTTCTTTCTCAGCCTTCGGCAGTTACGTGTGTTTAGCAGAGCCAGGTCTGCAGTGGTCAGCTGGGTTAAAGCTGTGTCCACTTGCTTTAACTCCAGGTGGATCATACTGGACTCTGAGATTAGTGTTTGGGAATACTCTGGGATACGAAACCCTTTTGGGGGGGGGCATCTGGAGCAGAGGCTTTAAAGTCTGGATTATTGGGAAGAACTTCTGGGAGAACTTCAAGTAGAATATCGAAGACCTATCAATAAAGTATACATTGTCTGCAATATTAGGTCAAACATCTGGAAGAGGTTAAAACCTCTGGAATATTAGGGGCAACATCTGGAATAGAGGCTAAAACGTTAGGAATATTAGATAAACATCCGGAATAGAGGCTGAAACTTCAGGAAAATTAGGTAAAACCTTTGGGATAACTATTGGGGTAGAGGTTAAAACTTCAGTGGTATTAGGTACAACATCTGGAATAGAAGCTAAAACTTAAGGAATATTAACTAAAACCACTCAGAAAGAGGCTAAAATGTAACTTAAGGAATATTAAGGAAGTCTTATGGGATAAAACTTTAGGAATATTAGGTTAAATGTCTGGAATAAAAGCTAAAACTTTAGAAATAGTATGTAAAGCATCTGGGATAGAAGATAAAACTTCAGGAATTAACTAAAACCTTTCAGAACGACGCTAAAATGTAACTAAAACTTATTTAGGAACATTAAGGAAATCTTCTGGGATAGAGGCAAAAACTCGGAAATCTGGATTATTGGCAAGAACTAGGATAAAATCAAAAATCTATAAATTCAGAATATATTGTCTGGGACACTGGCAAAAACCTCTGGAATGTTCACAAAACCTCTGGGAAAGTGCATACTTCAGGAATATGAGCAGGAACCTCTGGAATAGAGTCTAAACTTTCTGACATATTAGCAACAATATCTGGGATATTTAAGGAATGTCAGTGAAACCTCTGGAATAATGGCTAAATTGTCTGAAATATTTGCCAAAAAACTGTTTGGATACAGACTAAAACATTAGGAATATTAGGCAATATGTCTGGAATAGAGGCAAAAACTTCAGGAATATGGGAAAAACCAACTGGGATATACACTAAAACCTCAGGAATATTACAAAACTCTATTGGAAAAGAGGATAAAAGTTTAGGAATATTAGGGAAAACATCTGGGATAAAAGCAAAAACCCCAGAAATGTTGGCAAAGCATTATGAGAAAGGGGACAAAACGTAAGGAATACCAAATAAAACTGGTTGGATTGAGGCAAAAACTCCTGGAATATTAGTTGAAACTTCAGGAACATTAGCAGCAATCTCTCATTAAAACATTAAAACATCTGGAATTGCAGTTGAAACGTGGAATATTAGGTGAAACTTTTGGGATGCCGATATTAATCCTTCTGAAATATTGGTTAAGACTTGTATGAGGCTGTTTACACAAATGCTCCATCATGTAGGAATTTATTTCCCGTTGTGCAACCAGTGTCTCTTACAGCCTTTCTAGTCTTCTAGATTTTAGGATATATTATATGGACAAAAGTATTGAGACACATGCTCATTTATTGTGTCTTCTTAAAGGGTATTAAAATGTCTGTACTGTCCGGGGAAGACTTTCTCCTAGATTTTGGAGCATTGCTGAGGATTTGATTGCAATCTGTAACAAAAGTGTTAGTGAGGTCATTCCCAATTCTGCAGCTAATTCCAAAAGTATTAAATGGAGCAGCACCATTCCAGAGAAAACAGTTCCACTGCTCCACAGCTCAGTGCTGCTTAATACCCCTCTAGACCAGGCCTGGCATTAGGCATGGAGCCAAAAGGTCCACGTTTATCTGCTCCAGAGAGTCCTATTCTGTTGGTGGTACTTCTGTACAGGGACAAGACAAGCATTGTGTGCATTTGCACATCTGTGTCAGCAGCGGGTGCCAACGGTAATGAAACTGAAACCTCTACATGTCATTAATAAGCAGGAAATAGAAACCGATCCATGTCTGAGATTGTATTTTATTATCAACAAGAATTTACAATCAGTGCGAAATCTACCCTGATTACATCAGTTGACTTACGCTGTTTTGGTGCTTTTGTCCCCTGGCTGTGCAGTACCTGTAATATTTGTAAATAGGAAACCGTGTAAATAGTCTTATATATCTGATCTTATTTCATTTCATTTCTCAGTTACGTTGTTGAAGTTGTATCTCCTTCTTCTACACAATTGAGCTGTAATACTCACTCTCCAGCCGTTTTATATTTATATATACATACATATAAATGAGCATCAGTGTCTCGGAGGCAGCCATGGCCTTTACCAGGTCACCAGATCCCAGATCCCTCCCCTTGGGTGAACTCCCCCTTGAACTTCAAACGTCCGAGACCACCACTGGGAACAGCTTTGATTGGAAAAGCCTTGACTTTGTTTACATCTTAAGGAGCAGAAATGAAATGAAAAAGCTGTGGAATTGACCTTTAGACTCAAATCTTGGTCCATAATTACATAATATGAAATTCAGCTATTTATCAGGCCTGGGGGACTGTATGTGCCAATGTTTCACTTACACTATATGGACAAAAGTATTGGGACACCTGCTTAGTCATCGTTTCCTCGGAAAGCGTGTTAAAAAGAGGTAATTCTGCTTTTGTTGGAGTAACTGTATCTGCTGTCCAGGGAAGATTTTACACTAGGTCTTGGAGCATTGCAGTAAGGATCTGATTTACATTTAACAACAAGAGCATTACTGAGATAGGAGGTGTTAGATGTTCACCACCCCACCTAGGGGGCTTCATGCTCCTCTAGTCCATGCCTGGTATTAGGCATGGTGACAATAGGTTAATGTTTATCTGCTCTCTATCAGTCCTATTCTATTGGCAGTACTTCTCTATAGGGACTAGACAACCTGTGTGTGCATTTGCACATCTGTGTTTAAAGTAGCTGAATGCTTTCAATAGAATGGGTGTAAAGATATGGGCTGAGGCGAAATTTTTATACCGGATTGATCTGGAATTTCAGACAGAGATGCACTGATATACTCCGACATGGGTTGGATCTCAGTACCACATATGAAAGGGACCCAAATTTCACCTGCTGTGAATGTGTCTCTGACCACCTCTGAATGTGGTTTGAGTGATGACTCAAGTGTGAATGGGGTCTTTTCTTGTTCTTCTGTGTTTCCGCAGCAATACGGGACACACTTGTATCACTCGTCTCACGCATGGCATCGTGTATGTGCTCATGTTTGCGTTTTTTAGAAGAGCACTTCTGTGGCATCTCCTGGTGAAAAATGAAAGGCTTCACGTAAACAATTGTAAATCATCAAAATGGGGCATCCTATCGCTGTACGAAAGGCTTTTTATAGACAAGAGTCTTGACACTTTGCACCCATGTGTGGTTTGTGTAGTGTGCAGACCACCACCACCAAAGATTCCCAACTAGAAGACAAAGAGTTGTGTACTGTGAAGAGTACAATGATCTGACGAACAATGTAAAACCCGAACACGGAAAGGGTCCTGGAAAAAGCCCTTCTGTTTCTAAAGCAGCTGCTGTAACTAAGACTACACCAAGCTCAAGGCCTGCTGCACCGTAAGACCTGAGTAAGCTCTATTGCATTAGGAAGTACGTTCCCAATCACCAGCGTTGTTCCGATTACATCACAGTCTGTACTTGTTATTGCAGTTATTATTGGTTATTATTATTATTTTAAGGTTCTAAACTATAATCTGACGTCCACAGCAGCTGAAACACTATCCTGGGGTGCATTTTTACTTTCTGGACCTGGATTTGCCACCTCGGGCCTTCAAAGTTACAGCAGATTTTCTTTTGCAGACTTCTGATCTGCTGAAGCTGCTTCAAAACTTTGTCAGAGCTGCATTGTGGCCTTATCTCAGTGCCTGGAGGAAACCCCCTCCTGCGGAAAGAAGAGCCTTACAGACGTCCCTCTGCTTTATCGCTGCTCAATTACTTTCGCAACAATAACGCAATAAATGTAACTTCAGAAGCTTGTACTGTACAGCTGCTCTGCTGTCGTAGGTTCCCTGGATCTACGCCTGGAGCAGGAATATGAACCAGAACTTCTGGAAGGTGAATATTAACCAGAACTTCAGCCCAGCAGATACATGTTTTCTCTTTTCTATCACACCTGATTCAGCTGAACAATTCGGTTATGAGCTGATGAGCTGAATGGGATTGAGTGTTAAACTCTGCAGAGCCGTGGACCCGTAGGATTGGAGTTGCAGGGCAACAGGCATATTTGAAATTCTTTAAGCCTCACCCTTCACCCCCCATAGACCCTTTACTCGACCAAGTGGAGATAAAGAGGTAATCAATCATCATCTCTAATATTGCAGTTATTTCGATGCCGTATTTAAACATAAAAAATGAAGAAGGGCAACATAATTGAAATCAAAATACACAGCTGTATTGGGGTGGGAGGGGGCGGGGCTTATGCGATGAACACACCCCTGTTCTATGAATGGAGTACCAAAAGAAAAAGATTTGAACTTAAAAGTCCATCGCTCCACTCAACAGCTACATCTCACACAGACCATGTCAAAATTAAAGTCACTGATACAAACGGTCAAATATGTGATTGTGTAAAAATAAAAATCACTAATACAAACTAAGGAAACATACCACAATTAAGGTCAGTAATACAGATGAACAGACTGCCTTAAAAATAAGTCACTAATACAAATGGAAAAAAAACAGATTGTATCACAATAAAAGTCACTGACACAAATCAACAAACATGCAATGCAAAAATAAGCCTAATAACTGTGTCAAAATAAAGGTCACTAATACAAACATAATAATAACACAATATCTTTCAAATAAAAGAGAAAGCAAACATTACTTTATGAAAAATTATGCAAAAACTGATTTAGCCAACCATCCAACCATCCTTCTAACCCACCTTCCTCCTCTCCTCCTCAATGGTCTTCCACCCACAGTAGTCCAATTTCCACCAGCACCCTGCTGGTCTACAGCACCGGAGGTGGTCTTTGTTAACCCAGGCCTCGACCGATCCAGTATAGCAGTCATATTTATGATCCGCATTATAGTTTTGGCACAAGTTTTATGCCGGATGCACTTCCTGATACAACCCTCACCATTTATCCGGGCTTGGGACCGACACCAGAAATGCACAAAGAACGTCCCTAATGGCTGGTTTGAGCAACTCATCTCTGAATAATAGATTTTTGTTTCCGTAATCAATCGATTATCCCACTGTCAGAATCATCATTTGTTGCAGGTCCAGTTTTAAACCAGTTTAATGTTCACATTAAGCACCTTCAGAGCGTTTCTTCGCTCTCCCAGCTCTTTGGCTCATCCATTGAAGGTTTATCGAAGACTATAATTTCAGACAACCTTTATTTTTGTGTCCTGACGTTGGGTGATATGTGGAGGTCTGAGGGAGTGTGAGATGTGAGATGATGCAGGAGTGTGTCAAAACAAGGAATTTCAATCAGGAAAAGATAAAGGTGTCTAGAAAGGCTCTTTGGAGCAAAGCCATAGAGATGTGGTGCCCAGCCAGATGATCTACTCACTATGGAGGGTTTAGTTCCAGCTCTGATCAAACACACTTGATCCAGCTGATGAAAGAGGACTGATGTTTGCAGTGTTGGGTGGTGTTTCTGTACATGACTTTTGGTTCCCTAAATCCCAAAACCTTATGACAGAAGGGAGCAATAAGAACCTTATTGAAGTTCACAGAAACCTCCAAAGACCATTTAGGAGACTACATTTTTAAGAAGGTAAAAGTGTAGTGAGCTGAGAGCCACCAGTTGGATACATTCTCCAATAAATCTGATTAAAGAATTACGACATTCCAGACTTTCAGATAATCATCAGTGGGAGCGAATGGGTTTGGATATTCTGAAACTGTGTGGCTCGTGAGTGAATGGCCAGAAGAGGACAGAAATTAATGGGACTGAACTTTTTAATATTTCATGCTGAATTAAATCATATCCGTCTGTCTAATTAAAGGTTCTCTTCTCATTTTTTCTCTCTCTAATGTGAGTGGAGAGTCTGAGGACCACATTCCTGTTAACTTTTAACGGGAGTGGGGGTGAGGGTTAGACTTAAAGAAAACAACACACACAGACTGCGTCAAAATAAAAGTCACTAACGTAACTGAACAGAGGTGCCAAAATTGAATGATGCAAATAGACAGAACACGTCAAAATAAAAGTCATTAATACAATCATAGCATGTCAAAATAAAAGTCACATCAGAGCATGTCAAAATAAAAATCAGTAATATAAATGGTATAACACAAAATACTTTCAAACTGAAAGCTAACATTAGTTTCTCACATTTATTTTTGCTGAATTATGTTTTGCTGATCTAATTATACATGGACATTTTATACATACAGGGACATTTTATGAAGTCTTTTTTTTTTGTCTTAACCCCAAAATTGCTTTGTAAAAACAATCATACCTACAAATGTACATTACTGACTAAACAGGAGCCAAACATGTGCCTTTGTTAAAACAATAAAATATGATTATAAAGGCACTTCACACACACACACACACACACACACACACACACACACACACACACACACACTGAATAGTATGGACAGTACACACGAACATCAAGACTGTAAGAAAGTTTAATAATTCACTAAACTGTGGGCTAAAGGTCTGATAGGTGTGGTCCTGAGAGATGTGAAAGCACACACACTCTCTCTCTCCCTCTCTGTCACACACACACACAGACACACACACACACACACACACACAGTTTCATATACTTGAACAATGTTCTTAAGCATACAGTTGGAGAGCATTGAAGAGCTGGCACAGCGTCACACACCTCAAACAGAACACATTTATTGCTCAGGTTTTCTGAAGAGATTTGATGATTAAAAGATGAGCTGATCTACAAAAAGCCCAACTAAACTCAATGGGCTACCTCAAGAAGTGCAAGCTGAAGGTTTTGTGGAGGCCGTCCCAGTGACCCTTGACCTAAATATCACTGAAAATCTTTGGATAGAGCTAAAAAAAACCAAGAATCTCAGAATTTTGTGGAAGAATGGCCCCAAATCCTCCAACTGAGACTCTTAGCTGCTTCAAACGGGATTAAAACCTATGGTACATACAAAGGGAGATGTTACTAAGTACAGATCATACGAGGTGTTCAAGGTTTTGCTGTGAGCCCTTTTCTTTTTTGTGATTTTTGGAGATCAGGCAATGATTTACTTGTCTATTCCCAGTAAATGATATTTTGACCAAGGTGACCAAACTATTGTATGCCACTGTATCTTACACGTGCGGTAAAGGGGAAGTTTGGTATAATGATGCTGTAGTTTATGTGAAGCCTAGTGTAGCTAGTTTTAAGCGAGAAGTATCTAAGTGCTACCCTCACTCTTTCCTGATTTATAGAAACTGGGACTCGTGAGAGGGAAGTACGACTGCAGTCAGTCTGTAGACGTTTGTTTGAATAAAAGTTTGAGAGCTGTTTATTTTTCTGTGGCTTTATCAGATCACAGTCGTATCAATGAGCTTAGATTACAGATCATATCCAGCCGCCTATCAGTGTGTGTGTGTGTGTGTGTGTGTGTGTGTGTGTGTGTGTGTGCACGTGTGCTGGAGCATTGACATTTGGGCAAGTAATTTCATGTTCCACTTATTCGTTATGCACTGAGCGATGCAGACACATCTTACGTGACCTGAGTTTTACTGAGATAAAATTGAAATAACAGTTTAAACCACAGCAAACGAGAGCCTAAAGAATTTGCTGAGGAAAGAGGAGAAATAATTCAGTCTGAATGATAAATATTCATATTACATATTGCATGTAAAGTGAAATAGTCCAGCCTTTTTGTTTCACTGTTGATTAGTATGACTTATAGCTCATGAACATCGAAATCTGAAATCTCGTGTTATTACAACATTTAAATTCATGTTTGAATAGTTACTAGACACTATCAGCATTACATTCAAAAGTCTTAATATGTAATAAATATAAAATATGATTTTATCTTATTGAGTTACATTCTGAACAGAAGAGAAAAAATTATAATAATAATTAATGTGGTTCTAAATCTGAGGCCACGGTTGCAATGCCCTCTCCAAGTTGGGATTGAGTTCCTGCCTCAGGTGATGGAGTTTGTGTACCTCTGGATTTTGTTCAGGAGTGAGGGAAAGATGGAACAAGAGGTTGACAGGTGGACCCTCACCTCTGACCATGAGCTTTGCGTAATCACCGAACAATGAGATCCTGAGTACGGGTGGCTGAAATGAGTTTCCTCCGCAGGGTGGCTGGACTCTCCCTTAGAGATAGGGTGAGGAGTTCAATCATCTGGGAGGGTGAGCTGCCACTCCTCCACATCCAGAGGAGCCAGGTGAAGTGGTTTGGGCATTTGGTTTGGATGCCTCCTGGACACCTCCATTATGAGGTGTTCCTGGCTTGTCTGACCAGGAGGAGGCCCCAGGACACACTCTAGAGATGACATAGAGATGATGGAAGATGTGGCTGGAGAGAAGGAGGTCTGGGCCTCTCTGCTTAGGCTGCTTGGATGGATTGTTTGATGGGTGGATGGGTGGATAGATGAATGGATAGATGAATGGAGGGATGGATGGATGGATGGATGGATGATTTGTCCATCTTGCCTACTATGAACTACTATAAGGTATAGAATATATATGCTAATCGCCAGTTATCAACCCAAGCTTGGCTGGTCTATGGCAGCATTAGCTGAGACTCATCATCGGCCTTCTGGACTTGGGCCGAAAATGGATTAAGCTTGGCAATTGGAGAGTTGGTGAAAGCAGCTCGGACCAATTCCCATATTATCCTGGGTGTTTTCAAAAGCAGCTCAGGCTGATTCGAAAGAAACCAATTAAAGCTTTTTGTTTAAAAAAATTAAGGGTGTCACAGCTTGTAAACACTTTTTCTAACAGAACCTTCTTCTTGGAATGTTTGCCCATTCCTCCCTTCAATGGGCTTCTGGTTCTCGGAAACCTTTGGGTTGTGTCTGCACTTTTGAGCTCCATTCTAATGATGTTTAGGTTGAGGGTTTATGGGGATCATGGCAAAATCTTCAGTTTGCACCGAGGTGCTCTGTTGTGCATAATGAGGTGTATTTAGCAGAACTATTCTGCTGTAGATGCTCCTCCTTGTTTAATCTTCATCATTTTTACAGGCATTGTACACTTTTGCTTCCAGAATTTGCTGATATTTAATTAAATCCATTTAAATCCAAGTTTTGATTTGCTCTTCTAGTAGTCCCTTCAGCAACCTTCTTGGAAGGTTTTCTCCCTTGTTGCATTCTAAGAATGTGCTATTTTGTAGAGTAGATGGTGTCAAGGATATCCTAACAATGTGCAAGAACCAAGAACATCCATATGCGGTTAAATGCTTATAGAATATTTTTTTTGCCTTACCTCAACATTTTGTTATTCACATTTTTAAGTTTCTAAAGATGTTTTGTGTAATTTAGCAGAAAAAATGGAAGGTCCTCATTAGCCATGTTTGACTGGCAGCTTGTGAACAGCTTGATTCCATTACCTCAGAGACATCTTGGTCAGTTTTTTGCGAAATAAATAAAACATGAAGTTGAAGATGCCCAAATGTCAAGATCGTTTACAACAAATAGGGTTTTTGACTTTTTTAACTGGAATCGGACTCAAGTAAGCAGACGTCTTCTGTTCCCTCAGATGAACTTTGACCTTTCGACACCAGACAAACATCAAAGCCTCAGATCGATATCCTCCGTGCTGTCCCAGGATCTGTCCCATCACCATGGAGACTGTGGTGATTGTGGCCATTGGTGTACTGGCCACTATCTTCCTGGCCTCTTTTGTTGCACTAGTGGTGGTGTGTCGCCATCGTTACTGCCACCCTCCGGATCTGCTGCATCATTCAGAATCCAAGTAAGCACTTGATACAAAGCCATGAAGTCCATTATACTTATATTTAACAATATTTTTTCTGTACCATTATCTGCTAACTTGCCTGAAAATGATCACAAAAAGTTGATTTGTTATGAGAACAACATCGAAAATACTTAATACATAGCTGAGATTTGTTTTCTTGTATACTAGATAACTTTATATAGTGTTGGAACCGACATTAACAAGATTACTCAGCACTGTTGGAATGTCCAATGCTTTACATATATGAATAATAATAATAATCATAATCATAATCATAATAATAATAATAATTATGCTCTTTTGATGTTCACTTTAAAACCTTACTATCTTAAATAACATCCTAAAAATATTGGATGTGTTTGAATATTGCGTTCTAATGTGTTAAAATCACTTTTACTCAGCAAGTCCTCTCCGCCCTTAGGCCCACAGTGGATCTGATTGGAGCAATGGAGACTCAGAGTGAGCCTTCAGAGCTGGAGCTGGACGATGTGGTCATCACCAACCCTCATATAGAAGCCATACTGGAAAATGAGGAGTGGATTGAGGATGCATCGTATGGCCTCTTGATTACATTTATTTTCAGGATCATAATGATAATTAAACAAGATCATAACTAATATCATTGGTTTTGACTGATTGTCTTCCTATCAAATTTCTCTCTCTCCCTGTCTGTCTCAGAGGTTTAGTGTCTCACTGCATCTCCATTCTGAAGGTAATTGTTCATGCTGCTACAGCCTGTGGTAATCACGCAAGTCTTGTTTTCCTGTAACTGATTGGTTTATTGAAATTTCCAATCATATGTTTCACATGCAGATATGCCACACGCTTACAGAGAAACTCGTTGCCATGACGATGGGGTCCGGAGCGAAGGTGAAAGCTCCAGCCAGCCTTAGTGACATCATCACTGTGGCCAAACGCATAAGCCCAAGGTAGACAATAAAACCATTTCACCTTTGTTATTTAATACAGAACCTTCTGTAATTATTGGCACCCTTGATTAAGATATATTAGTATTAGGATGAGATGAAAGAACAGGTATGAATGTGTTTGAGGTCTCATGAAATCATTCCATCGGTGGCAGTGATTGTGGGGGGCCTGTTATCTGTAAACACAAACAAGCGTCTTAAAGGTCTTAAAAGTAGATAAGCAGAACAAAAATATTACACCTGCTCATTTATTTATTGAGGAAAATCCAATATTACATATCTGCGAGTGGCAAAAGTATGTGAAACTTTACTTTCGGTATCTGGTGTGATCCCTTTGTTCGGCAATAACTGCAACTAAATGTTTCTGGTATCTGTTGATTAGTCCTGCACATTAACTTGGAGGAGTTTTAGAAACAAACAGCTTCAACTGTGATGTTGATGGGATTCCACTACTTGCCAACATTTCTGTTAGATCAAGGTCAGGACTTTGACTGGGCCATTCCAAAACATGAACTCTATTCTTCTTTGATTTGGTAGATTGACTTGTGTGCTTTGGGTCGTTGTCTTGCTGCATGACCAACATTTTCTTGAGATTGAGCTCATGGACAGTCAATGTTCAGTCAAGCATTGTTCAATCAATGATGGCAAGTTGTCTTGGTCCAGATACAGCAAAACGGGTCCAAACCATGATACTACCACCACCATGATTTACAAACAGGATTAGATTTTCTTCCCTTTGCTTTCCTCGTTTTCCTTTTTCTTAACACTTTTCATTCAAACTAAAAGATTTATTGTGGTGTCATCTGTCCACAAAATATTGTTCCAGTTGCCTTCTTGTTAGTGGCCTGCAGTTTACACAGCACCTTCCTCTCCAACACTGCCATCAGAATCCAGCTCAATTCCCAGCCTAATGGATCAGTTTGTTGAGTCTCTTGGCGACTGCTGCCTTCAGCCTGCTGCCCCTGCATGCGACAGCATATAAGATAGCACTCGCAACCACAGCACTAGCACCTCAGATGGCTCAGAAAATAAAGGCCACTTTGTTCCTTCCTGTAAAGGGCCTCAGTGTTTTAGCCCAGTCCAGTTTATTGTCAATATGTGCTCCCAGATACTTGTAGACCTCCAGAGTGTCCACATTGACCCCCTTGATGGACACAGGAGTCATCGATGCATTGTTCCTCCTCAGGTCCACCACTAGTTCCTTTGTCTTTGTAACATTGATCTCCAGATTGTTCAGCTGTTCTTCACCATTTCCCTCATTTTTTTACTCATCCTCATCACGCCTGATGATACGTCCAACATTTGCAGTGTCCTCTGAACCTCTGAAGACCACTAATCGTAAGGGTTCACATAATTTTGCCTTCACAGATAGGAAGTAATATTAGGGCTTGTGTGAAAATCTGATGAAGTTGTAGTTCAAATATAGAAATTGTACAGGGTTCACAAACTTTCAAGCACCACTGTACATCCAATTTGGGCTGCTTATAAAATGTATGACCATCATCTATTACTTCACAGGGTAGATGATGTTGTTCGGTCAATGTACCCACCGCTGGACCCTATCCTCCTCGATGCCAGGTATCATTATTATTACGAATCAAACATTGTCATAAAATTTCTAAGCAGAGAAGTTTCAAAGGTCTCTGATTCATACTGGTCAGACCAGCGAATGCCTTGTTCATGCTTATTCTGTTGTGTTTTCTTAATTGTGTCCCTTTAGGGCTACTGCCCTGCTGCTGTCGGTCAGTCACTTGGTGCTGGTGACACGGAATGCCTGCCACATGTCTGGCAGCATGGACTGGATCGACCAATCATTGAACGCCGCTGAAGATCATATGGTAGTTCTGAGGGAGGCAGCCTTAGCTTCAGAGCCTGTGAGAAGTCTACCAGAACGAGAGCAGTCTATCTGAGTTTTTCCTCTCTCGCTCTCTCTCTCTCTCTCTCACTCTCTCACTCTCTGTCTCTCTCTCTCTCACTCACACACACACACACACACACACACACACACTCAAACATTCATACATTATATGGGCTCACCCTCAAACAAGTGGACTAAAGCAAGACACTTAAAGAGCAATACATGTATCTAGGTCTGGGCGATACTTCAATATTATGCTATTTTCTGAATGTCATTTTATTACAGTATCAGATCATTTTCTGCATCACTAAAGTTTTTTTATGACAAAAAGAATGTCTCACAAACAACACTATATGTCCAAAAGTTTGTGGACACCCCTTCTAATAAATGCATTCAGCTACTTTAAGGTGCAACCAAAGCTGACACAGAAATTCAGAGAGATCGTCAATTATTGGCAGTATTGGCAATAGAATCGGACTCTCTGGAGACATGACCCTGTTTGCTTCATGCCTAATTCCAGACTTAGGTTAGAGGGTTATAAAGCTCCCCCAGCAATGTGGAAGTGTGTTGTCTGGAATGATGGAATGGTCCATGCAATACCAATCCTGACCTCACTAATACTCGTCACTGAATGCAATCAGATCCTCACAGCAATACAGCAAATCTTTCCTGGACAGCAGAGACAGACTCCAACAAATGCAGGTTATTTTATGTGTGTGTGTGTGTTTATATATATCTTGAACAGGTGTCCCCATACTTTTGTCCATGTAGTGTAGTTTGTTTTAATCCTGTGAATAAAATTTAAAAGATAACAAATATATATATAAAATATAAAACATTTTATAGTCATAATATCAAGAATATAATTTTGATTATATTTCAAGTACTATTATTGACAATATGAATGAAGCTATAACTGATATATCGCCCAGCCCTGTACCGTCATGTTTAACACATTTGGACATTCAATCTTTATTTGAGCAACACTGAGAAATGAGGGTAAAAGAACTAAACACGTGGTTATATGACTATTATTACATATTTAGGTGTTCTCTGACCAACTTTAGTGACAGAAAGGGTTTTCTAAAAGTAAAAGTGATCCCATTTACTCCCATTTAGTGATCCCATTTACTCCTGTTCAGTGATCCCATTTACTCCCGTCTAGTGATCCCATTTACTCCCGTTTAGTGATCCCATTTACTCCCGTTTAGTGATCCCATTTACTCCCGTTCAGTGATCCCATTTACTCCCATCTAGTGATCCCATTTACTCCCGTTCAGTGATCCCATTTACTCCCGTTCAGTGATCCCATTTACTCCCGTTTATTCTAATAATCAAGAGCCAAAGTAAATGTCTGACGTTAAAACATTCTCCTCCAGAATCGTTTTGCAGGCAGTTTCAATAGGATAAAGGTTTTCACGGAGATCATTACCGTCCCATCACTCTGTATCCATACTTGCAGAAACACTCTCTTACTCCTCAAATAACATTTTCTTTTTTAATCTGTTACATTCTCTTCTCTCTCGTTTCTCTACATTGCAGATCTTTTTTGCACCATTAGTGTGAATAAGCTGAAACAATCACAGGCCTGTGTACAATCCTTATTTTGCACATCTGATTCTGATTCTGATATTCTTTTGTGTCATATCAGTTAAATTTGTATCTATGCAAACACGTTTGTATTTAGGCTTTTTACTTTTGCTGCTGATTGTTTTAGGATTTAGTCCAATGGTCTCAATCAGGGCTGAGCATTGTACTAAACATTTCAGTATCAGTATTGATACAAGGACCCGTACCTTGATTTCGATACCAACTCCAAAACTACACTTGACAGATTACGTGATAATGAACATACAGAATAAGGTTCAGCTAATATTCGTTGTATCCATTAAATAATCAAAGAGTTTTGAAGCACCATGTAACTTATAACCCAGCGCCTCCCAGTGGGGCTGCATCTGTGGCTGAAGGAGCTAATGTTAAATTTAACATCCATCCAAATGCTCATACATCTCTTATCTCAGGCTGGCCGATATATTGATATTTATATTTATCGAAGTGATATAGAGAAAAAAAAAAACATCAACAATAGGTTTTCCTTGTATCCAGAGAATCATATTAATGAGACTCTTGATGAGAGTCTTCATTTGTTGCCATTAATGCCATAAATTCATGTAAACCTAGAGTGCGCCCCCTAGTGGTTAAAAATGCAGCTCTGATGTGTCCGTAAATCCATCTTAGCTGATGATGGAGAGGATTTTCCCCCTGTTACATAGTGAGACTGGCAACCTTTCAAATGTTAACGCAGTAATTCTCAGCCAATCAGTAGCAAATCAATAACGTATCTGCTTTAACGTATCAGCTGTGGCCTCAGCAAAGTATATGATTGGCCAATATGCGTACACTTCATTAATATTCATATGTAAAGATTCACACAATCACTTGTCTGCACACTTTCACATTCCTTTCTCTGTGGCCCATAATCTTGATCCTGAGTCACATGAAGCTTAAATCCACTCTAATTCTCACACTTGACCACACTGACCACCCCCCCACCCCCTCAACCCCACACATACACACACAGCACGAACCTAACAGAACTTCTTAAAGGAGTACTACAGTATTTATCCGTACCTGACACATCTAATCTCCACCTGACACATGTTTAGAGTACGGTCACCCACAGTCACTCATTTGAATGCAAATGAAAATAGGAGTCTGGAGACACATAATTGAAGTGAGTGGGCAAATGCTGCCGCATACAGAATGAACTGCCCACTGGCTTCAGTTATAGGAGCAGTTTGAGTGTAACTGTTGTGCAATTGCTTAGTTATTGTCCGTTGTGTAACCTCTGCAGTACAGGTCGACCGATGTATCGTCTGATTGGATACCATACGGTCTTTAACATTCCTTTTTTTTAGTTGTGACACAGAACATTCCTTGAGTTGAGAACGTGTGTGACATTGAATAATAAACCAACTGGATTCTCTGGACATTTTCTTGAGTTCAGATATGAAAACATATGATCCATCACTCTTGCTCTATTTATATTGTTTACAGTAATTAATATTAGAATAATATTCCCAATAATGTAATAATCACATAACAACATTGTGCACTTAACAGTCAATATACGCCCTGTATTACATTATAAGGCATATTATTGCTATATTATAGGTTTAAGTTTAAGTTTAGGTTTAGTTTATGCACTTTCTGATACATTTGCATGAATGTTGGTCAAGCAGTGGATGGTGGGAGATACTGGGTTAAAACAGAGTATTCCTGTTTTACCACCATACCCAAAGTCCAAACACCATACGCCTTAACTACACAGAACACCCATTAGTACACGGTCCCCATCATAAACATCCATCACTGCATTTAAAAGCATCTGGCATCTACACGCCTCTCACACTCCAGCCTATTAAGAGAGACTCAAATGCTTAGATTACATAACACTGTCACATGATGTACATATCAGGCCTAAAACACTGAGCCAGTTCAGAGTTAAACGTTGTTGACATCATGTGATGACTAATTACCATGAGTGATTTTACTGCAAACATGTTTCTGTGGATCTTTTTGGACCTTCTTTGTGACGTTTGTAGCCCGAAAAACCAGGGGCTGGATTCACAAAAGTCTTAAGAAAGAAATGGTTCTTAAGGTGTAACTGAACTCAAAATATGCAGAATGTACATACAATCATTTTCACACTCATACGTCTTGTAGTATTTGGACTGAACAAGTGATTTGTCCAACAAAAACCATTTTATGCTGATAAATTACACTTGTGCTGTTCTAAACCCAGTGAGTGCACCCCCTAGTGGTTAAAAATGCAGTAGAGGATTTTCCCTCTATTACACATTGGGGTTGGCAAACTTTTAAATGTTAATGATCTGGTTGTTCAACGCGGCAATGTAGGAAGCAGGGAAGCATCTGACTGGCTGCAATCAGTAGCGCTTGCTCATCACTAAGCCCCGCCCCTTTCCAAACTTAAAGATGCTGAGTGGGCGGGAAACCCGCTGATACTGGGATTAGATGTACACCTTAAATGTGCGTTAAATCTTCATACCATTAAAAGTAAAACAAATCTTTAAAAATCTTTTTTTTTTTTAAGCACAATTGATATTCTCCAAAAAAAATCAAAATATTAAATATTTTCTGAACCTTACAGTTGCCTCAATGTCAGGCTTTAAAATGATCAGTCAAATTACTAGATTATTAAAATGAATGTCTATTTTAACAGGATTCAATGTGGAGCTCATTGTTGTCAGTAGTTCAGTGCTGGGCAGGATGGGCAGTGGTCACTTAATGAGGGCTAAAATCTCTGTGCCACCCTGACTTCATCCACTATCTGGGAGTACAAACATACCAGACAGTTCTAGGAGACCGTAGTGCAGAGCCATTTTTCAGACTTACTTTGAATTTGGCATTTCTCTTGAAAAACTGTGTTGTGATTGGACCATCTTTAAAGCCAGTCCTTTCTGGTCATTGACCACCCATGCCAACGATAAGAGCATCATGTGATGTGAAAAACCCTTTGCAACTCTTTATTTGCATTTTGGCTAAAGTGATGTTCTTTTCCATCTCATCCTAGTTTGCAATATATATATATATAATATTTATGTAATTATTTTTAATATTTTGTTTCGTCTGTTCTCCCCATTCTGATGATTTTTCACATGTTCAAAATTGAAAAGTTCAAAACTCACAAACCCCATAATGTATTATAAGAAAATCTTTTTAAGATAATATTAGAGAACTTATAAACATTCCTAGGGACATCGATTTTATTGTAAATTTCTAAATTTTACCTTCAAATACATTCTTTTTTTAATTGTTCCTAGAAAATATTTTTGTGAATCCAGCCTCTGAACACTAGTGGTAAATATGAGCCCCAATCTAGAGACAAAGCTCAACGATGACCAGTTTCCTTCTTATCCTTTTTATTTCATTTTATGTGTAAATCCACCATCTTATGTTTGATTTGCTTTGGCTTGGTTTATACTGAGCACTCGTCCGTTTTCTGTTTCTACGCTGGAAAGTGCTTTGAAATCATACGATTCAGACGTGTACGCAAGCCTTCCATCGGCAGGAACTGCGTCACATCAACGTTACAAGACAAGACAAAAAACCATTTGTGATGTGTTTCATGTGTTAAATGTGTGGATACGATGTTCACCTTTAAACCGGGGTTTTACAAAGCAGTGCAAACTGCTGGTCCCTTTCTGATTCACTGCTTGTAGTTCTTTCTCAATTCACATGTACAGCTAAATTAAAGTTTCATAGAGAAATGATTTCAGTCCAGTTTATTTATTTATATTCATAAAACTTGTTTCATTTGCCAGATTCAGATCCAGTTACATGTTTAGTAAAATAAACACATGCCTTTGTTTTATTCACGTTTTTTCCGCTGTTCCTGGAACAGATGGGTAAGAGTGGAGACACTGTAAGAGGAAGATATAGACCCAATCTCAAATGGCTCACTACACCCTATGTAGTGCACTAGAAGCCATAGTTTCGTAGTCTTATGCAGCACACAACAGTGGGAGCTCACTCTAATCAAGAAGAACCATCTACAAAAGGTAAAGAACCCTTAAATTAAGCACACAAATAGTTATTGGAGTCATTATGGTTCTATATAGAACCACTGATGGAGATAAAGGCCCTTTCTGAAAAGAGGTGGGCAATTTGATAGTATTATTTTGTATTGTGCTAATTTTTGTTAATGTTACACAAGATGCCCTCATTCAACTAATCACTGCATCCAGGATCAAATCAACCAATTGTAATGCATGATTGAAATGTTCACTCAGAACGGCAGCAGGTTATCTTTTTGCCTTGATGGAGAAGGACATCGGTCATCACACATCCAGAAGGCCTGGTGTCGTGGTGTGGGTGCAATTTCGTTGCCAGATCACCTTTGGTCTTCATTACAGGCACTTCACCAGACCATCGTTATGTTAATGAGGTCCTGCAACCAGTGGTTCTGCCTTTCCTGAACACACACTCCGGAGCACTATTCCCACAGGACGATGCTCGCCCACATACTGCTGACTTCCATGACCATGGTCAGTCACATCGCCAGACCTACAGTCAATCCTCCCACTATGGGAGTGTAGAACCCATGGTTTCATAGACTTATCTAGTGCACTATATAGGGAATCAACTTAGCAAAAAAAAAAACAAAGGTTTTCCAGAAGAACCCTTGAGCCAGGCAAAGAACCATTTAAGCATCTATGGTTCTTTAATTACTTGTTGTTCTGTATATAACTAAAGAACACTTAAAGAACACTTGGGAGTGAGTATAGGAGCCATGAAAATTTGAGCCACAGTCTGTTTGAAGATGATGAGAACGGAAAGATGAATCTTGTGGATTTGACGTCGAGTGACCAAAGTCCTCTCCAGCAACAGCTTTTGGCCAAAATCATGGCTGAACATAAGGCGCAAAAGTGACCACACTCAAAGGACCCCCACACATACACACTCACTCTTAAAAACAGTCACTAGGTTACACTGTACAAGGGAAGGATGCCACAATACAAGAAAAATAGAACCCTCTCAAAAACAGGCCATACAAAAAAGTCTTCTTTAGATTACTTCTCAGTGACGACATGGAGATTTCAACACTGCTGCAGTAGTCCTTCACACGCAGGGTCAGTACAGTCCTTTGCTCTTCTTCAGGTTTAGCTGTTGCAGATCTGACAGGGAGTTGTAATCGTTCCTCTTCATCCCCAGGCACATCTGAAACAAATGTGTTTTTGGCAACAGCAAGCGGATAAACGCAGCAAAGGGATAAACAGGAAAGGAATATGGTATCCTAAACACGTCTAGAGAGAGTCCTGCAGCTCACCTGGAAGTCATGGTCAGACAGGTAGATCTCCAGGTGAAGGGGGTCCACTCCCTCTGGTAAAGGCCTCTTCAGCAAGTCCTGCACGGTGTACTGTGTTCCGGTGAGGACAGCCAGTGCATCCTGCACTAATGTAAGCTTCTTACAAGCTGAGGAGTCTTTCTGCAACACAACACACACACACACACACACACACACACACACACACACACACACACACACACACACACACACACACACAAATAAACCCTATTCCAAGCAAATGCCACTAACATGTTTCTCATTTCCCTCAAATAATCAACATTATTATTATTATTGTTGTTCATAAAATAATGGAAATGGGATTTTTGAAGTTTTTAATGATGTTTACAGTTTTTTAATGATTGTGTGTCATGTGGCGCCGACTACAGGCCAAGAACTGAATTAACTGATTCAAATGGGACAGTAAAACAGTAAAGTTACACTAACTTTCCTATCTGATCAAAATTCCAGGTCTATTTCATAAATTGCTGTTTTCAGGAGCAAATGCAACACATTTTATTAGTTGATTGCAGTTTAACGTCCACGAGTGACACCAAGTATCAGATATACTTGTTTTCAAAACATGAATCCCATCATGGTCTGGTCTACATCCCTAATAGGTGCTTGGATCCCAAATATTACCAATAGTTCAGCCTTAAAATGGCAGCCTCTCATGTAGACCCACACTTAAATTCCACACAACTGAATCATTTATAACACTGAAAACAAGTCTTACAGATGAAAATCTTACTGACCTGTGTTGCTGAAGTTTCCCAGGAAGGGAAGACATTAGTAAACGTGAGAGGCTCCACCCCTTCTTGGATAAAATAAGCCATTGGGGGCCGTCTAGGATTTCTCTCTGTATCACAAAAAGCAGCTAATTATTTAATCAACAGATCAATAATTTCATCATAAATCACAGCAAACTTTGACAACTTCTGAGTGAAAGTGAAAATAGTCATATATTCAACAAAATTAATACGATTTCCGTGTTTTCCATCTCATTCTCTTGCTGACCTCTGCAGTACTGAAGAGCAGCCTCCATGGCACATTTCCTCTCAGTGTCCCATTTGGGAGACTGTGAGTCTGGATCTGCATAGCTCTGCCACAGGTACACCTCCATAGAGTTATCCAATAAGAACAGAGCTGTAAGGAGAAGAGGAGTCTGAGTCTCACAGACAGGCTCGTCAGAGAATATACAGCCTCATCAGTTCAGTAAGATCAGACAGATGAACGTAAAATCCCTTCGTGTTTAATTTGTGAATAAAGTGGGCTATAAAATGTCAAACTATATAAAATTATTAAACACTAATGATTTACTGAACTGTGCTCAGCTGTGGTCATGATCTTATAACTCCACCCCCTTCTCACGTATATATTAATATATATTATTCATTTTTTGGCTACTCTAATGACCTACTTTAGACGTTTTTGTATGAATTGGACCACGTTTTGACCACAGATCTACTTATTGTTTTGGCTCAGAGCTTAAAAACACTACAGAACAGCTCAGAAGTCTTGTTACAAACTGATAATCAAGGCCTTCTGAGCTGAAAATGCAATAATTTTGATGATGCTGTGGTCATGATCTCATAACTCCACCCCCTTGTGTGTGTGTGTGTGTGTGTGTGTGTGTGTGTGTGTGTGTGTGTGTGAGAGCCCTTTTTCAGAGCAGGATTAGTGGTTATACAGGGTAAATCCTGAAGTTTGTTATGATATGTGCATCATGTCTGTAGGTTACTCTGATCCTGAATTATGTAGCTTACAACACCAACCAGCATGTGGCCTCCCAGAAACCACAGTCTTCAACGTACGAGCATCAGATCAATCCCAAAAAATATCCACACAGTATATTTGAGAATCGATACAGTATCACAAAACTTAATATTGCGATATTCATGTGTATCGTTATTTCCCTACACCAGTCAGTGATCGCTTCAAACGGATTTGGTGCTGTTGATGTTTGTAACGACCATAGCCTAACCCTGTATCTCACGGCACAGAGTGGACAGTAGCACTGTCAGATAAGACATTAACCAGCCAATCAGAGCTTGTTAAATTATTTAGAAGCCTGCCTTTAGAAAGCCTGTTTTATTCTGAACCAATCAACATTGTAAACAGGGTAGTAAACATCTGAGCATTATTGTGCCTGATCAAAGTCACTACTTACTATTTGTTTGTACATGGCTGTGCAGTCTGCTCTCACCTGGCTGTGGCACAGAGAATAAGCAATGCTGAATGAATGGCATCGCCATGACAACTCCCGTTGCCCGAGATGGGCTTAGCAGCTCCACCCCTTTGAACATCCCTGACTGAGCACTTAGGTGAAAAAGGCGGGGAGTGAAGGTGTATTTTCCGGGATCTGAAAAGAGTAAACAATGGGCAGAATCAACCATCTCTATCCATCAGCAGCAAACAGTACCTTATAATTATGCATCATGACTGTTATTAACAATGAAAATGTACAAACCGTGCTGAAGTGCACTTCGCAGCGTTACCTTGCAACATGCAATCATAGGATTTCCTATCCTGTGGGCCAATAGCATTCCAGAATTCTGCAGGCTCCGCCCCTTCTTCCACCTCCTTAATGTTAAGCGGGTGATCACTGCTCAAGCCCATCTCAGGAGGACACCTAATGAATAATCATCATGTTCTATATCATATAGTAAGTCATTAAGCAGCATTATGTGAGAACTGGTATTTTAGCTCCTGGGCTCCCCCTACAGTTGGGGGGGTGCAATTTTACACTGACACTGCTGTAAAAACAAATCAGGCTTGGCGCGCCCCCTAGTGGAGCACTGTAAACATGCAGTTGTAAGCAAGCTGAGAGATACAGAAGCAGCATATGTAGTGAAATAAGCATGTGGACTGAGGCGGCAGAGTAATATTACAGGATTTGACACTAATATGATTTAGGTAACGCAGTGAACCGCAGTCCTGGAGGGAGGTCTTGTGCAGCTCACCCAAAGTTGCCTAGTGCAGTAGCAGCACAGTGTGAAACTACAAGAACTGGGGATAAAACTGGAGGTTAAACTCCTTCCTACACGAGAGCGAGGTGTGACTTACATATGCGCAAGCTGTTGGACGGTGTGTTTGGCGACCTGACGGGCAGTAGCATGGGCCTTGCAGCCGTGCCACAGGTACAGCACCCCCTGCTGATTGTTCAGCAGCAGCAAAGAGCCTCGCGAACGCAGACTAGAACTGCAGCACTCCACCTCCCACAGATTGGCCTCCACAGGCACAGCACCCCTCACACAGAACAGACGCCAGTCTCCTGGAGAACACACACAGATATATACACACACAAGTTTCATTTTAAGATGGTAAAGAAAGTGACCATCAGAACTTTTTGGACAGTATTGGGGTTTTAAAGTACTCAGAAGTGCTGGCTTTAACCTGAGCAGTTACTGCTGAGATCTCTGTGTATCACCAGCCCTCCTTGGAAGAGTTGCAGGAAGCAGGGTGGCTCCTGCCCTGCTTTTATAATCACCCGAGGCTCATTCTGGATGGTCAGTGGCAGCGACAGGTCCTGTCCACTGATCTGTGACTGCTGTCCCTGCCAGATGAACAGGGCAGTGTGTTCCTGGCTCCCGATCTGATCATCTGCGGAGAAGTTCAGGAGATGTTTACATACATATATTATACATACTTTGGGTGTCTCTGCTATGCAGTGGTCAGTACCTACCAAAAGTGCTCCAAGAAAGCACTGATACACATGGAGGTGGTGGGTCTTTCTCAGCACTACAGTGACATTGACACAAGTGGATCAGGTACAGCAGTGCTGCTGGAGTGTTTAAACCCCACAGTGTCACTGCTGGACTAATAGCCCACCAATGAGCCAATAGAAACTGTGAACAGCATCCTGTGAGCACTGACGAAGGACTAGAGGACGACCAACACAAACTGTGCAGAAACAGATGAGCTTCTGTCTCTGACTTTACATCTACAAGGTGGAGACACTCGGTAGGAGTGTCTAATAGAGTGGACAGTGAGTGGACACAGTGTTTAAACACTCCAGCAGCACCGCTGTGTCTGATCCACTCGTACCAGCACAACACACACTAACACACCACCACCATCACGTCAGTGTGACTGCAGTGCTGAGAATGACCCACCACCCACATAATAGCTGCTCTGTGGTGGTGCTGTGGGGTCCTGATCATTGATAGATCAGGGTGAAAGGAGGAGAATAAAGACGAGACAAGCAGGTAGTCACAATGTTATGGCTAATCGATGACAAGTAATTCCAAACTATTGAGCTGATGGCATACAAACCTCCCCATAATCCACCACCACTCATCACACACAATATTCCAACACACCCTCACACTTACACACATGCACACACTCTCAAACTCACCCATGGCTCTGAGGTGGTATGTCCAGCGTATCGCATACGTGTTGGCCTCGTGTAACTGCCCTGTGCTCTCTGGAGCCACTTTACAGTCATCCCTACTCCCAACACTCCAACTCTCTACAGACACAGTGCTCAGCTCTGCCTGCTGACCATTGCTAAGGGTGACCAGGTCCCGACCTCTCTGTATGTCCACACCATCTAGAACGATTGGTCCAGCACCCGACACACACTTTCCAGCAAACAGGGCCTTGGCATCGCATGACCACTGGTCAACAGGACAAGCTGGAGGATGAGGAGTCTGTGGAGGAAGGGAGGGAGGGAGAGTGCGAAGGTATGAGAGAGAGAGGGACAGAACGAACGGATAAAGACCAAAAGCTTGTTCACACCACG
Organism: Acestrorhynchus altus; assembly: GCA_034509495.1. Lineage (NCBI taxonomy): Eukaryota > Metazoa > Chordata > Actinopteri > Characiformes > Acestrorhynchidae > Acestrorhynchus > Acestrorhynchus altus. Next base: position 24,154,790 of record CM067520.1, on the reverse strand, counting down.
CTTTGTGGTTTTAGCCGATTTAAGCTGTGCCTGCCATTGTCTCTCAGCACGGTTATGGAATGAGACCATGTGCTGGACTGCTCACCTGCACCACTGTGGGTATGGGAGGACCACTGTGCTCTTTGTTCTCAACTCTCTTCATAGACCAGTCTGCAAACTTCAGCCTGAAGAGAACAGTCTCGTTCTGTTCGAACACGCGACCAAAGAGAGCCCACTCTGGCCGGCCCACGTTCTGCCTGAATATACACCCAAAAATAGACCCAGAATGATAATTCAGTACATCTTTACATAGTATTTACACCTACTGACCACTTTATTATGAATATCATACTATTAATGGTATTAATTCCACCTTAACTTTTTAGGGCCGCAGTTACATTCTGGCACCTGTAGCTTCTGCAAAATTTAAGGTGGAATCACTGGCGCAGCAGTGTTGACGGCTTGGAGTTTTCATTAGCACACGGAGCTTAATACATTTAAATTAAACGAGCACGCATGTGGCCTGAGCTAAGTTGATTAGCTAACACAGATGTTGGTGTGCATTAGGGACTTGTGTGCTGGATGCCTGGTGAAGTATACACAGTTAATTCTAATTGGATATTTGCCTGATCTGACATGAGTTGGGCCAAATTTAATCCCTCCCACCTTAATTTAACAGGTTTTCTATAGAAAATAGAAAATCTGTCTATAGAAATGACCAACATTTATTTCTCTCTGGCAATTCACAGCAAGTTCATCACAAAACTATAGATAATAGTTAGAAGAGATTCATGAAAATGAGTAAACAGGGGCTTTAAGGTTTTCGTCATATTGTATATCAACATTTATGTTAAGCATATCGAGATATGGGTTTCTATTCATTTCGCCAAGTTGACAAGTCCAAGTTGACATGACTGAGTCACGCAAGTCTTGCCAAGGAGCACCTTCATGATGCAAATCTCCAAATCTCCATTTACCACTTTCTTTACTGGACAGATTAATGTCTTTGCTTAGGTCTGAAAATGGTGTAAATGGGAGCACTGGTGTAAATCTAGCTGCCTGTTGATTAATGCTGATCAAGCTAAACTTGATCATATTTTAAATCGAACAGAACCTCTTCCACCTCTTATGTTGTGTAATCAATCTGGGAAAGTGTGAGCAGCTTTAAGTATTTGGGAATTTATATGGATCATCGCTGTTGATTTATCTAATTCGAAAACAGAAGGGGTTCGGTATCAGTAATAACAAGTGTAGGTCGGTCTGATAGAGTATTAATATTTCTGTGTGGTACGAACAATTGACACCAGCAATTTAAAGGAAACTGGCTAGAATCATTAAGGGAGCAGAGAAAATAATAGGCCAGCAGTAAAAGTCATTCAATGATCTTTATAATAATGCAGAATTAATCAGGAAAGCGACAACAATAATGACTCCATGCTTCCGACTTCGAGTTGCTTCAGGCTGGTGCTCCAGAGGACCTCTGACATATAAAAGGTCTATAAGGGATCATTCATTACCAATGCTATTGAATATATTAATGAACTGCACTGATCTGTATTAAACTGGAACCAAACTGGAACCAAAAACAAGTGTCCTGCTTTGGTGGGACAATACAGCGCTATTCTATAGTCCATGTTCAGATTTAATTCCTCAATAAAATGAATGTAAATTAACTCAATTATATTACTATAGTTCTGTTAGGACACTATGGGACACTATTGGTTCTTTTGACGAACTGGGGTCTTATCCAAGGGGTTTTTACTGCTCTATGTAGGCACTGGACCCAGTGTGATCCTAACCAGGAAGGAGCAGATAAGAGGATGGATGGACTGTTGGTTCCTAAAGAATAAAATGTTGCACCTCTGTGTTTAACTGCTCGTGAGCAATGAGGGTTAAAAGGAAATGGATGTGAAATCCCAACAAAGACAAAAATCCAGTTCAATATTATTGAAGAATAACTGTGCAGAGTTAAACTGAGGGACAGAAATGATATTTCATGGCTACTGGGAAAAGAGTGAAGCTCACCTTTGTATTTGGGCATTGCTGCCAAAGGGGTCCAGTGGGTTGATCCTGCAGTTGCTGTAGTCATAAACCCCTGTCCACACCTGCTGAGATAACTGCAGTGCCAGTTTCCTGTCACTAGGGGAAACATCTTTCCCATGCCACAGGTAGAGCTCACTGCCAAAGTCAAACAGCAGAGTCTGAGGATGAAAAATAAGGTTAAATATAGTCAGAATAAAATGGATGCAAGCTGGTATCCATGATGGGCTTAAAGCTAATCCGAGTGGCTTTTTATCATCTCTTCCCTCAACCAATCATATCTTCCCCTCAAACCAAGCTGACGCATTAAACTTATTATCTTCAGCCAGGGGCTTCACCTGACTGCCCCCCCGCCCCAGTCAAAGGAACAAAGACACTAGCAGGAATGACGACATGTGTCCCTCGTGGGGTGACCCTGGGTCCCCGTGCAGTCGTGCATTGCCCCGGGCTTGAGTGATTTCTAGGCAGGTGATAGGCTGAAAGCTACCCTGGCTACAGTCTCTTCAACTATCCAACTGCACATGACATGAGGACAGTGACACTCTAATAAGACTAAATTACTAAAAATGGCTACAGTATGATTGTTACTTATGAAAAAAACACCATACTATGTCGTGTGGCTCCTGTGAGCTGCTGCAGTGGCAATAAACCAGCCAATCTGAGCAGAGCTCATCACTTTTTATCACAAGTCCAACATTAAGGGAAAGTATGCTGCATTCTGAAGCAAAACTGGGTGATAATTTGGCTCATAAAAGTGTATCTTAGCAACAAAAATCACATACTTATTGTTTATAGATCAGATCACTTTTTTTGGACCTGTCCACTTTTTAGGATCCACTTTTTAGGTAAGTGCATTAATATTCTTTATCATAGCTGCATTATTTCAGAGGTATTTCATTCCCTCCGATCCTCACACACAATCTGCCAAGCTCCCAGCCATGACATCCTAACCACGTGTGTGTCCCCAGTGTCCTCTTTTCTGAAAATCAAAGTATGGTCACCCTAATTAAATGCATTCTAGGGCACCTGTAAGGGCACAGTTTGAGCTCTAACCTGGGAGGAGTCCAGCAGAGAGACACGTGGTGTTACGGCCCAGCCCTGCTCATGTGGGACGAGCCTGTCTCCGTGCAGCCTGTACACACAGTTCGACTGTGAAATCGCAGTCTCATAATGTTCGTCATCATCCGAACAGCCTACACACAAACACACAGACGCAAAAAATACATAAACATAACGAGCAATTGTTAAAAGAAGACATAAAACACATCCAAATCCTCCAACCTCTGTAATGAGTTTTTCCTCCTAGAAGATTCCAGAACTCCGTGGCCTCCTCCGCATCCGAGTTCACGCCCTCATCTATGTGAATGACCTCTGCTGCCTGGCAACCCAGGTCCTGCTGGCCCACGACCAACGAGGCCATGGAGGAAGCCTTAAACAAATGAGCAATATCCAAAAACGTCAATAAATCCATAGAGACACAAAATCGAGACTGTAGGTCATGTGTACAGTGTAACTGATGTGTACCATCTCTCTCTCACTGCCATTGGACAGCTGACCAGTCCAGAGGAAGCACAATGATGGAGTCACCAGCAGGAAGCAGTCACCACTGTTCAGTGACCGGACCACGGGCTCCACCAGACGCACCTGCACCTGTCGCCACCCTGCCACACAGCAAGTGTTGAGACCAACTAAATCCAAATGCTGGATAAATGCACGAGAAAAATGCACGACGGTGCTGTGAAAAAGTATTTGCACCCTTCTTAACTTTGTAGTTGATGGATACCATCATATAAAGTCCAGTTGAAAAATAGACTGGCCAACTCAAGCTGGTCAAATTCTTTAGAACGTCTGACCAAGCTAAACACCCAGTATGACCAACTTTACCATGTATTTACCAGTACGACCAGCAACACCAAGCTGACCAAGCAGTGTGACCAGCATTACCAAGCAGGTTGAGTATCATGACCAGCAAGACCTAAGTTGGTCAGCCCAAAATGATTGACCAGCATGCCCAGCTAGATAAGGCTGATCAACCAGCATAACCAAACTAGTCAACCATCATGACCACCAAGACACAGCTGGTTGAACAGCATGCCCAGCTTGACGAGGTTGGTCAACCAGACTGCCCAGCATGACCAAGCTGGTCAACCAGTGTGACCAATGTGATCGACAACAGTGTAAAAAACCAGTCAAACATGGTGGTGGTAGTGTGGTCTGGGTCAACGTTGCATCCCTGGACCTGAACTGCGTCTTATATTCAAATGAGGCAGATCTAATTTTATCTGACAATATCTGAATATGACAAATATGCAAAAATGAGTTGGAACTGGGATACATTTTTATAACAGCACTGTAACTGGTTACCTTTCACATGGATTAGCATGAGTCTGCTATACGGGACAGTGTCGACCTCCGAGGACATGCCGTTAGTGGAGTTACTGTTGGAGTTCTTCACAGCTGAGGGAGAAAAGAGGTTTGGTCACGGTCGTGAAGCTAAGTGGAACACTTCATATTGATGGTCCCCTTTAGATGATCAGTTTATCTTCTATATAATGCTGAGGTGTTCAGTTCCATTCGTAATTAACATAAACCCTGCCGACTAGAGCCCAAGTCAAAGCTGTTGAAACAGCAAAATGCAATGGCGACTTCAGGAGATGGTGGTGTTGATACTGGAGAGCAGCTCTTCACCTCCAGTTAGCTATGGGAATACAGGTTACTAACAGGCCCCATAACCACAGCTTTCCCTGTGACGGGGCCCTTCGAAGACGAGCTCTCGACACACAAAAGTGAAACCTGTGCTCCCAGATGAACCAAAGCTAAACACACACCAGAAGGAAAGAAACAAGTAATATTTCTAATAATTATGGTGAAAAATTTTACCTCGAAAGGCCAGTTTATTACAGTGTTTTAAAACTTGTTTAATGCTTGTCCTGTCAGTGGTCACCTGTTCCAGGAATAAGTGTTTCGTTCTGTGTGTTTCACAGAAGCTAAATCAAATGACTAACCTCTGTTGGTTTCCATGGTAGCAGGGTCATTCTGCGGCTGCATGAAGTCCTGTAGCACATCGTTCCGAGCTGCTAGGGCACGTAAAGGGTTTCTCGAGCCCTGAGTTCGGCGGGATGGCCGGACAGAACGCCTGTGCTCTGCTACAGCAGAGCTCAATCTGAACACGCACGCACACACACACACACACACACACACACACACACACACACACACACACACACAGAATATTCATAAATATAATTAAATAGATCATAATGCATGAGATTTTCTGACCTACTTTGTTTTACAAAATTAAGCAACCAGTGTTTCCCCAAAAATATTTTATAGTTAAGTTCAGTTGATCTGCCAAAACACCACATTGCAAATCTGTATTTATGAGTATTAAGATCAGGCCCATGTCAACAAAAATTTAAGCCTGGTGAAAAAAAGGATCCAGTCAGATCCTGTTCATAGCAGGAGTTCAAACCGAAGAACCTTTTCTGCCTCCTAAACCTGTAAGTGCTTAAGGGAACCAGCCTTGTGACTGGAAGGTTGCCGGTTCGATTCCCTGAACCAGCAGGACATGACCAAAGTTCCCTTGAGCAAGGCACTTAACTCCCCAGCTGCTCCTCAGACCCACCGCTCTGAGCACGTGTGCTCACTGCCCCAAGTGTTAGGCTGGAGGTGTTGTCATGTGACCACTGCTCACATGGTCCAGCACTGCTTTTTTTATTTGTCAAAGCTTAACTCTTACAACCCAAGATCCACACTCTGCAGATGCTGCTTTCTAGGCTTCATAACTCAGAATCAGAGAAACCTACAGACATGAGACACATCTAATAACAACCTTCAAGACAGACTCATTATTGGGTGATGATGGTCTTTAATTCTCTAGTTTCCGACTGAAGTAAACCCCCCCCCCCCAGTTTAAATGAAAACGGAGCATATTACATGTTTACTGCTCTGTTCAACTAACTCATTAACATTGTTTTTAGTCCTAATAAGCAAAAATTCATACAGTTTTTTATATTCTGTTCATATTTCCATCTCAAATGAAGAAACACTGTTTTTAGAACAGTGTAAGAAACAAAACACACAGGCATGTCCACAGTCTTGGAAGACGCTCTTACATGTGTGTGTTAGTCTGGCAGAGCATGCTCAGGTCCTGCTCTGTGTCTCCTGGGCTGCTCTCACACACAGGATGTGAGGGGGCATCGGTGGTCATGACCTCCTTGGCTGACTCTGTGCTAACAGGCTGCTGGGCCTCCTGCTTCTTGTCAAGACTCTTTGACTGGGTCTGACTCTCCGTCTGCATGGGCGGCTGGGAATCTGCCTCCACCGAGCTCTCCTACGAACACAGTTACACACACGTCATCCCCCTCGGCTCAGTCACGTTCATGTTGCACTTATAAATAATGTGTGTGAGGGTGTTAAACCTTATGTCTCCACCGTGGCTGTGGTTGGGGTTCTGCTTGAGTGGGTGATGAAACCTCCAGAGCTTCATATGAAAGACTTCTCTAAAGAGAGAGAGAGAGAGAGAGAGAGAGAGAGGGGGGGGGGGGGAGGTTAAACCCAGATATCAATGATATCTCAGATATCAAAACTCTGATAGTTGTAGAACGTATATTTCCGTAGTATATGATAAATGCTGCTCAGTGTGCAGAGACATGCACTAAAAAGGTCCATTTTGAATCTGGGTTGATTATATTCCCGAAACACACCTTCTGTACAAAACTGAACAATACAAAAGGCCAGTTTGATTAGCAATCCACGCATGCATCAACCCAAGCACATATGATCCCTCCGCCGCCTTACACCCTCACAGACAAACGCACGCCCACACACACTCACCTCGTTGAAACACATCTTATACTGAGGTGGAGTGCTTGGAGGAGAATAGACAGAAGAATAGACAGGTTCCTAAATAGAAGAGAAGAGAAGAGAAGAGAAGTGAAGAGAAGAGAAGAGTGGTAATGAGAAGAGAAGAGAACAGAACAGTACAGAAGAGAAGAGAAGAAAGAAAAGAGAGGAGAAAATAATAGAAGAGAAGAGAATAGAAAGGAAGAAAAGAGAAGAGAAAATAATAGAAGAGAAGAGAAGAAAAGAGAAGAGAAAATAATAGAAGAGAAGAGAAGAAAAGAGAAGAGAAAATAATAGAAGAGAAGAGAACAAAACAGAACAGAACAGAAAGGAAGAAAAGAGAAGAGAAAATAATAGAAGATAGGTAACGAGAAGAGAAGAGAAGAGAAGAGGAGAGGAGAGGAGAAGAGAAGATGAGGGGAGAGAAAGGGGAAAAGAGAAAAGAAGAGAAGAAAATAACAGAAGTGACAAAAAGAGGAGAGAAAAGAACAGAAGAGAGTAGAGAAAGAGAGAAATAGATGGGATATAAATAAACAGAAAACAGTGTGTTTACTGTCTCTTATTTGGAACAGTGATGAGGAAAGAGCAGCATTTATTCAAATCTTCAAAAGTATGCAAACAAAATCTAGACCACAGCTCAGCCTCGCAGCAGGCTTACCCAACACTGAGCTGGAGCGGCCAACTCACAAACAGCTCCACCCTCAGCCTACAGGGGGCAGCACAAGAGCAGACAGAGAGGACAGATCAGGCCAGAACAGCTCTTTACACACAGAATTAGAGCAGAAAACACACAAATACATGCAAACAAACACACAGTAGAAGCCTGTATGTCAACAGGACGATGGTAGGTCATTTACATGGCACTGTGTCACCACTTTACATAACCCTGCCAGAGATAAGCTCATAGTTTATCAGGTGATCTGTACACATTATGACCTGCCATGTGCCAGATCGCTAGTTTTGCCCACCTGACAACATAGCAATGCTCTTGTGCCGAGTATCTACTCTGTCTAAAGCTGTAAGTTCCACTCATGTTGCTCGACGCTCCTCAAAACATCAAACGCACTCAAAACAGTCGTGTTATTTCACCAGTAACCACCACAGATGACCCACGTTGGACTACAAGTGGACAGATCATAATAAATTCCTTCATATTATCTCACAATAAGGTTTTCGAAACACATCATGGATCACATGCACTACCGTGCAAGACCTTTTACACCAGACAGGTGCAAACATCAGTATCTAACACACTTTATATATAATAAACCCTGATCAACCATAACATTATGACCACCTCCTTGTTTCTACATTCACTCTGCACGTTGTAGTTCTATAATCACAGACTGTAGTTCATCTGTTTCTCTGCAGGCTTTATTCTCCTCCTTTCACCCTGATCTTCAACGATCAGGACCCCACAGGACCACCACAGAGCAGCTATTACATGGGTGGTGGGTCATTCTCAGCACTGCAGTCACACCGACGTGATGGTGGTGGTGTTAGTGTGTGTTGCGTTGAAACGAGGGGAGGAGACAGCAGTGCTGCTGGAGTGTTTAAACACTGTCCACTCAATTAGACCTAGCTGCTCCACCTTCTGGGATTGCCAAGCCCTGGTCTAGATCATCTAATCAGTCTTTCCAGGTGTGAAACAGAAGCAGAGGAAGAAAAGCTTACTGTCAAGATAAATGGTTTAACAAGTTTCCACACACCTGCACCTACACACACACACACACACACACACACCCACACACACACACCTGTGGTTCTGCGGCAGGTGTCCCGACAGTCCGTTCCTCTTCTTTGGAGTTGGAAAGCCTGCAAACACAGCATTTATCACTCACTGTCGCACACACAGCGCTGTTTGAGGTGAGCCGGAATGAGAGCTGCCCACACACAGGAGAGAGAGAGTGTGTGTGTACCTGTCTGCCGTGGCTGCTCTGTAGTTGTGCTCTGTAGCCAGTGGCTGAGTGGGCGTGTCCTGTGGTTGACAGAAGTGTTCAATCTCAAGGGTGTGTCTACGGGAGCGCAGAGAGGAGGAGGCATTGTCCTTCCTCGCCCTCTGCCTCCAGGGAGCAGTAGAGCGAGGGGCTGGGGAATACTCGCCCGCCACCACTGGCGTGTCAATGTTTATGATTTTTTCCTTCACCTCTACTCTCTCTCTCCCCCGCTCGTCATTCTGTTCTGGGGTCTGCCCGATCGGGTGATCCTTGTGCTTGGGCCCGCCCCTGCTGCTTGCCACTTCAGAGCTGCTGTTCTTTAGGATGCCTTTGATCTCGGCGTGGGGCTGTGGCGGGCTGGGCTCTGTGAGGTCCTGCCTGGATAGACGCACCTCACTGGGCTTCAAGTTGACGGAGAGAGCCTGCTGACGGTCAGAGAGGTGGGCGGACAGGTGCAGAGGGGGTAGCTGAATAGGAGCCTTCTGGAGCTGGGAAAGGGAGAGAGAGAGAGAGAGAGAGAGAGAGAGAGAGAGAGAGAGAGAGAGAGAGAGAGAGAGAGAGAGAGAGAGAGAGAGAGAGAGATATATTAAACATCAATGATAAATGTTCAAGCAAGCATCATGTGAAACACTCTCTCACCATTTAAGATGATCTTAATATATTAAAGCTGTAGCGAAACTGATCAGGTTGGTACTGGTTTCACTGGTGTGTTACTGGGCAATAACTAGCCATTGCAGACAGAGTGTCAAGTGGCAGAGTGCCATAAAACCTTTGGTACTTGCCCTCAGCCTGCTCAAGGGGGGGGGCTACAATGCAGGTTGACATGCTTGGCCATGTAATTGCGTAACAAGAATTTGCCATTTGGACCATCAAGCACTGCCTGCTTAATCATCCAACATCAGTACCTGACTTCACTGATGCTTTTATGGTTGATTACAATCAAATCCTCACAGCATTGTCCCAAAAACATATGTAAAGCGTTCCCGGAAGAGGACAAACTCCCTGACCCACACTGACCAAGTTGACCTCGTCGACAGTGATGGGCTGAGTGCGGTAGCGGGCTCCTTTCTGCCTGCGTCTCTCAGAGGCCTCTGAACTGCTGTCCCCTCCTGGACCCCTAGGACCACCTGGAGCTCCCGGCACATGAGGCTGCGAGAGTTTATTAAACAGAGCCAGTTTCTCACTCAGGGTCAGGTTGGAACTGGCATCGTCCTCCATCTCTGGTTCTGCTGTATGAGGGTCACTGTGGAGAGGTGGGAGAGAGAGAGAAATGGAGAGAAAGAGGGGATGGTATGGTAGAGACATTATGGTTCATCGCACGGGATTATAGAGACTCTGTCTACCTGACCCCTGCGTCCTCATAGGTGATTGGCTGAGTGAGTGTTCGGTTCTCACTTCTACGGCACACTCGGGACTCACTGAAGCTGCTGCTGGAGCGAGGCTTCAGAAAGGAGGAGGCTTCAGGAGCTGCGGTCTTCTCAAGCTCCTGAGAAAGAGAGAGAGACAGAGAAAAAGATGGAAGGAAAGAAATTGGGTTCAAACATTAACACCATACCATTTCAGTTTATTTGATCCAATGGTCTTCAGCCTTCCTCCTGAAGAACACCAAGCCCAAAACTAACACCTCATTCTGAAGACAGCTCATGGGTTTGGACCACGTGGGTGGATTAGGGTTGGGTCTGCAGGATGGTAGTCCTCCAGAACCAGGTTTGGAGACCAGTGATTTGATAATTAGTCCAACCCAGGGTAGAAATGAACCACTTGGAGCTCACAAAACAGTTTTCCTGGGAGGAAACGTTAGGACACCCCAACATTTATTACTTCTTAAATGGAATTAGAATCAAGTGAAGATTATAAGAACATGTTTAGAAGGACTCTGGAGGAGCCCGTCTGATTTAAACCTCAGACATTAGTTTGCTGTTGATTGTTGAAGTGAGTGAGGCCACCATGGCCAGGTTGAAGGACCTCTCTGAACCCTTTAGAAAGAGGTTTGTCTGGAGAGGGGTTTAAAAAGAAATTCTAGAGGGCTAGCGGGATATAAAGCCCACTGGCACTGAGCTGTGGAGCAGTGGACGTGTCTGGAATGATGGTGCTCACTCTAATACTTTTGGGATGAGCTGGGGGGGGTTGACGGTCATTCAACATGCTGACATTATACCCAAGCAAACTCGTGGGACACAACAGCAACCACATAGTAGTCATTAACACTGAATGCTGAATGCAGTCAAATCATCACACCAAAGCTCCAAAATGCCTGTGGGGTCTGGTTTCAGTGACCTTAGTGGTGTTGCAACACATGCCCTCTATTCCCTGGACAGTTACTCAATCAAAAGCATGATAAACTCTTTTGTAATATCCTTTCAGGTGTCCCTATACTTTTGTCCATAAAGCGTAGCTGTTATCAGATTCAATGAAGTACGCTGTGTAACATGCAAACAACTGCTGCTGGCAAGTGTTGGACGAGGAGCTTTAGCCTTAGTGCTTCTGGCGTCTACATACCATTTAAATGCACGGCCAGTCCAACCTATTGATTGAGGCAATACTGGTCTCTGTCCCAGTCAAAGTGGGTCAGCGGGAGATGAATAAAATAGCAGGTGGGCAGCAGGCTGGGTAACGCGCCGATAACGGATGGAACCCTGCAAGTCATACAGTAACCAAACACCCTGCGTGTACCATTACCACCATGAGTGAGTGAGTGAGTGAGTGAGCAAGAAAGAGAGAGAGGCAGACAGAGGCAGGTGGGTCTAAAGCTAATTAAAGAAGAAGACTAGCCTGTACTTGTAAGACTGTGATAAGAAGAGAGCAATTTCCTCAGCTCATAAGATGATTAAGAAGCCATAGTAAAGTGAAGGTAAGGCTGAGGTCTGGAACATCAAGAAAACGTTTGCAGAGAGCTGCTCACGGGTTTGCTCGAAATGCAATGCAAAATGCCAGTTTTAATGCAGGAACGTTGATCAGTGGAGAGGAGGTGGTTCACTGTTCTACCATGCAGTGAGCCCTGCACAAAACCTTCTGGCCACAATGGGAACATTTCTGGAGAGAAAAGGGTGGCGAATTCCATGGAGAGAACACCTATCCAACTGTTATGCATGGGGGTGGATGGATCTTGTGTTGCAGCCAGTGACACATGGAACTTCAGGGGTAGAAGGAAAATGGATTCTGGACTGGAGTTTACGCCATGACCCTCACCCACCTCTGACCTGAACATCAGCAAAAATCTGTGGATAGAGCTCAAAAGAGCAGTGCACGGAAGACGGATCAAGGTTCTCCCAGAATTAGAAGTCTTCTGCAGGAGGACATTGTAGAAATGCCCCAGACAGGACCTGAAGGATTCTTAGCTGCTACATAAAGCATGTAAAACTGTGATACTTGTCAAATGCAGTGTTCCTAAGTGACCGTGTAGGGTGCCCAAACAATTGCCTTAGCAATAACAACAAATGTCAACCTTCCTAATGCAGTGTGTTTGGTTGCAAACACCAAATGCACGGTTGTCACACACATATGTGAGAGGGAGTGTGTTGCAACACCACTAAGGTCACTGAAACCAGACCCCACAGGCAGGCAGCAGCTCAGTGTATTGGTGCACTCACTGCCCTGAAGTTACCCATTTAAACTCTGCTCTCAAGGGAGAACATTCACTGACCCTCCAACTCAGATAAAAGCAAACCTTTACTCTAATCCCCTAAAAATAAACTGGACAGTGCTGCAATATCAGCATTCCGGTTCCAGCCCATCACACCACATATACACATGTACAATGCAAAATTGGGTTTCTGCAAACAAGCGCACCAGGCCTGGCTGCAGAGACGGGATGGGTAGTGTTTCCTCAAACATCCGTGACGCATCTGATTTTGGTGGTCAGCTGAGCTGTCGTTCGGCTCAGTCACTCTGTCAATAAACAAGCCCACCTGTAAGCCATAAATTACCACAACCACACTCACGGCTACAGTGTAAACTGAAGGACAATCACGTTTGCGTTCCCTAAAAGTGTGGAAGTGTGTTTCATAGTATTGTGCTGTGTAATACGATCATCATACAGTACTGAGCAAAAATGAGAAGTGAAAGCCTCATATCTGGGCAGTGAAACACTTGCTGGGTGTGTCTACCTAGCTTTGTTCTTCAGACTGGCTCACAAGATCTCAACGACTTTCTTCAGAATAAGAAATTCGTTCTCCTGTTTTCTGCAGTCTTCATCAAAACCAGACTTGATGTATGTGACATAAGAGAGGGCGTACAGGACCGTATTGCTGGCCTTCTACCTTCAATTTTCCCAATTTGGAAGTGCCAGAAACCCAACACAGTTAGGATTCTCCCTTTTTTCCTTATCCCAACACTAGGAAGGTGGAGACAAGCACGTGTGAAGCCAGCCACTGCCTCTTCTCAAACTGCCGCCATTGCTGATGCAGCCAATGCATGGAGGAAAACGCTGGGTCCCCAGCTCCAACGTAACATCTAACAAACGCCTGTGCAGCACTGCACTGGGTGTGATGTGGGGAGAGAGCGCCACCTACCCACCCAGGGAGAGCTTGGCCAAATTTGCTCTCTGAGTGACAAGAGCATTAATGAGGTCAGGATCTAAAGTATGAGTGTGGGATGGAGCTCCATTATTCCCGAGAACAAAGTTCCACTGCTCCACAGCTCAACGCTGGGGGGCTTTATACCCCTCTAGCCCACACCTGGCATTGTGCATGGTGCCAACAGGTTCATGTCTCATCGGCCAGAGAACCCTATTGTATTAGTAGTGCTTCTGTACAGGGACCAGACAAGCTGTGTGTGCATTTGCACATCTGTGTCAGCAACGGATGCAACTTAAAGTACGAATGCATTCGTTAGAAGGGGTGTTCACGAACAGGTGGACACAGTGCGTGTGGTCGGACTACAGAATGTTCTGTAGAAAGTCTGCTCTGGACAGTTACTCGGAACAAAAGCGGGACTCTTTTGAATACCACGGAGTTCAGAAGAAATGAATGAGGAGGTGTCCCGATACTTTTGTCCACATAGTGTGTTTAGACAAAGGTCATCATAACATGTGATTACGTTGTGATTTTTAACGCTGGTGACAGTATTTTCTATAAAAGTACCCAGACCCCCAGCCAAGGGTGAGCCTTTCTGATTAGGAAACAGCTGTTCCAGGCTGGTGAAGAGACCGTGCGGGATCCTCTTTCACTTCTCCAAACAGATTCAGAGGGAACTTACTTTAAACAGAGACATCTTGGCAGCTACACTCATCTTGGCTCTGTCATCTGTCTTAACGTCTGCTACAAAAGAGAAAGAAAAGAACGTACAGTAAAAGCACATACAGCAGCACGGCACACGCACACATTTTTATTTGTGCATCACAGGTGACATCATGCAACGACCATGTATCTCAGGTTCATGGTCTGCAACTTCACAGGAAAACTCTTAATTACTCTTACTCTTAATTTTGGATGGACGTTAATGAAAAACAAGACTTGATTTTAGTCGCTTTTAAAGCACGTATGTTGATTTATTCATCATCGAGAATTATTCACATCGTGTAACAGAGTAGCTACAGCGTTCAAACAGACCAAAATGGAGATGCATGGTTTTCAATGGACAGCAGCAAAATGGAAATCTGATTTTTATGTTGACTTCTATTGAAAGCCAAGAGGTTTTTATTCCCTTCTGATGTAAAGATGCTGTTTTGGAGACGTGAGGAGAAAACGAGAGATTACAAAACCCCGAATAATGATGGTTCAAAGCCCTTCAAAGTTGGATTTCTCAACAAAGTTTCCTAAAGTACTCGAAACAATGTTTCTGTTCATAATTTAATAACTGAATAACTGTCATATAATGTTACGTTCCTTACATTTCAAGCTTTCCTTTGGTTAACTATTCTTCTAATCTGAGATTCTGGATTTCACGAGCCATGCTTATCAAAAGTGAAACAGAGAGAGCTCTTTGGGTCTGGCCCTCACTTCAACAATCAAGAGCAAACCAAACTAAGGTTTAAATCAGACTGCAGACATTCTGAGACACACACACACACACACACACACACACACACACACACACACACACACATAGACTCTCTTTTCAGAGACTTTAAAAGTAAGAAGACCATCACACAGGTAAAGGGTCTTCAGGATGGGGTCTGTCCCACTCCAAAAGAAAGAGCCACAAGCAGAGAAGAGTCGACAACGGCCCGGATGTTTTGTTGACATTATGGGTTTTTAAGTGAGATCTGATTTGATTGTGGGTTTTCAGTTACATCAGAGACATCGTATCTTCTTGGGCTGGGCCTCGGGGTCTCCACACAGTCTGCGCATGCGGCTGATTTTTAATAAACAGTGTAGATTACCCTTATTTTTGACCCCCCCAAACCACTCAAACCACAAAAACACTCATATTGTACACTAACAGGTTTACTCTATGAGCTCACTATGACTAACCCAACGCTGTGAAGTCACTCGCTGACTTCATCTGGAACCTCTTGAAAACCAAGCAGATGGACAGAACACACACATACTCAAGCATAGAACTCATACAGCCCATATTGTGCTAGGCCTAATCCTCACCTGTCTGCACTGCTGTAGGTGTGTCAACTCATTACACATCACACACACACACACACACACACACACACACACACACACACACACACACACACACAGTCTACTGCCAAGAACACTCTGGTCTGGAGGTCTCGAGTATTGTGAATGACCGTACTGTCTTCGCTCTACTAGGTCTAGGAACTAGGTCTAAAATAAGCCTGTGAGATTTATAACCACGGCTATTAAGCCAGGGTTTAATATAGACCTCTAAGACACTTTGACACTGGTCAGTGTTGGACATTTCCAGCTCTCGCCACTATGCCACCACTCCTTCCTTCCTTCACAACTTATGCAACCAGTCCAAAGTTTTAGAACACCCTGAATCTTTCCCATTAGTCCACTACCTACTTACTTCCACGCCTCCGGTTCAAGACTCCTCTGTTGATGGTCCAGGAAACAGGACTCACCACCCTCCAGCTTTATTTGGAGTTCTTAAGAGATGTTAGACTACATGAATGCACTCAGCTACTTTAGGTTGCATCCACTGATGACACAGATCTGCAAATGCACACACACAGCTTATATAGTCCCTGTAGGGAAGTACTGCCAATAGAATAGGACTTGGGCTAGAGGGCTCTGAAGCCTCCCAGACCTGAGCTGTGGTGCCCTGGAACTGTGTTCTCTGGAATGATGGAGCTCCATCTAGTACTTTTGGGATGAGCTGGGGATGAGGTGGGGTGGTCATCATCCATTATCCTGACCTCACTAATGTTTTTGTCACTGAATGCAATCAGACTCTCACAGCAATGCTTCAAAATTCTCTGGACAGTACAGGCAGTTACTCCAACAAAAGCAGGATAGATCTTCTTAATAGCCTTGATTTCAGAAAAAAAGATGAATGAGCAGGTGTCCGAATACCTTTGCGGTTATTCACGGAACTTAAGGAGCTTAAATGTCAATAAACAAGAATATCTGGGGACGTTGTAAAACTTCGGAATGGTAGTGTTACCTTTCCACAAGCCCTCCAAGACATAAAACACAAATAGATGAGCACACTGAGCCAACAGAAGGTCTCACAGTCACATACCTACTGTCTGTAGAAGCCTGTCCAACACACACACACACACACACGTACCTGAGTTTTCCTGCTCCTTGTTGTCCATGGTTCTGTAAAGTGAAGAAAATGGCTCTTAACAGGAGCAATACACACACTCTACTCAGTACAGACACACACAAAACCACAAGCTCTTCAAGCACCAGATCCACACACACAAACACACACACGTCATTCAGACAAAAGACAAGATGATTTCACACTGATTTTATGACCTTGCTCCTTCCCTTTAGGGCAGCTGACTGACACACACACACACACACACACACACACACACACACACACACACACACGTCTATGCAAGTTAACACCATGACATAATAATCAAACTTAAAATGATGAGCTTTCACTCACACCCAGTTGGAGAGAGAGTACAGTCTGTGCCATGATGGCATCGGTTGGAAATGTACACAGTTGTGTGGTTTTATCCGTTATAGGAATGCCTTTTGTTGGAACGGCACGCCCGTACAATGCTTTGTAAACATAAGCTGTAGGCGACCTCTGTAACCTCTGTGATGTGAGTAACCTTGTAAGTCGCTCCGGGTTAGAGCGTGTGCTAAACGCTGTAAATGTAAATGCATGGAGCTCAAAAGGAAATCCCAGTGTTTTCCCAGTGGCTTATATTCCGGTGCGGCTTATAGTCCGGAAAATACGGTACTTTGTACTTTTTATTTGTAGCTTTAGTGAGGGAATGTCAGTTACCATGGTTTAATATATTTAAATCAGGGAAAAAACAGACTGCAAACCAGCTTATAATAGGGTTATAAGAGGGTTATAATAGGGTTATAATAGGGTTATAATAGGGTTATAATAGGGTAATAATAGGTTAATAATAGGGTGTTTTAGCTGAATTTTCATATACTATACATGATACCCATGAATCCCTTCATCTCTCTATCTATACATAAACACATTTAATCTTCATTTCTTCTTTATACACACTGATTCATCTTCATCCCAGAGCTCTGTCTTACATTTAAACATATGGACATTTAATCTTTATTTTAGCTCATTTGAAAGATGGAGGTGATGTATCTAAACGTTGTTTGTGGGGGTTAGGGAACCCATGTTCCAATAACTGATATTTCCTCCTTTGTCTGAAATAATGTCAATTTGATGTTTCCTATAACTGTCTACCAGACTCTGACATCATCTGCACCATGTTCTACTCCTCCATGTGGAATTCTTTCAGCTACGTGATGTTTCCACATCAGTCTTTGAGGGTCATAAAGACGATCTTATATTTTCCTCAAGCCTCCTCTGATTCAATAGGCATTTCATTGTGGTTCCTATGATGGAAGGATCTCCAGGCCCTGCTGCAGCAAAGCAGCTCCAAACCATGACGCTTCCACCCCCAATCTTCAGAGTCGACATGAGGTCCTTGGGCTCAAATGCTGTGTTTGGTTTGTGTCAAACATGACACAATAATTCAACTTTGGATACATCTGAAATCTCCAGTTTGTCTAGATGTTTTGATATTTCGTTTTTTGACAGAAAGGGTTTCCTTTTTGCACAACTTCTGATGAAAATCAGACTTGTTTGGTCTCTTTCTGATGGTAGATGCTGCACTTTGACATCAGCTGTGGTGAGAGCTACCTGTAGGTCCCGTGATGACATTTTAGGATTGTTGGAGACGTTTTTACACGTCTTGTGGTCTGTTGTTGGGCTGAGCTTGCTAGGACACCCTTACCTGGCCATATTGTTTTTTTTTCTGAACAGTGGAAAATTCTAGTTGTTCTGAGATCTTTTTACATCCCTTCATATGCATTTACAACCTCATTTCTGAAGGCCCCAGAGAGCTCTTTGGATTACTATGAATATCTCCACCCCCAGACTATCCCCAACCCAGCAGGTTTGTGTGAAGGACATGCTGAAACCGCTCCATACCCACAGCTCTCCTGCATCTCATAGGCTGTAACAGGCTGGGTTCGGAAACGCTCACTGGTTTTGCGGCTCCCAGCAGCCCCCGCAGGCAAATAACGGCGAGTGCGCCGTCGACCACCCTCAGACCCAGCTCTCACTGCCAGTTCGAGAGCCCTGTCAGGGCCTCCATCTGCATCACTGGATTAGAAAGAGAGAAAAAGACAGAGTGAGTGAGAGAGAAAGAGAGGTCGCGCCAGCTGTCATCCCTATACGCTTAACATGTCATCAGTATTAGGTGTGCGACATTCCCAACACAATGCAAGTGGGGTTAAAAACAGGGTCAGTCCATGTGCAATCACAAAAAGGCCTCCAAACTGACCATCTCAAATTTGTTTTGTACCTTCAGGTAAAAACATACTAGCCTGATTTCATCAAGACTGGATGTACATCGGATATGGATGTGACAAACCTACAGGTCAAAACGACTCAAGGGTGGTCTGATAATCTTATTCCCAACTGGATAAACATCTCTGTGATATTCCAAGCAGGTGTTGCCTTCCTGTTTATGCATCCACATTCAACAGTTCCCGAAATTGCAACGGTTGGGATGCAGAGATGATGCTTTAGGTGGTTCCTTTCTGTACCATACATGGCAGGATGGGAACAATGGGCCTCATTCATGAAACCCTCGTAAAAAAATGTATTCAGTGACCAAAATGAAAATAAGTGAAAATAAAAGAGTTTTATTAATGACAGGATAAAACAAATATCGTGAAATCTGAATAGAATTAAAGATATTGCATAAATATTAATTTGCTTCATTGATTCATTCTTTGTAGAAAGCTATACTTTGGTAATTAAATGCATCGTAACTTAAGAACAGCGACAGACGAGTCCATAAGAGACTGCAACAACCCAAAAAGAAGACACGTTTGGGCCAAATCTGGGCCACTTACGGCACTTATGACTAAGATGAGGGTCATATTATGGTCAGACATCCTCTGCTATCTGGGAGAGACACTCGGACTGTTTTAATCTCCTGAAGAGAAATTGAAGAAACTGTATTGATCCATAAAATCATAAAATTTCCATCCCCAGCGTGAAATCCCCATCCACTTTTAAAGATTCTGTTCCTCAGAAATGAAAGAAGACGCAAAACCTAAAGATCTGCACAGTAAATGTTGGACACACTGACTATTTTGTATCATATAATGCAAATCTGAGATTGTCAGTAGGAAACTGAAACCTGGTGATCAGATCAAACCTCACACTCCGAACCCAAACAGCCACAGGAGCATCTGTCATCACCAATCATATCAATCATACAGAAATGTAGGTTTATCACACACACACACACACACACACACACACACACACACACACACACACACACACACACACACACACACACACACACACTAGACAACATTCTCAACTGTACACTGACATGCAAAAAACCAAGCACACGTGTCCCTACACTTTCTCAGATGGAGCTGGGCTCCAGCTTTGCTCCAGCAGGGCGTTCTTCAGCTTGCC
Organism: Acestrorhynchus altus; assembly: GCA_034509495.1. Lineage (NCBI taxonomy): Eukaryota > Metazoa > Chordata > Actinopteri > Characiformes > Acestrorhynchidae > Acestrorhynchus > Acestrorhynchus altus. The sequence goes on along the minus strand of CM067520.1, from coordinate 24,134,961 downwards.
CACCGATACATGAGTGTGCAGTTGGGGTGCATCTGCCCCAGCCAGTGTGCTGGATGAATCCAGTTCACACTGCCTGGAGAGGGGCAGTGGAGAGAGAGGAAAGACCAGAACAATAGTAAACGGAGCAGATAAGAAAGACAGGGGTTATAGTCACACAGTTATTATACTGGACAGAAATGTTGGGTGGATACAGTTTGTGTGTATCGTAAACAACTTGAGGATTACTTTTAAGCACTGCAGGAGCTGGATTACTTTTACCAGTGGGGTTAATGCCTTTACAGGAATATGGTGTGGGACAAATTATGTGTGTCCCACAGATAGCCTGCAGTGTGACTCTAGGGACAAACACCTGAAGCAGATTAGAACCTGTAGGCGAGTATTTATGACAGTGTATTAAAAAGAAAATGAAGGGTGAGAATAAATGATATGAAAAATAACGATTCCATGTGATTGTGAGGTCATGTGGAGTGCAGGGAGCATTCCCAGAGGACCTTCTTTGACACAGTGGTGGTATCTACCATGTTTTATGGTGTGGTCTTGCTGGGGCAGCAGTATTTCGACTGCAGAGAAGAAGAGACTGAACAAACTCATTAACAAGGCCATTTCTGTCCTGGGAAGCCCCTTAGATCCACTGCAGGTGGTTGGATAAAGAAGGATGTAGTCAATGTAGTCAAGCTGTAGTCAAGGATGTAGTCAAGCTGGCATTCATGCTGGAGAACAACTCCCACCTCCCATGCACGAGGCTCTGGCAGCACTGGGCAGCTCCTTCAGTGACCAGCTGCTTCACCCAAAGTGTGTGAAGGAGCAGTATCGCAGGTCAACCAGCGCTGATCTCAGCAGACCATAAATACTTAACTCCACACACTTCTACAGTTTTCCAATACAATACGTCTCCCCACGTTCAACCATCTGGATTTATCTTAATGCTCTATGAAGAATGATGATCGTCACTACTACAGCATTAATGAATACACCAAGCAACACCATGACAACCTCCCAGCATACTATAGCAACCACTTAACAACAACTTATCAATACAGTAACAACCACCTTGGAAACCATAACAACCATCTACTTGGAAGAGCCTACTTGGAATACCATAGTAACCACTTAGCAACACCATAGCAACATTGCGAGAAAGAAAATGTAAGATGGATGGATGGATGGATGGATGGACGGACGGACGGATGGTCGAGTGGATCGGTGGATGGACTGGCACAGAGAACAAAGCAAAGAAGGAACTGACCCATCTGAGATGGACGATATGTGCATCAGACATGGTGAATGGTGATGAGGTCAACAAAGCTCTCCTTAACCTGTACCTTCTTAGTCTCATAACCTTTCCACTGGTTTGCACAATTGTTGCAGCCCATAAGCATTCCAAAATCAACATGGGTGCAACCATAACTCAGTGTAAACAATGCAAAGGACTATCTATGCAATAATCAGAATTCATCAAATTATTAACCAAGTTAAGGCTACCATCAATGTGTGACTGTCTATGGCTATCTTCAGGTGGCCCATATTTGATTTTCCCACCAAATCCAAGCTTTTTAAGGCTGTTCACACTACCCTTTAATGTGGCCTATATCCAATATTCATCTGAACATCTCAAGCTCTCAAACTCACCTAAAGGTCCACCCCTAATGTTTAAGTTCATTTTTGAAGGCATCTTCATAAATGGGCTTACCACTGAGAAAAAGAGCTTGTTATGTGGCAATTCTGTCACCCCTCTAGCCCACGCCTGGTATTAAACATGGAGCCAATAGGTTCATATTCTATTGGCTGTACTTCTCTACAAGGACTAGACAAGCTGGGTGTGCATTTTCACATGTGTGTCAGCAACGGGTGCAACTTAAAGCAGCTGAATGCATTCATTGGAAGGGATGTAAACAAACATTTGGACAATATTACGAAGAGGAAAACAAAGACCATACTAGATTATCAAAATATCAATTTATAATAACAAGACTACCCACAAACCCTTGTGCTAAAAAATGCTCACCTGTTCAGGTATGTGCTCTCTGCTTTAGTATCCCCCTCATATCCATTGGAGACTTTAGAAGAGATCATCTCCTCTTCAAGGACCCTCACACCTCCATTAACCCCACGCCCTTCCTTCTCCCTCTTGGACCACTTGGAGGGCAGCTCCTCTTCCTGGTTGCCATAGCGCTCTGCAAGTTCCCGCCTCCTCTCGGCCTTGTAACGAGCAATTCGCTCTGCTCGGGATTCCAGAGTCGGATTTTCCATAGCATCCATAGCACTTTCTGTCTAGTCACGTGCGGGTTCTGACTTCTCCTAGATTAGTAGAGTGGTAGTAGGCCAGTGAGTCGAAACAGCCAAAACGCATTGACCAATCAGCAGCTCAAAGTGGAGTCAGCTCCGCCAATCAGATGACTGTCCATTGTGGTTGTTACTACACCTTTCAGGACACAGCACTGTTGAGGAATCAGAGAACCATCGGTTTAGTGTGTTACTTCAAACATTCATCAGCTCCAGTTGTCAACTCCTCTGAGCTCAGAGGAACCACTAATTAGGGCCTAGAGTCATCAAATGGAGCAGGCCTTCATTATTTCACCAACACACACTCTCACAAACATCTCAGCACACAACCAACCTGCCTACCTTGCACATCCTCGGGCCCTGAAGAGCCGAAACCAGAGCGTTCACACCATGCAAGGTTTAAGATAACCGTGTCCACCTGTTAAATGTGTCAGCTATAAAATTAGCACCCACCTCCATCTATTCTCAAACCAGCCATCTAAAGAAAAGCATCCATCTTTTCTCTCGCTCACTCTCACGCCGGCTCGCGCTCTCCCTCTCTCTCTGTAAGATGACCTGGTTTGGTCTGCTGCTCTAGCATTTGGGAATCTCCCCTTGCACTGTAATTCAAAACCTTTGATACTCAGCTCAACTCAGCAACCTTCTCACCGTCCACTCAGCAAACCAGCCACTTTAACAACACACAACTGAATGACTGTTCGAGAGATGGCATGATTACACCTTTTCACAATAACAGGGACAAAACCAGCATTGAAATCTTGACTGAAGTCAGGCATGTAATGTACCATTTTGGAAATATTTGGTTTTAGAGAGAGGTTCTTGTGTGGTTCCACCAAACATTGAGGCATTGACTGAGATGCTACTGTCCCTGTTAAAGTCAGTGGAGCATCAAGATGAATCTGAAGCTGAAGGAGAAAGTAGCCGAGTGTGTGTGTGTGTGTGGTAACCTGCGATGGACTGGCCCCCTCTCCAGGGGGAATTCTTGTCTTCAGCCTGATGATTCAGGTGGGCTCTGGATCCACCATGACCCTATTCAGGGTGAAGCGGATAAGATAATGGTTGATTACTTTTATTTTTTAGAATTTAACATTATTTTAACTATAAGAGTGTTTGTTCAACCAAAAACAACCTTTTGATTTCACTCCTTTAAGGCTCATTGAAACTGATAATACTACGATGAAGAATACCGTACGCTGTCGTTCGGTAAAACTGTGATATTTTCAGAGACGGCTAATGAACCTTGAAAAATCTCACACCATTGCAAGTCCTAACATAGAAGATTTCAGCCAAATGATGCATTGAAATTTTAAAACAAACCATAAACAATCCATCAGTAAACAAACCATAAACAATTCCCAGCCCCAAGTGCAACCTAATGCCCTACCGTTCAGCAGAATACAGTATTAAGTGCAGTAATAATAAGTATCTGACCACTGGGTGGGGCAAACGCAGGGGTCATGGGAAGAGCAATGGTCTATTTTAGCAAGCAGTAGTCATATTTAGAACTGATTTAATGGTCCACTGCTTCCTAAACAGGACTGGGGTGGATTTTTCGCCCTCAGAGCTATATTCACTCCGCCAGCCCCAGCTCTGTACGGACACGGTTACCCATGGTTACCTGGTCGCCAGGCTGCTGGTACGACACAAACAAAGCTGAGCTCTAGGACCCATACATAAATAATTACATCATCGCCTTATCAGACAGACGCCGTCACAGGCTGGGCGTGTCCGGGACAGAGAAGCAGAGCAATGGGAATTTACTCTGCATCCGATATTATAAACCAAACACAGTTTAAAACCACACAAACTAAAGTTCTGTGTCCATGTTTGTGTTTGTTCTGTCTGGAAGCGGGTGTGGATGCTTAGGGCCTCCACGGCTCTCAAATATGTAAACTGCCTGCATCAGCATTCCTGGCCTATCCAGGCTCCCAGCTGAAACACAATAGGCTCCTTCCAACAATAGAACCGGAGCCAGCCGTACTTATCCCAGTATGGAGAGCATGCACCGTCACTCAGTTCAGCACCCAGTAAGCGCACTACTGGAAGCACTTTGGGTTCCACTTTGGGTTCTATATAGAACATATAAACACACTGAAGACTTGTTATGCTCTGTTTTAACTGGTCTAACTATTCCGGTCTTTTACAGATTCAGCAGCCCACTAAACCCGAAGACCATCACATACATTGTAAATACTGCATATGAACAAGTTTGACCATGCTGGATGACCAGCTTGTCCAGCAAGTCTATGGATCAGACTAATACTTGCCAGCTATATACTATAGCAGTACACATCAGCTCTAACCCACCTACAAACAATGTAACACCAGCACAGAACATTATTACAGATCAGCATTAAATACTGGGGGCACTGTGGTTAGGATGTTGTACCTGGGGGGCTTCAAGTAGGCCATAGCAATGTGTGTGGTAGGGTGGGGGTGGCTTAAATACCTTTAATCATGCAGCTACATCAGTACATTAACATATACAAATTAACCAAGACCAGTAATTAACCTCAAGAGCATGTACGGCCAAAAATATTCGACTGTTTTATTTCATAAAATATATTAAAAATACACAAATAAAACAAAGTCAGGTCCCTTAAAATCAGTGTGCAAGTCATTGTCCTATTTTTCCTGTTTTTTTTTTTTTTTTTTAACATTTTATAATGAATGCACCAATAGAAATGCAACAAAAAGTCTTTTTACACTGACTTACAAGGACAAACCTGCACATTTGGAGATACAAGGTTTCTGCAGGACAGTGATGATTTACAAATATTGCTCATATCTGAACACAATGTGCCAAAAGTGGCCCAGATTTGGCCAAAATGCGTCTGTTCTCTGGGTTTTAATTAAGGTTAGTAAATAATTGGAATCCAACACAGCGTCAACAACAACCCTGTCAAAAGAGAGTTAATTTTAGATCAGGGTTGTTGTTGTTTTTGTAATATTTGTTTATCTGTTTATTTTCTGAAATAAAAGTTTGCATTTAAATCTGTTTGAGGAGTTATATTCTGTATGCAGGTGGACCAGCTGTGGCAAACAGTCAGCAGAGCGACTCTTATCAAGCCATCGGACTGATATACGTTTGCTATTTTTCAGATCCTGACATGAGGACAGAGGCCGTCTCGTACCTGTACCTGCAGCTACCATCAACCATTTCACCATTGGTCAAAGTGCTTCCTGTCTCAGTCTCACTGATTTATTTTATTAATACATGTATTAACGTGTTAATACGGTCATAAAAATAAACATGTTAAAGGTAAAAGGTGGTCAAAATAAAACTGTTTTTTGCTTCTTTCTTTATTTTATTTTAAAATATAATCGAAAAGGATGCAATGATTTAGTAATAAAGGCTTTTTATTTGTGTTGAGTGAGTAAATGTTAATTGTATTAAATGTTCATTAAAACAGAACAAATAAAACACACACACACACACACACACACACACACACACACCCACTCATGGTCCTACATCAAAAGAAGTCATCCGACCACCAGGTCTGTCACACTAACTATATATTTTTGGATAAACTCCCAGAGAAAATATTTCCAATAAATTATAATATATAATATAATATAATATAATATATATAGGATTTAATGCCACTGACAAAATGATAATGTAATAGCATAATAATGCTATTACAGCCTCTTAAAGTAATGAACTAAATCATTAAACATATTAAAATATTAGAAAATATTTAAAATAATATAAAAACATTAATAAAATTAAATCGTTGTTCTTAAACACAGTCAGCTTATTCCTGATAATGAGTTCTACTTGCTTGATATTAGGGTCAGTAATGTACAATATCATCATATACTGTACGTTAAGTTGGTAACATACCAGCCACAACATTCTAACGAGGGTGGATGCCCGTGTGCCCCCGGTGTCCATTTTTGAAAACCAAACTGTATCCACCCAACCTAAAGCCTAAACAAACTTCACACGATCGTGGATGAGCAAATCAAATACACCTGGACAAAGGAGACGGTTCTTTAATAGCCGTCCGGAGTGGACAGCAGTGCATCCATTATCACAGAGAGCATGTAGTTGCTTGACAGTCCAGCGCTGAAGCACTGAGGGAACATTAGATAGCTGCTCTGTTCACTCATCTGAGTGATTTAACAAGCTTAGTCAGGTAATTCCTCCCTGCCAAGCTCCTCAGGGCAGAGTGTGAGGGTGTGAGATTCACATAACAAACACAACATGGATACTGCACATAAACGCTGCTTTACAACTCAAATCATACAAAATAATAATACAATTAAAAAAATAAAAATCAATAAATAAGATCTGTTCACAAACGCACACACACATTTACACACACACACACACACAGACCTCATACTGTTCACTGCCCTACGTACCTCACAGCTGTAAAGCGGTACTGGATACGTGCGGCCTCATGTCCAACATGCATGCGTCCTACAGAGAACACACATCCACAGACAGTGTTAATGACAGTGAGAGCAAGTGAGAGTGGTGGCTTAGAGAGAGAGAGAGAGAGAGAGAGAGAGAGAGAGAGAGAGAGAGAGAGTCACGTGAAGGGTGCTTTGAGTGTAGGGAATGGAAGAGAATGGAGTTGGTTGATGTTTGGGATCAGTTAAACTCATAAGTCTCTAATCCAGTAACTCTATCTGACACAGACATGTGCTGAGCGCACACACACACACACACACACACACACACACACACACACACACAAATAAGACTGACCAGATTCCCAACCACATGGGCCTAATCCCAGCTGAATGAAATGCCCCACACTGCTAGGTATGTGTGTATGTGTATGTGTGTGTGTGTGTGCGTGTGTTTGTGTGTGCGTGTGTGTGTAGCCAGTGAACGGCAGCCTTTAGACACTTCACAATTTACACACACACCCAGAGTGTCATCCCTCACTGCAGCACCCTTGAGCAATTAGAGGAGCAGGACACACTGGGTTACTTCTGAATGTAGGAACCATTACTATAAATAAGGCCTTTACTGGGACAAATCTGAAATATAAAAAGTTAGATATTAGCTGAAATGATCAAAAATGTATTTGTTATCAAAATAATGTGACACTCCATCAGCATTCACTGTCTAAGTGTACATGATCGGGGACGTAAAAACAGTAGCCCTGCTTGCTGATAAGAGATAAGAGGCTTTCTTTGTCCTTTACTCGAGAACCTGCACACAGGAGCTCTTGTACAGAACACTTAGCTCGAAGATTAAACAATGGTCTACACCGATCGGCCGTGACATCGTGAACTTGTCCTTGTTTCTTAACACACAGGAGCATAGTTCATCTGTTTCTCTGCAGACTTTATTCTCCTCCTTCCACCCTGATCTTCAATGGTCAGGACCCCACAGGACCACCACAGAGCTATTATGAGGGTGGTGGGTCATTCTCAGCACTGCAGTCACACTGACACGGTGGTGGACCAGACACAGCAGGAGTGCTGCTGGAGTGTTTAAGCCCCTCAGAATCAAGTCCCCACTGTCCAGTCTACTGATGACTGACGGAAAGCACGAACCACCTTATGACCCACTATCAAACTGGTATTTGTAAATTCATGCAACCTTTATGCAAATAATCTCTCGAATCAAGTGTCCTGCAGCCTATCAGCACTCAGCGTTGGTCTACAGATCCGCTACACATTTCCATATCAGGTAGGGTTGTAACTGTGATGACAGTAAAGCTATAAAGCAGTGATGAAAGACAAGTCCTCCCACTTTTAAAGGTGGTGTATGCAAATGCGTGCACATGAAACCAACCGTACTCTACAATTTGCTGTTCATCCTGTACCTGAATCAGACCATCAGCTAGTGAAGAGCTGAATGAGCAGCAGAATGCCAAACTGCAGCCGAGGTGAGAAATGACCAGGAGCAAAGGCCACAAGTACACCCCCAGCCACATTTTTGCAAAGAGGACGACTCAAATTGTTTTTTACAGCTATATCTACAGACAATATTACAAAATAAATGCTTTCAATACCCATCTGACCAGCTTCTCTGCTGAAAAACGCACCTCCTTGTTACACAGTGACCACGCTGTGGACAAGTACACAACTGATATATTCCCCCACCTCAGCTGTGGGTCTCTGCAGCTCCTCCAGAGTGACCACACATCAACACGAACAGCTCTAATATATTTCCATAAATATATAATGTCAGGGTTCTGTAGATGCTGGACAAATGTGACTAGGCTGTAAATAGCTGCAGGGTGTGTACTGGGATTCATGGATTGAGAAGAGGTGGTACAGTGAACAAAAAAGGCTCGAAAAGGCACTAATACTGTATACAGCGCCTTTCTAGATACTCAATCGTCCAAGAGATGCGGCAACCAATCACGCAACCAATCACTCCTTATCGGGACAAATGTCCACCTGGAGGACTGACCGTGCCAATCCATATCTGAGCACACAGACATCCATTCACTCACATACACGTACTCGTTCCCACACCACGGCAAGTTAGAGTCATCAGTTCACCCTCTATCCATGTGTTTGGAATGTAGGCCTTTCCCACCAAAAGAACTCTGGTTCTTGAACTGGTTCCATTCAGACTTGGAGTTTTCCTTGGAGATTTGTAGCGAACCATCCCACATTTACACCAGTTTTAGTGGAACCGATGATGAAATGTCATCAACAGAGGGGCTGCACAGCATCAGTAAACGGAAGTGAGACGGCAGCACGTACAGACTACCTGCAAGGATTTGCTTGGTTACAGATTTTTCTCCAAATCGCAAACATGGATCCACTTTTGGTGACAAGAAGATGTAGATGATAAGACCATGGTTGATGAATGGTGTGCCATTGCTCCTTGATCCTGTACAACTACATACGTCCACAGCGGTTCGAGCTGGAAAACCTACTCCTCTTTGGCTGCGGCACCTATCTTTGTTGGTGGAAACGTGCCAAATGTGCAAATCAGCAAGGAACCTGTTCTGCGTTGGTGGAACCAACCCCAGGACTGCAGTCTAACATGCCTTATCCTGCTAATGAAGGTCTTCAAAAGACTGCAGTATGTCAGTAAGTGTGCCAGATTAAGGTTGGAGAAAACCTGAGGCAGCTGTCAGCTCACAGTGGGCCATCTATCCTCAAATCCTACCATCCAACCCAACAGTAGGCTTCCCTATATTATATGATATTATATTATAACATATTATTATAATACAGGACTAAATGTAGAAGCTATACCACGTCTTTGTGCATGGTTTTAAACTTTTTAAAGCCGGCAGAAAGTCACACTAAGCTCATACTCAGACATACCAGTCCAGGTTATGGTGGTCCAGAGTGGGCAGACTGGGTTATTGCACTGGAACAGTAGAACCCAGTCCCCAGGGGTGATCTGGGACAAAGGTCATGCTTGATCAAATGCATATTAAGCCCCAACAGACTCTTTGTATCATAATGAAGCTGAAAACAATTTCCAATGCATGCATAAAGTGAGAAGCAGCATTTGAAAGCCAAATGAATGAGACTCACCTGCTCTTCACAGTCAGCTGTGCTGCAAACACAGGGCTGCGCATGCGCACTGGGCGTGGGGCAGAGGGTGTGAAAAGGCCTTTTAGGGTGAGGGCGTGCATGTGTGTGGGGGCATAAAAATACCCCTGCATGGCAGTGGGCGTGCAGCATTCCTTTGATAGAGACTAAGCCTAAGTGGCAGACAGGGGCAACGGTGCCCCCAGTGTGTTAGAAGCCCACTGTGGCAGATACATACTCAGGTAGAAGAACTCGTATCTCCAGCAGCCTTTAGGGAGGATACGTGAGCCGTAAAGTGGAGCATCAAAGTTCTTGTCACTAGAATGGTACAGTTGTCAGAAGACCACATGGTGCTCAGCAGGTGCTAGGCCACTAGGGGGTGCGCTAACCTGCTGGAAAGGTTCAAGCTGGTTGACCAGCTTGACCACAAGGACCAAGCATGACTGACATCTAATGCAGCATGAACAGTGCTGGTCAAAAGCTGGTTAACCAGTTAGTTTACCAGTATGGTGTATGCTTTTGTCTGAACGACCAGCTTCCCCACTACACTGAACACCAGAGACCAGCTTAGACCATCTGAAACCAGCTTCCAATAGACAAGCTGGATTTTTCAGGGTTGAAACAGCAATATTCTTATTTATTGGCATGAAGTGGCTTTTATTTTGTATTTTACAAATGTTGTGTAACTTTTTGTCGGTCAGGGGGATCAAATATACAGTCCAGTTCACCCAAATCAAATCAGAATGTACTCTTAAAAGCAACATTTGATTTTATTTAATTAGATTTATTAAATCTACCGTCACTAAACTACACAGACATAGCAGAGATGATGTAAATATGAATAGATTATTTCATAAACAACGAATTATATCAAAGTCAATTTGTAGTCACAATTCAGCGGCTGAACCAATCAGAATCTCCATTCCATCTGGAGGCGGGACAACGGCAGTCAAACCCACCGTCAGAGCCAATCAGAAGTGGGATTTCATTACTGTTCTAATTCAGATGCTAATCATTTCTTCAGTGGTGCACAAATAGGCCTGTTTAAATTAGATCACAGTTTGAGTTCCACGCTGTGTGTACTAGATTATATACTAGAGTTCTGTCACCTTTCTTACTGCTGCCTCACTAAAATAGAAAACATGCACTAATCAGAGCATCATCTGTTAATCAGCCCAGGGTTTCTCAACCTGTGGGTCGAGGACCACCATTGGACCAGGAATACAAATGTTCCAAGTGTTAAAATCAGTGGCCTAAATGTGATTAAAATATGACTCCTCCCTCTTTAAGCATATAGTTCTACACCTATGTGAATGTTGAATGAATGGTTTTGAGCCAAACACTGGAGCGCCCCCTTCTGGATTCAACTCATATAAGCTGCAATGGGCTACTGCACCGCTTCAAAATGACCAGTTGTTCAAGTGTACAATGATGGGTATATAAAAAGAAGATGATACACAGAAACGTGGTCCAGAAGTTGCCCTTTATTTTCAGGACAGTCACGCTGTAAATAAAAATAACACATTAATAGATATAAAACTGAGACAGAGACAGTATTAAACATTACGCAAGCAGAACAGAACAAGGATGAACACAGCTCCTGTAAAACAGCAGTGACACCAAATGTTTCAAAACTCCATTAAAAATGTCCAGTAAACACTAAAAAAAAAACTGGACAGATATTGTGGACGTTTGTGTAGTTTTATGTACCAAAAACAACCGTATGAGTGTTTCTGCATTAACATTTTCTGCATTTAGAATTCGATAGCCAGCTGTTGTGGTCATGCATTTAAGACTTGTGTATATAATATATATATATATATATATATATATATATAATATATATATATATATATATATATATATATATATATATATGAGTTCAAATTGACAACCAGCACACAATCTGTGCTGAATAAACAAGTTAAGCTTATTATTTCACAATTTTTTTTAATATCATTGCTCTCCAATGAATGCGGTTATCTCAAAATGCCAACACAGAAAGGCAAGATGCTAAAGTCACTTTGATAAGACCTTAATTTACTCATTTCAGACACAGTCTAATTTTTACACTGTGTACATAGCTGTGTACATGGAGATATGGTGGTCATTGGGCTCAGCGATACGCGGGTTAAACGACCCAAAACACTAAACAACCCGAAGAAGAGGCCTGCCATTATCCAGGTCTAATCTGCATATTAATGCCTCTTTCTATAAGTGTGAGCCAAGTAACAATAACAAATTATATTAATATCCATCATAATTATTGTTTTAATGGTTTGTGTTTCATATTTTTATGCAATATTGAAACACCGATAGTCTTTATCCTATTTCTGAGTGGCTTGATGTGAAATGTACCATTTTGTTACTTTTCCAGTAATGCCCTAGACATGGTTTATGCCCGATGGGTATCACACTGCAGTCCCCTAAACTGATTGGATCGGTGGGAGAAGCTCAAGCCAAATATCCACTCCCCTCTTTCTGGACCCTTCCTTCTTACATCTGTTAGCCTTGTGCGGACACTAGTGACCTGACAGGAAAGGATGGTCTAAAGCTGTGTATGCTGAGATGCGGCCGTTTGGATTGAATTCCAAACATTGCTGCAGGAACAGAAAAATAAAAATACATAGTTATTGTCACACATAAATAAAATGGTTACAATCATTTACACCCATCAGCCATAACATTACTAATATGATGTGGGTGGTGGAGTGGATTCTCAACACTGCATGGACACTGACTTGTGGTGGTGGTGTGTCAGTGTGAAGAATAAAGTCTGCAGAGAAACAGATGAACTACAGTCTGGAATTACAGAACTATGCAAAAGTGCTCTTCTGTGGACAGAGGAGCTGATAAAATGGACAGTGAATGTAGAAACAAGGAGGCGGTCAAAAATATCAGTGATATTCAGTCATGTGTATCCTACACAAACGCTGAGCACTTTGTACATTCATCTCTTCCCATCAAAACTAAGTCATAAAGTAAAGTTTTCATTGCAGGGATACAAGGATTTATATTCCAAAGCATGGATCTCAAATTGAAACGGCTACCGAAATGCCCTGTTGTGTGTGTGCATGCGTATGCATGTGGGTCTGTGATGTGTGTATGAATGGTGCATGTCTCTCTGCCACTGGCACTCCATCCTGTGTGAACGCAGTGCTGAAGCAGTCCTCCAGATGAACGGTTGTTTCCAGTAGAGTACTATTGCCCTGCCTGCCGCTTTGCACCGGTGTGAGTTGGTTGGGTGTTGAGTGTGATTGTGAAAAGTACTGATTCTAAAGCGTCCTTGATTAGAAAGGTAAATATATAATTGCTATATAACAGCTTCCTTTCATTTCACGAGTTGAGATAGATATAGATTAAAAATAGATTAAAATATAATGATAAAATAGTTAAAATAATGATCCTGCCTCTCTCTCTCTCTCTCTCCCTCTCTCCTCTCCTCTCCCTCTCCTCTCTCTCTCTCTCTCTCTCTCTCTCTCTCTCTCTCTCCCTCTCTCCCTCTCTCCCTCTCCGATAAACACTCACGGTTAACAGGTTGTTCTCGTCTGCAGCAAGACTGGGCAGCAGCAGTGTGGTCGGCTCCTGTCTGGCCCAGGCAGGATTATAGCAAATGGGGCTTTCCTTTGGCCACTCCTCCTTTTCAGGTAAACCAATCACCCTTTAAATAAAGTAAAATATACACACATGACAAACTCTGGGAGGGGGGGATACATATATTAAAATATACTTCATTAGTATATATATTTAGAGCTAAAAGCTGGACTGGCTTGAGAAAAACAAATCTGGTCTCACTCAAAGATCTTCTGAAGCTGCTGGATCTCTGTGTATCCACGGAATAAAGGTCTACAGGACAAACACACAATGTGTTAGGCTTAATACGTGTAGGCATAATATACAGTGCAGGCATATACAATCACTTTAATACACACAGTGGAAGACGTCTGTTAGAATACTTTCAGTTTCACCCATTGCTGACACAGATGTGCAAACGCACACGCAGCTTGTCTAGTCCCGGTAGAGAAGTACTGTCAATAGTATAGGACTCTGTGATAGAGAGCAGATACACATGAACCTATTTGCTTCATTCCTAATGCCAGGTGTTGGCTAGAGGGGTAAAAAGCCCCCCAGCATTGAGCCGTGGAGCAGTGGAGCTGTGTTCTCGCTCCATCCAGTACATTTTAGCTGTAGTAGAAGGTCACCCCTGGACAGTAGAGATTGTTACTCCAACAAAACACTTTTTAATACCCTTCATCTCCTCTGTAGATCTCAGCTCTGATCATTTCCACAAACACACCTGGACAGCAGGGGGAGCTGTGTGTGCTCACCTTAACAGGAAAAGTTCTGCAAAAATGCAGCCAGCACTCCACATATCCACAGAGGACATGTATCCCAGGTGGAGCAGCACCTCTGGAGCCCTGTACCACAGTGTCACTACCTACACACACATACACACAAACCTACATATTACACTGCAGTAATGGTCGCCTCCTAGAACCAGTCCATTGACGGTGGTTAAGGGTAATTTTATGAGCTCCTCTGACCACACAGGAGCACTTTGTGGTTCTATAATTACAGACTGTAGTTCATCTGTTTCTCTGCAGACTTTATTCTCCTCCTTTCACCCTGACCTTCAATGATCAGGACCCCACAGGACCACCACAGAGCAGCTATTATGAAGGTGGTGGGTCATTCTCAGCACTGCAGTCACACTGACATTGTGTGTAAGTGTGTGTTGTGCTGGTATGAGTGAATCAGACACAGCAGAGCTGCTGGAGTGTTTAAACCCCTCAGTGTCACTGCTGGACTGAGAACAGTGTCCTGTGGGCAGCGTCATGTGAGCACTGATGAAGGACTCGAGGATGACCAACACAAACTGTGCAGAAACAGATGAGCTTCTGTCTCTGACTTTACATCTACAAGGTGGAGACACTACAGTAGGTAGGAGTGTCTAATAGAGTGGACAGTGAGTGGACACAGTGTTTAAACACTCCAGCAGCACAGCTGCCCCTGATCCACTTGCAGCAGTGCAACATACTATCCAATGTAACGTTATAAAATACAGTGGAACTCACACAGGGTGTAAGAGCGATGCGGTACGTGTAGATCCTGGCCAGGCCGAAATCTGCAATCTTTACCTCGCCGCGGCTGCTAATTAACACGTTGTCCGGCTTTAGGTCGCGATGTACCACTGTGTTAGTGTGGAGAAAGTCCAGTCCCCTCAGCAGCTGCCGCATAATGTCCTGTACACAGAACAGTAGTGAACATGCACTAAATAGGTGGTACCTGGTGAACTGAAAACTGGACAGCTGTGATTTCCTAAGGATGGTTCTCACCTTTATTTTCTCTCTTTCCAAGCCGTTCTTTGGTGCTGTGCTGAGAAAGGATGACAGATCCTGATCAATGTACTCAAACACCAACGTCAAGTCCAGACTCTTCATCGTCATGTCAGCTGATACATTCAGCAACCTTCAAGCGAAAATGAGGAGTTAATATTAGAGATCATAGATCCATTTTCATCCAACTCAAATTTAATTACTGAAAGAACGACAGAAGGAAAAGCTGGAATACATTTTCTTTCTCTCATATTTGGTCTGTGAGGACATCCGGGCATAGTGCACCAGCTATTACTGGTGTTACTATTACATCAGTCATGCCCTGCCTGTTCAGGGAATCGAACCAGCAACCTTCCAGTCACATGGTGTGGTTCTCATGATAATTCTGTATTGCTTATAATTTTTCAGGCCATTAAGTTCAGGAATTCAGGAATGTTGGGTGATTCTTTAACCACCAGGCCATGGCTGCCGGAACACATATGTTTCTGTGTTTTTCATGATAAAGGTGCGTTACCTATGCGTCTACTCTAAATGTAAACGTGCACATGGTGCTGCACAGTGGGTCTATGTGGCATTTGAATGGCATCTCTGATAGCATCCGGGGAGTTCAGTGCCTTGCTCAAGGGCACTTCGGTCATATCCTGCCAGTTCTGGGGATCAAACGGGCATCCTTCCAGTCACATGGTACATTTCTCATAATAATTCAGTGTTGCTTATACTTCTTCAGGTTGCAATATCTGGCAAATCCGGGTCCAGAAATAGTAGCACGTGGCCAGTGTTCTGTCAAGTTGTGCAACCCAGTCAAAGCGTGCTACCACGGTGTGTATTTACAGGTACAGCTGGCCAAAGAAAACAGCCGATCAGATTTTTTCGGCATAAAATCAGCGTATCAGGAAATCACAGCTAGTGAAGGTGAAGATTATTAAATTGGGAAATTGGGATTATTAAACGAGGAAAAACGGGCGATAAAAAAATATATTTTTTATTTTTCCAGTCAAGGTAATAATTGTAAGACACCTTGAAGAAGAAAAAACATAGGAAAAAAGAAAAATCACGAACGAAAAATAAAACTATATATCAAATGCGCTTCTGCGCATGCGCGAAGCCGACCCGCAGCCAATTCGGCTGGTGGCGCGATTCGACACAACACCCGTGATTATTTTTTAATTTTTCTTTTATTTCTATGCGTTTTTAACTTACTTCACTATATTTGGGTGATTGAAATACTGGATCTTTCTCAGCAGCGCCACCTCCCGGATCATAGACTGCGGGAGGCCTGTGTGAGGCTCCCCGGGGGTGTTGAGCCGCTTTAGGGCCACGAGGCGCTGCGAGCCGCCGACCTGCCGAGCTTTGTACACGGTGCCGTACGCGCCCCCGCCGATCTCCGCCAAGATCTCATACTCAGAACGCTCCCACCAGCACGCGTCCATGTCTTCATCAGTTTCACAAAGCTGCTCTACGAGGCAGGCGGTCAGAAGTGGTTTTTAAAAAGCGAGAAATGATCGAAAATGACCCGAATTAACGCAACTTCAGCCGCCCTGAGGTCACGTGACCAAGGGTCCAAACTCCTAGTGCTGTTTTATTTTCATCATTTAAAAATCGGTTTTAGTCCGTATTGTCTGAACGTTTAGGACTTATTGCACAAAAAACTACAATAAAATTGTGTCACAGTGTTTATTTGTGCTCAGAATTTCATTCAGAAAGGCAAAGTTTCATAAATAGATTTAAAATTATTAGGATACTTAATTTGAATAAATTAATAATAAAGTTATATATAACTTATATATATAAAATGTACAAAAACATTGCACGTTTATGCTTAAGAATGTGGGTGTTACAACCCCAGTCCTAATATTCATTCTTTTATTATTATTATTTAAACTTAGAATTATTGTTAGTTTATTTCTATTTTTACATATAATGCTCTTTGAGTGTAACTGGGACCTTGAGTTTATAATGGCAACATATTTACATATGACATTTGCATTTGTGTGGTCTACAAGTGTGTAATGTTTAGTCATTAAAAAAAGTCATTATTACAGTAAAATAATTATATGTGTAAGTATCACAAACAATATAATTGGCCTTGTGGTTAGGGAACCAGCTTTGTGACTGGAAGGTTGCTGGTGTGATTCCCTGAACTGGCAGGATGTGATTGAAGTGCCCCCAGCCTTCCCAGTGACTAAAATGCAATGTAGTAAATGATGCTTTAAGTAGCTTTACAGCACAGTTTCATTTTCATATAAAACACCAGACGCAAGTTGTTTCACATGTTTACTGCAGTTGGCTGTTACAAATACATGAGCATTAGGACACAGCAAGACAGTTCTGTGCAAATATTGATGTGCAAACTTAATTTCAGTGCTTTATTTTCTACTGCAATCAGAATATCTGAAATTTCTCAGGACAAAAAATATCTTCCATTTTCATGAATTTGATGACAATAAAAACCATAATGAAAATAATTCATTCAGTGTACAAAAAACCAAATACTACCACAAGGCACAGCATCAGTTCTAAGTGCAGCATAAAGAATTTGTGTAGAAATGATTGTGTAACAGTATGAGCTAATTCATCTCCTGTCTAATTGATGTGACAAGATAAGGCACACGAGTATTCTGTGAATATAAATCATATACTGTATAGATTACAGATGTTTATTGATTGTTAAATTCTGTGTGTAATAGAATCACTGATCTCTGCACAGCTGTGAATTCAACTAACCATCCAAAAATGGCTCAATTTATCTAGGTTACGTTGTTTGCAGCGGGTGTACATGAGAAATAAAGTGCCTTATTTCTGTTATACAGTACATAATATAAAAACATGAATTCCTTTTTGGTTTACATTTTAAGGCACTTAATTAGGAATTTAATGGTTATAATACATATTTCATAATATATATTATATAATATAGTGTAATCCATGCACATACTGTATAATATACAGTCATGTGAGAATTTTACACAGTCATGGACATTTTATCTTCATTTTTACAATATTGAGAGATGTAGGAGACAAAACTAAACACTTAAAACTGAAGAAACGTCTTTTAAACATTATTTGTAAAACAATTATCTGTTAATACTGACACTGAAACATTACCGCCTGGAGGAGTGGGAAAATCTTTCTTCCAGTTGAGGTCAGAGTTTTAAAAAACATTATTAAAATAAAAATATATAATATATAAATCGCATGTGTTTAATTATATCACCTTCTTCTCTCAATACAGTTTAAATGATCAAATGTCAGCATGTTTAAATATGCTAAAAGCTGTTCGGAGCAGAGTTCTGGGGAATGTTTGCTGTGATTACTGGGATTTCTTGTCAGCTTCTTTGAGTCTCTTGCAGAGGGCTGTGATGTCCCTATAAAGGTTGCGGTTGAGAATCGCAGAACCACAGACCATTGCACCAGCCAGGGCACCAGCATAACCACACGTAAACACATCCTGGCCTGAAATAAAATGCTGCTGTTAGATCTAAATATGGATGCAACTGGCTGTGAGGCATTTTATAGTCCCTTTCATACATGCACTTTAACCGACCACGATTCAAAGGAGCTGTAGGTGCGAATGCAATACCCCGGATCAGTTGCGCAGAACAGTACCTGGACTTTATCCTGCCAGCCCTGTCCGAGTCAGACTAGACTAGACATTATAAGTGAGGAGACCACTCACAGGTTGAAATATGCATGGGAGTTCTTGTAATGCTCAGTGTGGCAATTGTTTCTGGATAAATTCCCACCTTCAACAAAAAGAGCCAATCAGCTTGTTGGTTATGCTGTAAGTGGGGGTCTGTGGAAGCACGGTATCCAGCCGGAAATCACATTGTAGCAGCATTGTAGTTTTCTGAGTTTCTATCAATGATTTCTATAAGTAAGTTTGAGTAGTTGGTTTGCTCCCCATTCATAGAGACCAGAGACTGGCCTTGTGTAACTGGAAATAACTGCATGGCAGCTTTGCAAAGATGGGTTTGCTCTAAGACAGAGGTGTGAAACCATATCTGCAACGGGCCAATATATCCGCAGGCTTTCATTCCAACCAAATGCAAGCACATGATATGTTGTTTCAAGACAGACTGATTGATTAAAGCAAGTGATAAGGACAGGCTCCTCCCTTTTCCTAGACCACAGGGAACATCTCCTACAGTAGGAAAATCTCCAGCTGTACACTGCATGTGTGAAACTCTGCATAACATGGACCTGCATCTCCAGATATTCTTTGAAGTGCAAATATGAAAAGTTCTTGTTATGACTTTTACATACAAGTGCTCTTGAATCAAACTCTTATTTGACGGTAACAGCAAATGCGATGGCTTTATTAAATGACTTTTCTTTGTAGAAAGTAAACTTTCAAATTAATCAATGATTGGGTTCTATTTATTGCTTGAAGGCTGAAAATATCAAATAGAAATATAAATAATGACACACCTGTGAGATACAGATTTTTGACTGGCGTTTGTGGTCTAATAGAGGTGCAGTATTCTGGACTGAAGCGGTGAAAGCCGTGGTCGGCTCCATAAATCTCTCCTTTCGGAGATGCGATGTAGTGCTGGTTAGTGATAGGAGTGCCCGCATCCATGAACTCAATCTGAAATAAAAAAAAGAAGAAGGAAACAAAATGTAATGGACGGTGTGAGGCTACATGTGCGGACAGGAGTCAGAAAACAGGAACAACACAGACATCAGGTCATAAACAGGAAGGCAAACGCCAAACATTTCTCTAAATTGTTGCAGCAACACATGCTACTGTTCACACCTTGCATTAACATGCGTCCAGGGTATTCTGGACATAAACGTCCAGCACAAAGTACACAAGCAGTCACAGGAGAGACATTCAAAAAGCCAGGTGTGAACAGCTATGCATTTTGGTTATCATTAGGGATCAGATCACCCATGTTCTTAAGGCCAAATCTGAACGGAGTCAGAGAGAATTCACAACCAAAATCGAGCTGTGAAACGGTCATGACCATGATAGATACTTTAGTTGGTTAGTTCATTTTATGCCACCATGAAAGAATGAAAATGAAAAGCCCTAAACAGAACAAACTGCTCAGGAGTAGATATCCGGAGGAGGTCTGAGAAATGGTCCATGCCTTGCCCCTGGTCTTGGGGAACATCTGATAAACCCATTCCAACACTGCGTGTATGAGCGTCTCCTTCAGTTCCTTATAGCTGCCAGCCCTATTTTTGACCTTGTCATCTTTCCATTCCTCAAACCACGAGTAGGGGGCGAAGCTCACCAGAGTCAGAGTGGATTTACCTGGGAAAAGTTGAGCTTCGGTCAGTTTTCAAAATTCAACAAATTCATTATTAACCCACGTAGCCAACAAGTAACCGAAGCTTACCAGGACTTCTCTGCTGGAACGTGGGGTCTTTGGCAGATGGTGAGGCGAGGTAAACCATAGGCAAACTTCTCATTGCCTCGACTCGGTCCTTTTTCACATAGTCCTCCATCCTAGTAGGAGAACAGGGTCCAAAAACTCTGGTGTTCACATCATTTATACCAGAAGAGACACAATAACTGAGGCACTTACAGCTGGTCCAGGTTGTTCTCAGCAAAAATCCAGTAGTTTTTGGCTTCCAGACCCAACTCTTCCTTTGTTCCATTCAGACCCAGAAAGATGCTGAGTCCAGCCACTCCGTGCTTCACCATACTCAGCTGCTTCTGGATTGCTGTTGACCATGCCAGTGTACACAATCGCACAAGTTGTTAATTTGTGGCTTATAGAGGCCACGAGGAAGTGAGAACTTTCTGAATACTGTTACGCTTCTCCCTCACCTGGCATGGCCTGCACCTCTTTAGGCAGAAGACTCTGGTAGGTGTTAATAATTCCAGCGTCTGAGATGACAATGGGAGCATGCAGGTGCACCTCCTCGCTTCCATTCATAACACTCACCCCTGCAATCAAATCCCACGGCAGTGTCAGAAACACTTCAATTCTTCAATTAGAGACGATTTTCATCTGTATCACTATAAATATGAACAAAAGAAATACAACCACAACAATTAACTGTAAATTAGAATTAATATTGTAATTATGTATATAATAAATAATAATAAATATAGAACTCATCATTGCATTATTATGAGTATGTAAAAAAGATACATACAACATCCTGCATCTTAAAATTATAAAAGTTATATTAGATTTAATTCTGCATAAACAGTATTGTTGTAAAAGTGACGTTATGTCATGAAACTCCTTGTAATAATGTGAAAATATCTTATAATTATGGGATATAGTTTGAGATTATTATGGCAGAACACACTGTAATTATGGACAAATATCTTATTATAATATTGAGTGTAATGATATGAAAATATCAGATATATTGCAACTGTGAGAAAATATGAGATGTTGAGAACATGCTCATAATTATGTAATAATGAGAAAATAACTTATACAGATATGTCATAAAAACATGATGTAATGATGACATTTTGTAATTGAAAGAACATCCTATTATTATCTATAACTGTCATAGAACACCTTACATAATGAGAAGCTCTCTTATGTCATTAATGTTATGTCACAGATATGATAATTATGAGAAAATATTGTATGAGATCATGAAGGCAAATGGCAGATCTATTTTTAGCTGGACTGCCTTTTGCTTTGTCAGCTGACTGAACTAATCAAACTCTCCTCTCCTCGAAGCTCGATTAGACTTTTCAGACACTGCTTTAATTCCTAACCGAGAATCTTGAGCGGCGCAGAAGGTTTCTGCATATAGAACAGCATGTTCCATTATTATTCTGTCATAGTATCTCATGATGATCATTATTATGATATATTTGGTCATAATAATGAGATACTAATGTCAGGATTACATGCTGTAGAACATCTTGACAGCAAAATGTCTCTGTACATCCTCCATAAATCTGGGGATGTTTCATCAACCATCAATGGAGAACCTAAGCTCAGACTGAACACTCTCCCACAGAACTGCTATAACATGTTTTAGGAAATTCTCAGAGATGAACGAGAGACTCCAGGTTACCTATAGCCTCCTTAGCGTCATTGAGGAGGACGCGGTTGACTCGAGCTCTGACCAGCACGGCTCCACCTGCCTTCTCTATGATGGGGATCATGTGGTAGGCAATCTCACTCGCCCCTCCCTTAGGGTACCAGGCACCGGGCAAATAGTGGCAGAATAGCAAACTGTGCATGGAGAAACTAGCTTCTTTTGGTGCTTTTCCTAAACACACACACACACACACACACACACACACACACACACACACACACACACACACACACACCATCAATACTGATTAATCATACAAATGGATCAATAAAACCCCTTATTTCATTAGAGCTTTCCATAAAAGATAGCTCACAGTAGTATAGCTCAAAGTGTTTTACTTTGATGAAGTTTGATGAAGAATCAGGACTTATTGGTCAGGGATTCCCTGTGTGTGGTCAAAATGACCACTGCTTTCGAAGTAGAACTGTTTATTGCTTTGAAATACAAATCTAATAATGTAAATGAGTAAAATATGCACTAACATAGTAATTTATGGGCAAAGACTCCCTATTTTATAGGGAGAAGGACAATGAATTATGGACGACAGGCGTTGTCCTTTTCCCAAAACCCAGTTAATACATAACTGCACAGGTCAGACATTTGAAGAAATGAGAAGGTATGAAGTAAAACCATAAATAAATACAGTAAAAAAAACACCAGAGAACTTACCATAGGTGGCAAAAAGGTAGCAGAGCACAGCCCTGAGGTCTTTGTTCTGAGTGAGGCCGTTCACCACCTCCGCCAGGCTGCGAGAGCCATAGTAGAAGAAGTAGGACAGACGACTCAGCAGCCCGGTGAATGCCAGGAACTTCGCAACTGGAGCAGGAACAAGCTTCAATGCAGCCATCGTCCACACACTTTCAGCACATTTCTGGAAAGAAGATACAAGAACACACTTATTTGCTTCCTGCATCGTCCTGGTTACAGGACGGTGGGCATTTATTTAAAAACTGGGATTCAATACATCTTAAGAGTTATTTAAAAAGGATCACAGTACCTGGTTCTACCACTTTCTTCCTTATACAATAATGTTCACTACACTGTAACACTGCACACTCAAACTAACACACAGGGATATTAAAATGTGATTTTCTATATTAGTGAATATTTGAATAAGCAGGCCTGTGAGAGACGCATCACCTGAACCAGTGCTATGAACTCGTCGATGGCCTTCTCTTCTCCCGGGAAGCACTTCTTCAGCTCCTGAGAGAAGCGGTCTCTACCGCAGTACACATGGTAAGTACGGCGGTTCTCTGGAGTACCGAGGATCAGCTTATCAAAGGGGTTGTCTAGCGACGCCCACTGTAACTGGCCATTGGTCAGCTGATCCGATATGCACCGCAAAGGCTCGTTCTCCAGCAGGTCGCCAATGTAGTGGATACCTGAAGTAGCGTGACGCAGGGACAGATAAGGTGACGAGCACTTTGTTGTTCTATCATTACAGACGGTACATATGCAGACTTTATTCTCCTCCTTTCACCCTCTTCTTCAATGATCAGGACCCCACAGGACCACCACCGAGCAGCTATTATGTGTGTCTCAGCACTGCAGTCACACTGACATGGTTGTTCACTGGTGTGAGTTGCACTGGTACAACTGGTTCAAATACAGCAGTGTTGCTGGACAGTCACTCAGATTTCTGTAAGTGCTGATCATATCCACTATGTACTGTGAAAACCTTACTGCTATATATATAATTATCACAATAAACATCATCCCGCCCCTACTATCAGTGGACCTCAACTGAGGACCAAACGGCATTCTCACCAACGTCAAATTCAAAGCCTTTCTTTGAAAACGTGTGGCAGCAACCTCCAGCCCGGCTATGCTGTTCCAGCACCAAAACCTTCTTTCCAATCTTTGCCAGCAGAACTGCGATACCCAGCCCACCGACTCCACTGCCGACCACAATGGCATCAAGGGTCTCAGGAACTTTGCTGGCCAGAAAGCCTGCAGATAACAAGAGAAAATACAAGGAAAAGGGAAAGTTATGGAAAAAAGCTATGGAACCAGCCTTGTGACTGAAGGGTTGCTTGTTTGAATCCCTCAACTCCACAAATGCCCCCCTCCGTGTGCCATGGATAGGGCTAACAACCACTCTGGGCATGTGTGCTCATTGCCCCTTAGTGTGTGAATTAACTAGTGTGTGTGTGTCACTGTGTGTGTTTTTCGGTTGTTTTGGGGTTGTTGTTTTGTTTTTTTTTGCACATTTGGATTTTTAGGCCTGTCTTTTACTTGTTAATGATATTTCCTTAAAGAAAATCAAATGTGCATCATCACATTTTCAGTTTGCAAGAAGAAGCCCCTTTAAACACTTGGATTAGTATTTTCTTAAAAAAAGACTTTGAGCAAAGTGAATCAGACTGAATCAGATGTACACTGTAATAAATTACACTTGATATGGTGCAGAACCCAGTAATAACCCATAAACATATCTAGGAAATAAACCAGGAGTCTTTATTCCCATCTTTCTCTGCCTTCTGTCCCCAGAGCTGGTTTATGGAGAACCTCACCACTTCCTATTTCCCCAATTGACCGTCAGGGGGAGCCCGCGAGGGAATCCTCCATGAATGGGGGTGAAAGAGGCTGAAAGCTAAAAGCTCGAATTAAAAATATGTCTAACCTCTTTTCGTTGATCTTTATATTATTTTGGAATGTAGAAGAACGTATTTCACTAAAAAGCAAAGATAATTGTACCTGTGTTTTTCCAGTTTTCTACAAAACAGTGTTTTTGGCCACAGAGGCGCTAGCATTTCGGCTAATGGTAACCAAACACTACAAATGCAGCCCTTTAAGTACTTTAACAGCCATTAAAAGGGTTAAATATGTCTAAAGTGCAAAAACAGATGATGCTGTTCTGTTTTGAAGACTGAACATTTGGATCAATATTTATGGGCTCAAAAGTGTAGCTGAACATTAACGCAGTCATTCTG
Source organism: Acestrorhynchus altus (assembly GCA_034509495.1). Classification (NCBI taxonomy): domain Eukaryota; kingdom Metazoa; phylum Chordata; class Actinopteri; order Characiformes; family Acestrorhynchidae; genus Acestrorhynchus; species Acestrorhynchus altus. The sequence goes on along the minus strand of CM067520.1, from coordinate 24,109,907 downwards.
CGCGGTCTTTCTCGGGAGCGCCCTCTGGCGTCGGGGGTTGTGAAGTGAAATGTCAAGTGGCGATTCTCCTGCGTACAGGCTCTCTGCTGCGTCCAAGCAGTATCACGTGCTACTTGAGCCACGTGCTGCAGCTAAACAAATAGTCATTTTGATGCCTTAACATATACAGGTGTGTGTGTGTGTGTGTGAGAGAGAGACAGAGACCTTGTTTCAGTACTGTGTTCTTCTCCTTCATCATCGGTCTCAGTTCTTCACGGGTGTCGAACTCAAAGGGGTTCTGTCCCCCCGAACCGAACCCACATTTCAGCACCAACACGAGCAGAACCGCACAGACCAGTCCGACCACGACCCACATCACTGCTGCTGGTACTGGTATTGGTGGTACTGATACTGGTACTGTTAATCTGCTGCAGTTGAGAAACGCAATCTTCTCTTCCTGCGCGAGCGCACTACATCCCGCTCTCCTGATTGGTCCGTCAGGCAGCACATCAAAAGCTCTGTTTGATCTTGGTGAGATCAAAGGGTGACGTCACGTTCAGTTATGTCAGGTAGGGTCACACGGTGCTGTGAGGTCAGGGCTGGACTGGGACACAACACAAGAACTGGCTACTTTAATTGTGTTTGTTTGTTTGTTTGTTTGTTTGTATAAATGGATGCTGTAATAGTTTGTCATTTCTATCTGGGATTAATAAAGTGATGCTGAGGTGTTTCTGTGTTTGTTCACTGTGTTCACCAGAAGATCCGACAGACGAGCAGGATCTCCTAAAGGTGGAGAGCATCTAGCTGTGGGTGATGATCTAAAAAAGGGGAAAAGAAGTCCCGTCAGCGCTGCCTGCTTCTAACCAAATCAATAAGAAGTGCATCATAAGAAACAGTATTAAAAAAGCACACAGTTCTGCCTCCTTAATTATATTCTGTTCCCACTATAATGTATCACCTACATCCTAAATATCAGACGTTCAGAGTCCAGCACGTTTGTCTGCTCTGTGCAGTTTAATGGATTATTTCCTCCTTTTTGTTGAAATCATCTGTAATAAAAGCTGCTCCCTCTTTTAAAAGTCTGTACGATGCAGCGGCATCAGGATAAAAACAACTGCTTATGCTGTCTGACTCTTATTCAGTGTGGGCAAACCTTTAATAATAATAATAATAATAATAATAATAATGCTTTTATAATTTTTTACACTGTAGTAAAGCTTAACTTGCAAAGCTTTAATTTGTCATTTACGAGTTTTTAAATCTGTTGTTTCGCTCGTCTGAGTGGATTCTAAACATCTAAACTGATATGATGGAGCCTAAAGTGGACACTTCTCAGCCTTGACCGTTTGCTGTTATATCAGAATAAGGTGCTGCAGCTGCCAGATTTTGAGAAATATGCAAATACCAGTTCATATTGATATTAATCAATCGCCTTTGCTCGTAATTATTCATTGCTTCCATCCCCTAAAAGTCCCAATATTGTCCCAACGTTACGATCTGCTTGTCCTACACTTTCCTGCTCACTCCCTGTCAAAGGCCTGTATCTCTGGCTGCTCCTCTGCCTGCCTTCTGCTGCTGGAGCATTGCTGTCTCAGAGGACGTGGAGGTCTCAGCAGACCCTACAGCGAGCGTCTCCATCTCATTGTACCCCCTTTTTTTGCTTTGGCTTCTCCATATTTCCACTCCTTTACCTTTATGAAACCAACAAGGCTTGCAGGGGACAGTGCAGGGGAGGGGTTTTATACTAAATCCTGATTGGTTCAGTCCACTGTCTGTTGAAGATATGGACCGGTCTCTTAAAAAAAAAAAAGAAAAAGAAAAGAATAATCCAGCAGCATCGGCCCCTGAGGACTGCCAGCCCACTGGGAAAATGCCTGTTATGCCAGTCCAGCTGTGCGTGAGGTCCAGCTCCTTCACATTGAGAGACCGTCATCAGTGATGGCGTCACATGAATGCAGAACTTATCTTTATTAATATTGTGCAGGTTAGACAAACACTACAACATGAAACATTGCAGAGTGCTCTTCAGACTCTACAGTGAGCCTCTGATGAAAAATACAATCGACCAGAACACTAACCACGTCATTTCTACACTCACTGTCCATTCGATCAGCTCCTCTGACCACACAGCAGCACTTTGTAGTTCTGTAATTCCAGACTGTAGTTCATCTGTTTCTCTGCAGACTTTATTCTCCTCCTTTCACCCTGATGTTCAATGATCAGGACCTCCTCACTGACATGGTGGTTAGTGTGTGTTGCGATGGTACGAGTGGATCAGACACTTGCCAGAGAATCTAAAAGCCTGAAGATACCATCAGGTTAAATTCACGTGATGTGAGCAGAAACAAGACAGATTAACACCACAGCGTCGTAGGCAGTGCACTATCACGGTGGATTCAGCATGGAAGGAGGCTAAAGCCACAGCGACGAACCTGAAGAGTGCAGAGAAATGAGGTTGTGCTAAACGGCATTCTTTCACGTATGGATTATATGAACTCGAGTCGTGCAATATTTCGATGTAATGAGCCGGAATTCTGCAAATGAAGGTCATCAGTAACCCAGGCCCTGACTAAAAAACAAGATGGTGCTTTCATATAAAACAGACACACGAGTAGTGTTACATGTTTATTACCAGCATTAGATCGTCTGCAAGACACAGTAGAAGACCAACAAGAGTTTAGTGCAAATACGGACCTGCTTAATTGAATCAAAATGTAAATGGACACTAATTTTTGTGCATTTAATGCAGTCTGTTGGCATCTGAAATGTCCTTTTCTCAGGCATAGCTTCCCTTCATCCATCCATTTAAAAGCAAAATAAAAAGCATAATGAGCAGAACTGATGGAGTCTAACTAATAAACAAAAACAATAAAAATATGAGTGGGCAATATGGCAATTTGACAAGCAGACCAAAAGTACCAATACTAAAAACAGAACTAACTGGTCAGAGTTCTGTAAGCACTGTTGATATCCATGATACACAACATACCCAGTGTACCAAGAATACTCCATAACAACCGTAAGAGCAGCCCCAATAATTTACAGTAATAATAAAGCTGTAACCCAGCAAATTCATCATCCACGACTGAAGCGCTCAGATAAGCCACGTGAAAACACTGTACATTTCAAAGGTCATGTTCTATATGATGAGATTACAAAAAAGCACTTCCGAAAAGGAAAAGAGCACCTTTGAATATCTTGTACAAACGCTCGTGTGGAAGGACTCAAAGGTGAGGGTTCAAAGCAGATTTAGTGCTTATTATCAAAGAATGACTAAACTTAACCAAACACTGAAACACTGATAACGCAATAAAACTGGGGCTGTGTCCCAACTGCATACTGCACACTAATACTACAAGATACAGACCAGGGGTTCTCAACCTCTCCCACCTCACTGTCCACCTGTTTATACATAGAACTAGAAACGAAAACCAAACTTTTTCATGCGTAATTGTGGATAATTGTGGACACTAGTTAGGATTAGTACTTATTATGCAATTGGGACGCACACAGTTTTAGGCCAGAGCTGCCAAACTGGGTTCCATCCACACCACAGCACTGCAGCTCACAGCACTGCCTAGTTATTTGTAATGTTAATCATCATTTTCACAAAGAATCAAAAGGCAAACCTGTCCACAATTTGATCAAGTTGTCTAGGTTACGCTCTACTACACTGCATGCAGCCCTGCGTGTCTGGATTAGTAATAAAGTGTCATATTTCTGTTATACAGTACTTGTTTGTAATTTCAGAACACACACACACACACACACACACACACACACACACACACACACACACACACACACACACACGAATCCCTTTTTAGGTTCACATTTGAAAGACAATATTTCAGTAAAAATTTATAAATTTTAAAATTTTAAACCCATTTAAGGTTATAAAGCTGGATCCCTTCTATATAAAGGTGCTGGGAGCAGTTGGTGGGGGGGGTTCTATTAGAGGTATAAAAGAATAAGGCATCTTATCAATTAACGGCACACTGTTACTTGTTGGAAGGTCATGGCAGAAATCAGAACCGTAGCTCAGCTGGGTTTAAGAGTGGGAGCTGCTGTGGTTACTCTACTTTCTTCTGAGCAGTTTTGAGTTTCTTGCAGAGGGCCATGACGTCCATGTAAAGGTTACGGTTGAGAATCGCAGAGCCGCAGACCATTGCGCCAGCCAGGGCGCCCGCATATCCACAGGAAAACAGATCTTGACCTAAAATAAAAGTCCTACCATTAGATCTAAAAATGCATGCGACTGGCTGAAGGTACTGAAGGTACTGTGAGGTAGTGCTCAGATTTAGTCCACCGTCACTGTCTAATCCACTGTTTTCTTTTGTAGAACTGAATTTGAGATGTTTGGTTGTCCTTGATTAATGCTAATAAGATCAACAATGACACACCTGTGAGGTAGAGATTCTTGACTGGTGTTTGCGGCCTCATGCTGATGCAAAAATCTGGGGTGAAGCGTGAAGTGCCGTGGTCAACACCATAGATCTCTCCTTTCGGAGCTGCTATGTAGTGCTGGTTAGTGATAGGAGTGCCAGCATCCATGTACTCAATCTGAAAAGAAAGAAAGAGGGAAAAAAAGAATTAAAGAAAGATTAGAGCGAGAGACACATGATCAGAAAAAAAATTCTACTTGATAAACATCTAAACAAAACTAAACTGCTGGCTAAACAAGGGAGTAATGGTCCATACCTTGTCCCTGGTCTTGGGGAACATCTGATAAACCAATTCCAAAGTGGAGTTTATGAGCGTCTCCTTCAGTTCCTTATAGTCAGCTGACCGATTTGTCACCTTGTCATCTTTCCATTCCTCAAACCAGGAGTACGGGGCAAAGCTCACCAGAGTCAGAGTGGATTTACCTGGAAACAGAAGAGCCATCAGTCAGGAACCCAGCAGCTAAGGCTTCTTTGGTTCCTGAATTTTGCTGCTGTAGGTCTGCAAGTACCAGAAGCTTACCAGGCATTCTCTTCTCCCAGGTGGAGTCTTTGGCTGATGGGGAAGCAAGAAAAACCAGAGGTACACTCTTCATTGCCTCATCCCTGTCCATTTTAACATAGTCTTCCATCCTAGTGGCAGAAGAGGGAGTGTGAATCACAACATGCCAGCTATCAATGGTCAGCAGAAGAGAAACAGAACGCCGACCCCCAAGAAGAAATGACACAATTAGAATTGAACTTGCAGCTCGTCCAGGTTGTTCTCAGAGAAGATCCAGTAATTTTTGGCTTCGAGACCCAGCTCTTCTTTTGTTCCATCAAGACCCAGAAAGATGCTGAGTCCACCCTCTCCATGCTTCACCATACTCAGCTGCTTCTGAATCGCTGTTGACAATAAAGGTTTAAATACTGTTCATATTAACCATATTATTAATATTATTATTATTATTAGTCAAAAAATAGTTGCACCCAGTGTCGATTGCAATGCTAATATTCATTCAAGTGGTGTCTCAATACGGCATCACGTTAACGCAACATGCCAGACGTCCTGTGTCCTGTGATGATCCATCCCATGCAGCTTGAATGTTCTCACTCAGTTCTGCAGATGGTGTGGTAGGGGTGGAGCGTTGATAGAGCGTCCAATAGCATCCCACACATTTTCGATCAGGGACAGGTCTGGAGACGAGACTGACCACAGCGAACGTAGCAGAGTGTGTGTTCAGAAATGGTAGGATCACTGGTTGCAGGTTCATTAATATACAATCGTAAATGTAATGTTTGGCTGTGAAAGTTCCTGTAACAAAGACCAAAGGTGACCTGGCACCATTGTGGTCGTGCTTTGCAATTGGTCGATTCTTTCTGGGTGCAACTATTTTTTGATGGGCTGGAATTTAAACACCACATCTCTATTCAGACCTAAATGGTTGATCAAAGAGACTATCCATAGCAGTGTATCCAACACTCTGCCATCTCCCATTTCCCAGTTACTTACCTGGCATGGTCTGCGCTTCTCTGGGCAGGAGCTTCTGATAGGTGTTGAAGATTCCAGCATCTGAGATGACGATGGGAGCATGCAGGTGCACCTCCTCCTGTCCCTTCAGTACACTCACCCCTGCAACATCATAAACACTTCAGAGATGTTCCAGACATACTATTACTTTAGGTGTTCCAGGATCAGTAGTATTCCAAGTGCAGCAAGATGTTTCTGATGTTACCTATAGCCTCCTTAGCGTCATTGAGGAGGATGCGGTTGACTGGAGCTCTGACCAGCACTGCTCCACCTGCCTTCTCTATGATGGGGATCATGTGGTAGGCAATTTCACTCGCCCCTCCCTTAGGGTACCAGGCACCGGGCAAATAGTGGCAGAATAGCAAACTGTGCATGGAGAAACTGGCATCTTTTGGGATGTTTCCTAAACACACACAAACAATATTTATAAGATAATAAATAATGAAAGTAATAAATAAAGTAATACAATAATGAAAGAGATCTTACCATATGTTCCAAAGATGTAGGAGAACACAGCCCTGAGGTCTTTGTTCTGAGTGAGGCCACTCACCACCTCAGTGAGGTTGCGAGAACCATAGCGGAAGAAGTAGGATAGACGATTGAGCAGCCCTGTGTAGACCAGGAATTTTGCAACCGGAATGGGAATAAGCTTTAACACTGCCATCATCCACACACTGAAGCCACATTTCTGGAATACGAAGGTACAAGAAAACATTTATTAGGACAATTAGTTTCTGCACCATACTGGTCACAACAGATAACACCAGCAGTGAGCCACCACCCAATGTGGGAGACTGGGGTTCGATTCCCAGTCTGGGGAACTATGCTGTGCTACACCAGTAAGAGTCCTTGGGCAAGACTTCTCTGACTCACCTCAGAAATATGAGTAACCTTGTAAGTCACTGCTTCTTCCTAGTACAACTGTTCAGTATGTTGTAATACTGAATATGATGAAACTGGTGAAAGAATATTCTATCTAAATTGAATTTGCATTGCTGTAAAGCTGGCCTGTTCTTAAAGGCATAGTCATATGCAGTAGATCATATTACACTGATTAAATCCTCACTGCCAGACAGAGACTCCCAGGTTGGATTACATTACTAGGTCCTGGGGCAGTAGGTCAAGGATGAGGAAGCTTCAAGGAATGCCATTTAGATTTCTCCATAAACACTGTCCCAATGGTTTAAGATCACTTTGGAGAAAAAGGCTTTTAAAGGACCAGGACCATAGAAAGAATAATTTCTTGGCTTTTTTTAATAAAATGGGAGACTCGTTCAGTTTACAAGATTAGAAGACTAGAAAGATACTGTTGGAGGTCTAATGTTTCTGTGACATCAGAAGTTCCTATGGTACTGGAAAAAATGGGTGTTTCAGGTTTTGGGGTGGATTCTGAGTTAATGGACCTGAAACCCCTACCTCTGCAAAAAAAAATGTGTGTCTCCCTAAAACTAATTTCAGCTTTGTGTAAGGAAAAGGTTTTGTAAGGAGTGTCTACGAAAACCTACTAAGGAACAAAAGAACAGAGAGAACAGTTCCACTGGTCCACAGCTCAATACTGGGAACTTTATACACCTCTAACCCACAAATTGCATTAGATATGGTCCCCTAAGATTCATACTTATCTGCTCCAGAGAGTCGTATTCTATTAGCAGTACATCTCTACCGGGACTAGACAAGCTGTGTGTGCATTTGCACCTCTGTGTCAGCAATAAGTGCAACTTAAAGTAGCTGAATGCATTCATTAGAAGGTGTGTCCACAGACATTTGGACATTTTGTGTAGGTGGCATCCCATAAGCAGACTGTTGAGTCTTATAAACACAACGACTGGCCATCTCACTCTGTCATTACCTTAGTCAGTCTCACAAACTCATCGATGGCCTTCTCCTCTCCCGGGAAGCACTTCTTCAGCTCCTGAGAAAAGCGGTTTTTGCCACTGTAGATGGGGTAAATGCGTCGGTTCTCTGGAGGCCCAATGACCACCTCATCAAAGGGGTTGTCTAGCGGATCCCACTGTAACTGGCCATTGGTCAGTTGGTCTGATATACAGCGCAAAGTCTTGTTCTCCAGCAGGTCACCAATGTAGTGGATACCTGAAGCAGAGAGTGTTCATAGATGCATGAAATTTGACTGACGCAACAAATAGCAAGCAAGGTAGTCAGACAGGTAGACATTCCATGACCCACTCCTACTACTAGTACATCCCAGCACCACAATAACTGACCACTAGACCAAAATTAGTGACCTCAGCTGAAGACCAAACATCATTCTCACCAACATCAAACTCAAAGCCTTTGTCTGTGAAGGTGTGGCAGCATCCTCCAGCCCGGTCATGCTGTTCAAGCACCAAGACCTTCTTTCCAACCTTTGCCAGCAGAACTGCAACACCAAGCCCACCAACTCCACTGCCAACCACAATGGCATCAAGGTTCTGGGGGACCTTTCTGGCCAGAAAGCCTGCAGACAAGACAGAAACACAAAAGGTTCTTACCCAGACATGGATATGATTTACAGCATGAAACAGCTCATTTCAGGTTCTGAAACCTTCTCAAAGTTTGGAAAGATCTAGCTAATTGACTTGATTTATAACAGACTCCCAAAACAGTGGATAAGGTTGTCAAACATTAGACTTAGTCTCCTTAGGGGACACTGGACCCCACTGTTAACTCAACTTTCTTAATGTTATAATTTCATAATATAAAATACATCCAAACCTTCTCAGTCTTACATGTGAAGGGTTATTCCCTGAGATCAGTTCTGGACTGCAGGGTGTTTTTACAGCCTCAATCTCAACTCTATGTGATCTAATGAGGATGATGAGCGGCTGCCCGGACCAATATGGCGGCGCAGGTGGCGAATGATCCAGCGGCCCATGCGCAGTGTGTGTGTGTGTGTGTGTGTGTGTGTGTGTGTGTGTGTGTGTGTAAGACCTTGTTTCAGCACTGTGTTCTTCTCCTTCATCATCGGTCTCAGTTCTTCACGGGTGTCGAACTCAAAGGGGTTCTGTCCGCCCGAACCGAACCAACGTTTCAGCACCAAGAAGAGCAGAACCGCACAGACCAGTCCGACCACGACCCACATCACTGCTACTGCTGCTGCTGCTGCTGCTGCTACTGGTATTGGTGGTTCTGGTGCCGCTGGTACTGGTGCTCTTGATCTGCTGCAGCTCAGAAAGGTAAACTCTTCCTGTGCAAGCGCACTACAGCCCCGGCTCCTGATTGGTCAGATTCAGCTCACACGCTTTACGGTTGTAGGTTAGTTGAGGTCACTCTGCTCACTCTGCTCACTCCGATCACCCTGACGAATGAAAACTATTTTAATGTCATTAATTAACCTGATCTTCTGTGCAGTAGTTAAAAGTGATATCACACTTTACATACCGGACTTTTATTTTGTATCATATTTGAAATACAATTAATAAAAAATACATTTATCTTACGTATAATATATGTATTTAAAAAATGTATTTATATGTAAAAAATAAACGACATATGTTCTTTTACACACAAACACACGACCAATATTGGACCAATATGTTTAATTTAGTTAGAGAATGAAAATTAGTTACATCAACAACGAAAAATGCACACAGATGCAATAAGTGGTTTACATGCATTAAAAAGTTTGACGTGTGTGGTATTAGTGTGCCATTAATGCAGCATTGTGTAGCATTTCTGTCTCCAAATACACTGTACTAAGTTCATTCCGATAGGCAGCTTCCAATAGAGGGCAGAGCAGAGAATACTGACCAGGTTTCCGCATCGACTTTTAAAATCATACTGATCTCCTGCCAGCGGTTTTGACCAGCATATTAGTCACTGTGCAAGACTCTGGGAATTAGTCGCACCAACTAAAACTTTCCGACATGTCTGTCTGCACTGCCCCCTAGTATTTTTGTGTGTACTGCAACTTGTGTGAGCATCCCATTCATTTCTAAGGGCGTGCACAAATGAATGCAGGATATGCATGGCAACCATCATGTGTATCTGTACATGTAGTTAACTGCAAGTATATCTAGCCTTAAACTTTTTAGGCTTTAACAGGAAAGGCCAGTTCTCACATAATGCAACTCAGAAGTGCCCCCTGTTGGCCAATATTGCAACAGAAGACCTAATCGGTACACTCATTGACAAAAAAAACAACAACAATGCACCCGATAGACACATCAGATTGGCTCAAAGGCTACTTTTGGGTGGTGTACCTCTTGGTGAGAGATCCTGCCTCAGTTTGTCCAGTTGACAAATTTTGACAGCGTACACATTGAACAGGACTGGGACAATATTGCCTTTGGTGATTAAACCAGGTTGTTTGGGATCTGACAATATTTTGGTTCAAGTGTACATCCTGTAGGCCTCCATACTCAACCGTATCTCCTCTTGATTCCAGACTAACAACAGGGAACTCAAGCCTCCGTTTAATTGTAGTTTCCCCCAATAAACTCCTTTCAAACTCTAACATTGTCATGATCATCATTCCATTCCATTCCAACATCTCCATCTTGGTGTTTTATTTCTATTTGTGTGTATTTTATCATCACTAGGCAGCCGTTAGAGGTGTATAAGGTTGAGTTTTCTTATCATTATCTTAGTTTTATCAGTTTGGCTTCACCATATCTATGTCAGGATATTTATCGGGTGTCTCTGGACAATTAAAATCAGCTCTTACACTTACTGCCCACAAGATGGAGGTATCAGCCAATATTGCATTCACTACAGTCCTTTTAATTTAAGACAAAGATTTCTGTGTGCAGTTCTGAGTCATTTACCACGTGTACTTTCTCAGTTTCCACATGCATTTGGGAACATTCAGAAAGTTTGTTTGTGTTTGTGTGTATTTGTGTGTGTGTGTGTGTGTGTGATACAAAGCTCACCAGGTTTGTATATAAATCCCAGTGGGCTTCTTTCATTCAAAAGGGGGTCCCCTGTGATTGTTCCATTCATTTGAAAGGAGGGGATCTCTGCTGGCGTTCCCTTTGCTCACGTTTTTCTTTGATAAGCTGAATAAATGTTAAAACCATAAACGTATATTGGTTAAAATAATATCTGAACAACATAAAGCCCCCCTTTCCTAGTATGAGTGTGTTTATGGAACAAAAAGAGTCAATCAGTTTGCTTCTTTAATGTTGTTTGTGGTTTATTTCTGCATCATGAGTCTGTTGTTCTCGTTGTTTGTTTGGCTGTCCAATATTATCTTAAAATGTACTGTTGTTTGGTGTTGAGTCTCATTAAATGCTCAGCACCCCTAAAACTTACCAATCACACCAGGGGGCTACAGCCCCCGCCAGCACCCCTAATTCTCTCTGGAATACACTCTGGAATACACTTCGTCACTGTTTGGGACTCAGACACACTGTCTGTCTTCAAATCTCGACTGAAAACATTTCTCTTCACACATGCTTTTGGTTGAACCTTTTTTTCATGCTGTTTTCCTGTTGTTGCTCTAATTACAGGTTTCCTTAAATCTTCCCAACCCATTGTTTTTTCCTTCCCTCTGTTTTCTTGCTATCGCTTTCCTATGTATCGAGATGCCCTGTCCTCACTGATTTACCCAGATGTCACCCGCCCCAGCCTCTCACTACCCCGTTGTCCTCTGTGGTGCTGTCCTCAATGGGATCCTCACATTGTCTCACTCGCAGCACATTAGAGACTCAATACCAGCTTATGATTCTTTAACCTGCATTGACTTTCATATTAATACTGAGCTTTTATCTTACGCTCTCACACTCTCTCAAGCTGCTTTGTGGCAACGCCTCCATTGTAAAAAGAACCATATAAATGAACTGAATGATTGATTTATTGATTGATTGTCATTGCATGTACTTCAGATTGTCCATAAATAAAAGTATAATAAACATTTAATTACTGGCCTGTTTCAACCCCTGACAATAGATTTTGAAAGGCAGCTTTTGCTTATTGTCCTGAGGCTCACTTTTTCAATTTCTAATGATGAACTCAGCAGTGATTACAGAAACATCCAAACACTCAATGCAAGGCAATACAGCTGCATTATATCTAGTGACCTTTGACCTATTTGGCATAATTGTGATTCACAGGTTATTGGGTGAAAACAAGAGTCCTTGCTCCAGAGTGTTTGCCTTGTCTGTCACTGCAGCCCACATGCCATTAGCAGTTGCCAAACAAACGTGATTGAGGGAATATTCACATGAAAAAAATATATTTAATCAATGTATTTATAAAATATATTTTTACAATGGATAAATATGGCCAAAACTTGTGATGCCAACTGTGCATGTGTAAGTATGAACATGTCAAAAAATATATATATCATTTGTAAAGTATCTGTTATACCTTTAAATTACATGTGTTTTGGGACAAAATACAATAAATGTATTTCAAATATGTAAAACACATCTGTATGTTTTTGTTTTTTGCTACACTGAGTGGTCTGACCTACAGGACACATTTTCTTAGTGACAGTCTGAGAAGAACTAATACATACACACAATAAACTGCTGATGTAATAATCATAACGGATGAGGCCAGAGTGGCAAGCTCATGAAATGATGTGGTTTGAGACCCATAGCCAGCATGCCAACACTGCAGTAGTGATGTGGGACAATACCAGTGGCCAGCACGGCAACATTGTGCAGTGATTTTGGAGAAGACCTGTAAATGGCACAGCAGGAATGCAGGGTAAGGCCTATAGCTGTGCATGAACGCTAAGGTAGAGGTGTTAGACGAGACCACTGCAACACTAGCTAAACACTAAACTAGCAATGATGCATTGCTGAGTCTAATGGTCTCCGGTTGATGCCTTTCTGTAAAATGAGCTGCTCATGTCACACCAACCAGCGGCAGTGACTCCGGTGCTCTGAAGGAGTGAAGAGAAATACTGCAGGGCTAAAAAGCTGCTGGTGTTGCTCTTTAAAATGTCACAACAAAGCATCTCACGTGTCTGAGAATTCAGCATAGTGGCATTTGTATCATAAGTTCTGGCTGAGAGCTGGACCGTTACAGGACGATGGTGTCGAATGGTGTCAATGTTTCTTCACTCAGGAATGAATTCACAAGGACCAATGCGCCAAATGCTCACAGCAATGTCTACTTTTATTTAGCACAAAGAAATCTCCATGTTGACAGTTGTTTCCTCTCAATCATGAAAACCAAAAGACCACGTTGTGTTTTCCACTGAATCCATTAGTTCCAAACACCTGTTTCCTCCATGCTGTCCACAAAAGGACCCTAACAGACACTGACCGACAGTCACAAAATTCTACTGCTTTACACTGTTAAGGGTGCAACAAAGGGTTCTTTGAGTAATGTCCAAAAGAACCAGAGGAAAAGCCAGAAGAACCAAACACTTGATGTAAAGGCAAATGCTGTTCTTCATACTCGCACATGGTTCTTTATGGTACCAAAAGTGGTTCTTTGTCTTCTACGAGACTGCTCATAGAACCATTTGTGTAGCTTCTCTACAACACTGTTTAAGCAAGAGACCACATGCCTGGTCAGTTTTCCAAAGCTTGTGCTCTCAACTCCCACTCCCACTCCCAGTACAGTCAATTTCCTACAGCAGTAGAATTTTATGAAGAACTGCCAATCACGTGAGTGCATTGGACATGACTCGCCCCTTGTCCACCCCCCTCCCCACAAACAAACCTGCCCACAAAAATCATATTTCACTCTCAAACACATTAAATACTTCCCCACCCCATTCCCGAACCCCTAACCCGTTTTATGTCCTCTATCACACTTATGATCCATGCCTTAGTTATGATTTACCCTCAGGATTTATCATTAGTCCATATGTCCATGGTCTGGACTCGCAGCGGTCAGCATTTCATTGATATTACATTGTTGTTACTTGTTATTGGCTTATTTACACAGGGCTTCTCTGTTGGCATTACAGTGAACGGGAATCACAGGCAGTTAGTGATGAAGCAGCGATCCATCAATTAGAAAGAGATCACAAAAAGCAACAGACAAAACAAAAAGAAAAAAAAAAAAAGAAAATAAATTCTCTCTCTCTTGCAGCAAGTACCACATCAACTCGTCAAAATGAACTCAAAAACAACGACACAGTCCCATAACAGAGAGAGTGAAAACATGTCAAATTATCGACAGCAGCCCTTGTAATGTCCACTTTGGGTTTTTATTACCTTATTTGACGTTTGTTGGCTTTCTTTAAGGTATTTTCTGGTGTTTTGATTGTTTTCTTACAATTTTGTCACAAACACTAAGGGAGGATGACAGTTTTGTCGTTTTTTTTTTCCCCATTTTTTTATTCCTTTTCTTGCAAAAGCGCCTCCCAGATTATGGACGGGGAGAAAATAAAAACCTGCTGTAAGGAAGTCGACGGCGCTGTCGACTGGGTGAACATGTAAGCAGAATGTTATTAATGCTTGTGGGCATCACAGGAGTTTGTGAGGGAGTATCAGCTGCTCGAGTGTGTGTGTGTGTGTGTGTGTGTGTGTGTGTGTGTGTGTGTACTACCACTCATGACTCATGATACAATCGACAACTGCAGCAGCTTGTGTTGTTGATTGATGATAATTACAGTGGCTTCAGATCCCTGTTCTGCGGGAGAATTGAAAGTGTGAAAGAAAAGAGACAGCAGGAAAGAAAGGAAGTGGGAAAGAAAAAGAAAGAAAAGAAAGGAGAGAAACACCTGTCTCGGCCTGGCAGCGGCAGCAGTGCAGGTCCAAAAAGTTCAAATGCAAAAAAACCCAAAAACAAAAAGAAAAAAAAAAAGAAAGAAAAAAAAAAAACAACAATAAGAAAATAAAACAAAACAAAAAAAAATGGGCGGTGGCTTTTTCTTCCTAAACCTGGAAGTCCCTCTGTAGTTTCTGTCAGGTGGTCAGTGCATGATTTCATATCTTGGCTTCACTATGACGCAAGGAAAGGCTTAATGATGGGAGGGGTCACTGCAAGACCAGGCCAACCTGAAGGACAAGAGAGGAAGAAGAGCAAAAGAACAAGGTCACCATTACTATTCAACTACAGCTTCCTTAAAAACAGGTTCAAATTCTTTATACGAGCTGAGACGAAGCTAAGTCTCAAAATTAAAATTCAGTGTTACAGGGGAACTCTTACTCATGCACAAATGACACCATTATGCAGTTTGATGTGAAATGTGCTGTTCTAGAGACAGACCGGTTACCAATTCCAATGGCAACAGATATTCGGGCAAAATGGAAACAAAAAAAAGCCTTGCTTGTTTGCTATGGTGTTAAAGGTGGTTTCTAAGTAGTTGCTCTGGTATTCCAGGTGGTAGCTATGGTATTCTAGGTGCTTGCTAAGGTGTTTCTAAGCGATTGTTACAGTATTATTATTATTATGTGCTTGCTTTGGTGTTACCTGGTTTGTAGGTAGTTTAATAGTGTTGCTAGGTGGTAGCTATGGTATTCTAGGTGCTTGCTAAGGTGTTTCTAAGCGATTGTTACAGTATTATTATTATTATGTGCTAACTACGGTGTTGGTAACTGGTTGCTAGATGGTTGCTATTGTATTCTAGGTGCTTGCAAAGGCAAGAGTTTGTGTCCAGGACAACAGGGCTAGAATATGTCTTTTGGACTGTACCTTCTCAGAGCCCATGCTGGGACATTTCCAATTGTACAGATAATACTGCAGGTTGCCATCTCCAATACCGAACTTCAGCTTCTCCAGAAAGGTCCTGTTCTCCATCAGGTCCAGTGCATTAAAGACGTCAAATCCTTTCTGCAGAGGGAGAGAGACACACATGCTGAGGAACCAAGATTTCTTAGGTGGACGATGTCACCATATATATACGAAAACAAAGTGCACGTAAACAAAGAAACAATCGACAAACGGGCGTATTTACTGACCGACTTGGCCAGGATCAGTGCGTCTCCCATCAGCTCGAGCAGCGGCGTGGTCGTGTGCACGTTGTAGAAGGAGTAGGCTGCCTTCAGACTGCGGTGCACTGGGTGGTTCATGATGGTGGACGGCAGGGTGTAGAAACTCAAGAAGTCTGTCACCTTCCCCTCTGCGCTCTTTCCGACCGGCAACCAATCAATACAGCAATCGGTTATTAAACATGGAAAAGCATATATTCTATTAAAGCAGTGCCTGATTAACTGTACAGGCTTCAACGACTGTGGTGAAATGCAGCAATTCACTAAACCACTGCTGTGTCTTCTGCAGTCTGACGCGAGAAATGTCTTAAATTATGTTACTTGCACTCGTTCACACAAAAAACTAAATAAATAATGCAGATCGAAAGGCTACAAGACCGTGCAGCTGTGTCTCAGGCAGATGTGTAAATGATTACAGGTGTGGTCGGATTACACACTGAATCTTGACACAAGAGGGCGTTAAAAACACTTCTCCTGACTGAGGGAAGGAGGACGGTCACCTCAAAGCACAGAAACTGGCGTCGCTGCACCCCTTATGCATCCTGCCTTTGACAGACAGCCACTGCTGGTTCTGTAATGTTGCCGTTTTGGAGATGTTTTTGCGAGACAGCAATCACCATCGAGGACAAGACACTAATTTTAATTGCCCCGATTATATATTCTTCGTACGTGTTTTTGAAAGCCTGAAAGTAACCTAACAGAGGAATATCTCAAACTGAAATCTCCATCAGAGATCTTTCAGGTCTAGGTCACCAACATGGTCAGTTTTGTAAGCTCTAGCCTGGAGCTGTTGATGTCTCTGCAGGTAACATACCTCCACCACATAGGTGTCGATGATGTTCTCCTGAGGGAGAAGCCAGTGCTGCACCTCCTCCAGATTCATGTAGGGTGCCAAATTAAACTGACGCAGGTAGTCCTGCAGCAGGCGGTGCACGGCTGGGACATCCTTCACAGTCATCGGCCTCAAGCCTGGAGTCTTGGGAGCCTTTGAAGACAGAAAGAAAAAGAACCATTGTTTTACAGGTTGAAACCTCTTCCAGAAGATGTTCAGCGGATGTTCATGCTGCACATAAAACAGATCAATGTGTAGAAACACTTTTAGCAGATCCTTCATGTCGTGCAAGTTGTGCGGTGTCACATTTTCACCAGTTGTCCTTCCTTGCACTTTTTGTAGGCACAGACCACTATACACCAGGAAAACCCTACAAGACCTGGAGATGTTCTGACCCAGTTGTGAAGGCCATGACAGTTTCATTCTTGTCAAAGTGTATTTACACTACCATTTTTACCGCTTTTAAAACATCAACTTTAGGAAATGTCTTCAATTGCTGCCTAATACGTAGATCCACACCTGGACAGGTGACATCATAGATGGCAATAATCCATTTCATTCACTTCACCTCTCAGTGATGCTAATGTCATGGCTGAAATGAGAGTCTGAGCAGAGTTATACGTAGAAACTGGCTTTGTTAGACCATTGCAAGATCAGTTTTAATATTCTGTCATAATGAATGGACCAGCAGAAATGCCATTTTGGATATATGAGATCAGAGGCAGTTTGAAACACATGAGTGGTGTGTACCTCCGGCAGTCGATATAGCTTCATGGTACGTTGCATAGTCATGTTTCGACTCAGATGTGAAAACTTCACCTCAATCAGCTTCCGTGGGTTCAGGGACCGATGCCAGTACCTGCGCACACAAAGACACCCGTAAACGACCTTGCTGCAGAGGCGTGAATGTGGAAACTACAAATACATACACAAGCCAAGTCACGGGATATCAGTATGTAAATCAGTACGTCGCATTACCTCCCAGTATGACTTGGGAACGGCCACACCGTTAAAAGTTGTGTTATTGTGCTCATTGAAAGGCAACGTGAATTATTTATTACATTACCATTTTATTATAAATGTATTATATATTATTGCAAGTGAGACGGTGGGTGCCAGATGCATAGGACGTTCCGTTTCCGGCATTTAACATTCCTCGATCCACAGTGTCGGGGAACAGGTCATATAACCAAAAATGGACAAACAAGGTCAGATGGCAGAGTGCATTATCCTGCTGGAAGACCCCATCATTGTGGATGTACATGAACTTTGTGAAGGAGTGGGCACCAGTCAATGGTTTTGTCCACCTACTGTACGTCATTCACCCTACACCAGTATGAAACCACCACCAGCATAAATAGTGCCTTGGCAACCTGAAGACCTTGTCGAAGACCATGTCACATATCGCCAGTCCTCTAGGGTTCAGTTAGCAGCGGTGAAGCGCTGGGTCTGATTTTGTAGCGTTAACAGAGGTTATTCATTAAAGCTCATGAATATGGCAATGCACTGTGGGATGTGTGTGTGAGACCACTGTATTGAATGTGGATGTGTTGCTTGTCTTGGCACTAAGGGTCATAGTCATTAAGCGTAAGTGGGTGGCCACTGCACTGTCCACAGTGCGGGGTAATGCCTGTGAGCTTTCCTAAGCTGTCCCCTGAGGTAATGACATGTTACACACTGCTATCCCATGATTTTTGGCAAGTCAATTCAACACAAATTTGTCCAGTAAAATGAAGCAGGCCATGCTATTTCTAACAAAGTATAAAGTACATGTGTGTGTGTGTACCTACCTGCAAGTGCCCACTGGTTTGGGCAGTACCACTCCTGCAGTGTAGACAGCCTGGAAGATGCCCTGCAGGTTGACCCGTCTGGTGATTTCTCGGATCAGGACTGGAGCCACACGCTTGGAGCGCAGCTTCTTGTGCACACACAGGAAGTTAATCTCTACCATCTTCTTCTCTCTGAGGACAGAAAGTCCACAACGTACAATAATCATTGCCATATTAATACGTTTCACTAAAGATAGTCTAATATTGCCTCATCTCAATTTATTAGAATATTTAATATATATATATATATATATATATATAAACAATAAAAAAAAATGTTTACAGGTCATATATGCGGATGGTGGCTGGGATGGCACTGATAAAGCCCACTAGCTTCTGATTGGAGTTCACTCTCACACCACAGTGCCACTGTGGCAACCAGCCTGGAGGACGCAGAGCCCTGAGAGAGAGAGAGACAGAGAGAGATGATGACGGAAGGAAAGAAATCAGTTAAGAAATTCGTAAACTTTCAGCATTTTGCCCTTGTTTTGCAAGCACGGCCAAATGTGTTGCATCAAACTATGTAAGAATATTCACTATTCTCATTGGTCAGTCCCGTCTGGAGCAGGAGAAAGAAAGTAAATACAGCAGGAAGGTGCTGTGTTTCCGAATCAGAGCAGCGGCAGAAGGTTTGTTCATAGCTGTAGTGATTAGTTGATCGATATATCAGATTAAATTACACCTGCCGAGCTCAAATATGCAAATATGATTGATATTTTCTTCTGATCAAGGTCGTATCACTAACTAACCAAAAACAAACTGCTCCAGAGGTCAATTCAGACCTAACAGAGACCACCTTCTAAAGGGTCTCAGGACAGTTGTTTTGGTCCATATCAGTGTGATCATTCACACCGAATTGCACTGAGGGTAAAAAAAATGAACCCAATGACCCCGTAGACAGAACTGGACTGACCTGTAATTAATAAATTTAGATTCATTTAAAAATGCCCCCCTGGCACAACACATTTCTCACCAGACATTCGCAGTGTAGATGGCCTTTATAAAACACATACCATAACAAGAACTCTGGCGAGTAGTCAAAGCGGAACATGTTATCGTCATCCTCCACATAGTTCTCGTTCAGTAGAGTGTAGAGCTCTTTCAGCTGCACAGAGAAATCACAAAAGGACTTTTAGTTCACTGAAAATGAAAGAACGTTCATGCAGCCAATAAATCACATGGACCCACACCAGGAGTTTACATATGGTCGCATGCAGGATCTCCAAATCTGCAACTTTACAGGAGAAGGAAAAAACCTTATTTACAATTTTAATGGAAGTCCGTGTTAAAAGGCTTAATTCCAAGTCATGGAGCATTTTTATTGGTCTGTTTAAAATGAAATGTGCAGACAGTGGACAAAGGTATCGGCACTAAAGCCACAAAGTCCAACATTGACGGATCCAGCATTATGTTCCTTTGCCTTCAGCAGCCAACAGGTGAGAGCTCAACTGACCACGCTCTCTCCGAGTGAGTAGATGTCACTCTTTTATTCACCCCTCATATGATACTGGATTTGAGCATTGAGGTCAGCTCTCTTAAACCACAACCGTCAGAAATTGTCTCACGGTTAAAAAAAAAAAATACAACCAGTTAAGTCATGCTTGGGAATTGCTGACACATCAGTGGGTGTGAACTTGTCTTACCACACTAGGGTTGCCCAAGTCCAGGGCATCCCAGCTGAAACCCTGAGGAAGGCTGTACGGCTCCTCTCGGATGTTATCTTTATCGGGCTCAATGCAGCCATGTGTAGTCACCATCTCTCCTACACAAGAAAAAGGAAAGTTGGGACAGATGAAGGGACAGGCTTGGTCTAAGGGAAGTGGTCGGAGACATGCAGTGAAGTGTGTGGACTATTTTAGAAAAAGTAAACGTCAATCAGCCAGCTGCTGAGTGAACAGACCAACAAGTAAAAGTCAACGTTTCACTCAATGGACTACCTGCGCCGTGGAGCTTTGAAAGTCACAGACTTGATTTCCATAAAAAAACGGAAAAACTGCACCTGTCACTAAAAACGAGCCGGTGTGGATGTCAGAGTGACCCCCAGTGACTAAAACAACAATGATATTATTTGTTTATTTAAATATATACATTTAACTGGTTAATTTTGTGTGTATGTGTGTGTGTGTGTGTGTGTGTTGAGGGCATGATGGCAAAACCGTCTACCAGAGTCCGAGTCTGTCTGTCAGAATCAGAGTCAACCTGCTCAGAGTCCGAGTCTGTCTGTCAGAATCAGAGTCAACCTGCTCAGAGTCCGAGTTTGTCCGTCACACCGTTAGTATCAAACTACAGTTGGGGACAGCTGACAGAAAGGTCTGGGACGTTTGTAGGACAGGATGGTTGTGAGAAATGTTACTTTGGAGCACCAACAGCCTGTTTTATCAGTTTTATAGAGAAAGTACCTAGTTTGGGGACAGGCTGAGTGTCCCAGAACTGGTAGCTGCGACGGGTGGCCTCCTCCATGGTTTTGGCTGGTCCTGGTCCCACTGAGAAAAGCTCAATGGCTTTCTGGATCTCCTGAAGCTTGTCAGCAGGTAGCGAGTTTACCTGGCGAGAGGAGAAAAGACACACAGAGAGAAGCTTAGATAAAACGTCCTTTACCCTGAGCGAAAAAAGAAGAAATCGGAGAGACGCACACTCACTTTGGCCAGTGGATCCTGTACGGAGTCCTTTCCTCCAGACTTGTCCTTCTTTTTCTTCTGTTTCTTTTTCTTCTTCTTGGCCCCCGTGTCACCCTTTTCCCTGAAGATTTACAAAAAGGTAGAATTGAACACCAGTGCTCATTTGCTCAAATACCAATTTCATTCATCAAATCAACCACTTCTCTGTGAATGCATTACCCGGACAAAAGTATAGGGACATCTGCCCGTTCACGGTTTCTTCTGAAATCAAAGGAATTAAATAGCCACTCTTGCTTTTGGAGAAACTGGCTCCACTGTCCAGGGAAGACTTCCTACTAGACTGTGGAGCACTGCTGTGAGGATCTGACTGCATTCAGCCACAAGAGTGTTAGTGAGCTCAGGATGTTGGATGATCACCAACCATTTCATCCCAAAAATATTGGATGAAGTGTCATCATTCCAGAGTACACTGCTCCGCTGCTCAATTCTAGGGGGCTTAATAGCCCTGTAGCCCACCAGTGGCATTGGGCACAGTGCCAAAACCTTTATCCATGCCAGAGTCCTGTTCTAGTCACAATGGATGTAACTTAAAGTAGACAAATGCATTCATTACGAGGCATGTCCACAAACATTTTGACATATAATGAAGACTGGTGGGACAATAGATGTTTCTGATGCTCTAGGCCACTGCAGTGGAGCTCAGTCTTGGTTCTGGAGACCTACCAGTCTGCAGAGCTTAGCTCTTGCTCTAATCTACACACCTGATCCAGGTAATGGAAGGCTCCAGTGGTATCTGAATCATAGAGTCTGGTGTGTTGACTCTAAACGGACTCTCAAAGGCAGGCTGACCTTTAAAAAGGTGGAAATACCAGCTATAATACTGACTAGTTTGAATCTAGCAGAACAGGGCGAGACTGAAACATTGCAAAGCTCAGACATGACTTGCATCGATATACTGAGCTAGTATCCTTCCATCTCAAAGAGCCTGCAGAGCGTAGAAAATGACCACCTTCTGAGTCGGCTTCCAAAGAACACTGTGCTTTCATCAGAATCAGTGATGAAAGGCATGGCAGGCATATCCAGGTTTTCGAGGATACTCGAGTCACTAAACATAAGATCGGCTGCAATGGATTGAAAGGGTCATTTCAATTTGGACACAGTGCTGGTCAGCACAGGAGCACAGAAGACATTTCTTTATTATACTCATTTGACCAACTGTGTTATGCACATACGGAAATTAGACCAAATTCTACCCATCCACACACAGTGATACACACATACACACGTGCCCAGAGCAGTGGACAGCACTATCCTCAGTGCCTGGGTCCCAGTTCAGGGACTCGAACCGGCGATCTTCCAGTCACAAGGCTGGTTCTGTAACCTCCAGGCCAAGGCTGCTGCCTTTGTATCGGAGCTGGAGACCCGAAGTGTATCTGAGGAGGCATCGCTTTGCTGGATACGATCCAGCCATCATGTCAAAATATGTCACTGATACAAATGTAGAAGTTACAAAATAATCTCAAAAAACTGCTCCTTTCTTCTGAATCTGAAAAATTACAGAAAAACCTATGAAGTTTATGTTTTATTGCTCCTGCTTTAAACATCTCATTGTAAAATAAGATACTGAAGATTCATCTCTCATACTAAACAGTGAATATTTGAATGTTAGAAAAGGCATAAAAAAAAATGAGCTAAAATTAAAAGCTGAAGTTATTTGGTAACTACATAATTCATAATGCAATTAACTAATCGTTTCAATTATCGATCAATTATTCAACAATCAAAATAGCCTAGTTTACAGCCACCCTGCAACTCAAACAGCGCAATATCTCGGCCTGTCTCCGTCGTAGTGTATCCAGACAACAAAACCCGTACATTAAAACCTCCATCTGAAGGATGGAGATAAATGCAACACCGGCTGCGTTCCATTTTGGGTACTTTTAAGCAACTGTACAATTGATTTTTGGATCACATTTAGATGAAGCCGTCTCTGTTTGCTCTGTCCATCGACGTCAAACATGAACTAACACGGCATTGCAACCAAAGTTCACAGCAGTCTTTAATGTGACCGTGTGGAACCAGCCATGGTTTGAATATGCCGGCGTAACCAGTGATCCCCCAGGTCCAAAGAAAGCCCCACTGGCTATGCGAGAGATATGCAAGTGTAAATTTCCATTGCAAACATGGTTCTTTCAGGGACCAAAAGTGGTTCGTCTAGAACATCACTCGAAGAACCACTGAAGCACCTTTACACAGCACCCGTCAACTGTACAAACTACTTTACCTGAGAACTAACTACTCATGCACCTACTTGTTGAACATCATGACCCTCATTCAGAGAACCACCACCCCAGGGAGGAATATGTGGGAAGAACAGAAAAGAACTTCCAGAGAATCCTGTTTTAAAAATGATTCATGATTCAGACTCAGGTTCTCAGGGATTCGCAGGGAGGTATTTTGAGAGCATCTGAAGTATCCAAAACAATTTGCATTTACCTCCAGGTCAAGTCTCGGCCATGCAAAAGCTGCCACTTTTTACATAACGTAAATCTAGCCGTTCTTTACACCATATGAAAGCTGCATTCTGAACAGACCAATAGAAATGCTCCAAAATGAGCTGAAATCAAATCTCCACTCTTCGACTTCCATTGACTGTTAAAAGGGCTGTTTATTCTCTTGTAAAACTGCTGTTTAGGAGATGCAAGGTTCTTGTAATTGGATTTACCTGATCTGGAATTCTGCTTTAGCGAGAGAGAGCGCGAGCGAGAGCGAGAGAGAGAGAGAGACACTGTTAGACAAAAAGCAGAAGCAGGTAGAAAGTCTACTCACAAAAAGGGCAAAGAAAACAATGGAGCCGAAGCCAACAAACACTGTTACGTTCAGATTAACGGTGGAAAGTATTGGGAGTCGGGGGCTTTCGAACACCCCCTGAAACGTTCTTCGGAATTACGAGGCTACATACAAGAATCTGGGTACACTCATTTCAGGTGCATGTGAACAGTTCACTCTCCTAAACGGACACATCTCTGGACGCATCTCTGAGGAACGTTGAGACGGTCTGAGAATTCTGATCCGGCCGTGTCACGTTGCCATGTATCGGATTTCAACACCACATACGAACGTGGCCCAACCCTGTTATCACTCCCACGCAGATGACAACTGTCACACATGTCGACAAACATCAGATTTGGGCCACTTTTACTCCGTATCTAGTCCCCAAGGGTGACGGCATTTAAAGGTCTCGCTCCACAGCAAAACAGCTGATTCACTCGAACCGTTTCAAGTTCAATTGCACAAGAGGCGGGTTTTACAGCGAGCACTAAGCGGTCAGGCGCAAAACACAACAGTCCATCCCTGTCTGAGCAGAGCTAATACGGGTTGAACTAAACTAGAGTCAGGACACAGCAGTGTACTTACTGTGGAGGAGCACTTAATCCTATTAACATCCGAAGGGGGGGCAGTGAGGTGAGGGCACTGAGCTACGTTTGTTAGTGTGAGGCAGATGGTATGTCACATTACCCTGAGGGGGGAAAAGCGTGTGTTTGTGAGGGGATGAGGGACATGCCCTCTGACACAGAACAAAAGGTAGGGAAAGAAAGAAAGCATGCTTCGACAGGATTCCAGTCCTGCTGGACTGAAGAGGCCACTAAAACAAAACCTACCGCCTCCTCTCCTGACCAGTGTTTTCAGTCTGCACCGCCTGAATGGACACTATACTGTACTGTCAAGCATGGCTGCGAGCAGTATGTATGGTGCTTTGTGTGGGGAGACTGGAGGTCTTCTTTCAGGAGCACTTCTAGACACCAACAGTGCTCGCGGAAGTTAAAGTGGCGCTTCCACAAAGTCAGTTCATTAGCACTGATGTGGGAATTCTGCATCCATGCCGAATTTCTGTCCATTATATGGACAAAAGCATTGGGACACCTGCTCGTTCACGTTTTCTTCTGAAATCAAGGGTATTAAAGAGTTTATCCTGCTTTTGGTGGAGTAATGGTCTCCTGTCCAACAGTCTCTTTGGTCCATTTCAATCCCAGTTCAACCCCAGTATTGAGATGTAGCACCAGAGAACACAGTTCCACTGCTCCACAGCTCAAAGCTGGGGGGCTTTATACCCTTCTAGTTTCTGCCTCATGGTAAGAATGATGCAAATATGTTGATGTTTGTTTATATTCTCCAGAGAGTCCTATTCTATTGGCAGTACTTCTCTACAGGGACGAGACAAGCTGTGTGTGCATTTGCACATCTGTGTCAGCAATGGGTGCAACTTAAAGTAGCTGAAACCAAACAAAACAAAACATCTGGCCAAAGAACAAAATATCGGACACGCTTTCTTTCAGCTGAATAATGCTTGTTGCCGAATATTTGGTGCATCCATACCGCATCCCTTAGGACACCTCGGCCAGCCGCTGTCCGGGGGTCTCAGAAAGAATACCAGAGTACGGTTTGATTACGATTCCCAGAGCAGGTTAATGTTCTCCTCCAAGCATGTTGAGCAGTGATGTGTTAATGGCAGTTAAAAAGATCTGGTGGTGCTTCACGTGACGTGACATGATGACCAAGCCTTGACCCTCCCAGTGCTGCTTGATGGGGGAGACCTAGGTGGTGGGTGGGAATTCCCAAAGACTACGCTCTTAACACTAACGGGACCACGTGCATCTCTGAGCCACAACAGGGAAGTAGTTTTAGTTTCGTAAAAGGAGAGAAAGGATCTGAATCTATTGAAAACCTGAAGGTGAAAGTGAACCAATTTATTAATGAGCAAACTGGACTGTTGGTGGACAACAAGCAAAGAAAAGTGGTATTATGTCGAATACTGTGTTTAATAAGAATCAGTGGGATGCCCAGAACATGCTGTTCTACATGCCAGTCAACTGCCAACTTTGCCATTGTGGTGGCCAATCGTACATCTCCATCTTGATTCTCCTTCCCCATGGACACTTGGGCAGCTTTTGTGATGCTGGATTAAAAAAAAAGACCTACTTACTCACCACTACCAATAATCCACGAGGAAAGCAAGCCAGGAGAGACAGAATTTTGTTGCCAAGAGATGTGTGTTTAACATAAGTGGACCTTTAAATTAGACGTTTAGACGTTAGAGGAAGCGGAAAACGGACGCCAACAGTTAACAATGTGTTCTACCAGCCTTGTGTTCTATGGACTGTATAAATATTTCTGAACCAAACCCATATTATGTGAGAGAACATATCATGGCATTTGACTGAATTGAAGTTTACATTCATGCTTCAGTAAAAATAAACAAACAAGGAAGTCGGGGGGGGCGCAGAGATCCGACATGTGCTTTAATAGCGATAACGTGGTAGAATCTTCTGAAGGCGTTTTAGGGGCCGTCTAAGCATTATAAGGTGCTCTCAGAGTTGCTGATTGAACTGGAATACATACATCCCTATCCAGGAAGACAGTCATCCTAACAAGGGAACCAAGAGCATGGAACGAACAATATGCCTCCTCGCTGTCAATGCACCAACCAGGGCTGACAACTTAAATCAGCCCTGGGGTTTAATACAGAACAGCCCATTCTAGGCTGTGTGGTGGGGTGTACGATTCGATGGGTTACGTTTAATCGACCCGGTCCCTTTTGATCGGTTTCTTTTTATCTCAGCTGTCCACACCCATAGTTTCCCATGTCTCCTGATGGTCAGACCATCCCTGGGACCAACAGTGGACCGATATCCTCTTTCTTGTTATTAGTGTCAGTAAAAATAATCTTCAAATAGTGCTTTAGACTTAAATCTGTCGCAGCACCAGTGCACCAGACACCTGAGTCGTCTTGTCTGATCAGGTATGGGGTAGTAGTAGACACCAGAGTCGTCTTGTCTGATCAGGTATGGGGTAATAGTAGACACCAGAGTCTGATCAGGTATGGGGTGAGGGGGAAACCCTCGAAGACAGTTGCAATCATTTGCAAAAATGCTATCTATGTAAAAGAGGAAGCAAAACATGATCTAGGAATGCAAAGCAGCTCACTTAACAGTGCAGATATTAAACTAAATGGTAGAAGACTGTAGGAAGAGATATGGGTAACCTGTCAAAATGGAGCAATGCAGAATGAAATGATACTGAAAATGAAAGCAACGAGGTCGTTGTCTGCTGCACGTTTCACATCATCAGTGGACAGAGCACACTGCACTTCATTACACTCCTAAGTGGTCCATCATATTTTGTTTTTAATGCTTAACGTTACCTGTTTATCACACTTAAACTGACTGCTATCATGGACAATCTCACTCCTGCATGACTTACTGGTCAGACTGGTGAGACTGTGGAGCACTGTGTCGGACATTATCACACGCCGATCCACTCACAGGACAGGCTCAGTGAATATGGACATTATCACTCTTTCTATCCTGATCACTTTGCACTAACACTACCAATACATGTTTATAACAGGACAGGATTACTGTGCACCATCAGGTCTTTCATTACATACTGGGCTGCTACTTGCATGATGTTTTGCAAACCTAATTTTGAACCGTTCGTCGCACTCGGTGTCATCTTCTACATCTTCTCATCGCCAATGGTTGATCCATGTTTACTTTATGGAGAAAAACGAACATCTATAACAACACAAACGCCCACAGGTAGTCTATACGCACCACCATGTTCCCACTTCTCAGTACGCAGCGCCCTCTGCTGGTGATGTATTCTGTGACGTATCCTCAGTTCCACTAAAACTGGTGTAAATGCGGGCTGGCTCATTAAAAAACACCAAGGTTCTTATGAGCCTGACTAGAACCAGTTCAAGAACCAGAGTTCTTTAGATGGAAAAGAACCATAAAAGGTAAAGAGATAAGGGTACGTCCTGTAAAAATGGAGCAACACAGAATGAAATGATATTGAAAATGAAAGTAATGAGGTCTTGGCCTGATTACTGTACCTGCATACTGTTTATGCAATTACATACTTTAATATTTGCTCTGTAGCTCAGCTGATCTGGACCGGGTTGATTGTATCCGTCTTATATTTGTTAAGTGTGTTCTTTTTCCCCATTATATATAAATCTGGATTTTCACAGCTTCTAACATCATTAAATCCATAAACACAGCAGAAACTCTCTCACACTTTATAGAAATGAGGAAAACAAGGGGTGACAGTGAAAGTGCCCTATTCTAGTCTGAGACTACAGTAAGTAGAGCTGCTTAATGTGAGTTTATGGCCTGTAATCTCCCCTTTTATCTGCTTTATTCAGTGCAGATCTTGAAAAAGTCCCCTTTAACCCAGAACAGTCATTATAGGCACGTTTCTCCTCTAATAAAGCACATCTGAGCCAGTCAGCTCAGTAATTCTGTCTCAGGACAGGGATCTGCCCCCAGCGCACCGCAGCTGGTTTCACTGGTGTTTCACGTGCGAGTTACTGGTTTTAAACCCAGTAAACCAAACAAAGCCTGATCAGAAGAGCCTCTAAAGCAGCTACACGAACCAGGCTTTAAGTCCCGCCCCGCCGCCTCAACTCAGCCGCGCCGGCCAATCAGCGCTCGGCGGGCGCTGTCAGTCAAGCGGCCGGGCCAATGGGGAGGCAGAGTGGGCAGGCTGAGTGAGTGTGTCCCGTTCGGTGGGGCTGCAGCGCTGCGGAGCGACTCCGCTGTAAACTCCCAGCCGCAGCCGCCACCGAGCCGCCGCCGAGCCGCCGCGTCTCTTACCCGTCCTCGGAGTGGAGCTCTTCATTCTCGCAATCGCTGCAGTGTCCGTGCTCCTCCTCCGGCTGCGCTGCTGTCTCATTCTCATCCGCCATGTTTGACCAGGAAATGAGACTCTGATCTACTACAGCCAGACACGCCCTCTGCCGCACTGCACTGTGGGAAATGTAGTCCACCTGTCTGTCTCCTGTCCCTTTCTCTCTACTCCCTTTCTCTTTCTCTCTCTGTTCTCTGTCTCCTTTTCTTTCCTTTTATCCTTATCTCTCTCTGTCTCCTCCCCTCTCTCTCTTATTTTCCTGCACACTCCTCCCCTTTCTCTGTCCTCTTTCTCTCTCTCTCTCTCTCTCTACTTTTCTCTTCTTTTCCTGCTCACTCCTCCCCTTACTCTGTCCTCTTTCTCTCTACTTTTCTCTTCTTTTCCTGCTCACTCCTCCCCTTTCTGTCCTCTCTCTCTCTCTCTCTCTCTCTCTCTCACACACACACACACACACACACGTGTTGGCTTAATTCTGTCAATGGACCCACAGTTATATATACTTGTTTCAAATCGAGGTGAAAAAAACTTCAGGAGTGTTTTTCACCCCAACCAAAGGAGTGCTTACTTCTTATACACTGAACAACAAATACTCACTACAGTAATTCAATGGTATCTTCCGTGTTTATCGTAACGTGGGGAACTCTGGTTTGCTTACCAGTAGATGGCGCCAAAGGTGCGCTTCCTCATTAATCCTTGCTGGACATACTCGGACAGGTGTGTTATCAGAACATTATAAATGAGGAAGAATTATGAAGGTCTAAAGGTCATTTCAGCCTATTCTATATACATCTAATGCAATTAACTATAGAGTCAAAGGTCTTCGACGGTACAGAAAATAACCACAAACACAAGGTCAGAGAATATAACACAAATGTGCTTTATTCAAACATCTTAAGCACTTGTTTTAACATTGACTTCGTTTGATTTGACTTTTAGTTTCTCTGCAGTAAGTCCAGCACATCAGTGTAAGAGTACAGTTGGTATTGGTTTAGTACAAAAGTTGAAGCAAGGTTTTATATATATATATATATTTCATAGTTATTTATGTTGAACAACAGCTTAAAGGTGCAATACTAAAGTTGGACAAAGAACGGATTTACACCAGTCTGCACTGTCTGAGCACAATTTGATGGCAGGTGATGCTCAGCATGTAAATTAGAAAACACTGATAATACCAAAAACGATAGTAAAATTACACAATAGTCACATTTTATACATTTCCTTGAATTCAAATGTAAAAAAATCAGCAAAAACAATAGAACGAGTAGGATACTTTGTATAACTCACTTCTGTCCACTGTATAGAGCTGATTAACTGCTTTTGTCTCTCCAATAAAGCAAGAGTTCACGGGACAAAGAAATTAGTCACCTTGTGTGTTTAAGGTGGCAGTAAGTTCAGGCTTGACGTTGCATAAGGATGATGGGGCTATAAATACCTGCGGGGTGTGCTCTGGGATTTATAGATTGAGAAGGGGTTGTACAGTGCAGTGAATGTCTTGTGTGATGTGTGGAAAATGGGTGAGATGTTAATGATTGGCTGAATGGAGAGAATAGATTTGGGTGTGCCAAAGGCCATAGTGTGAAGGAGCTGAATTTGTAGGTATATGAAAGCATACACTCATATTGGTCTTCCAACAACGGCAAAAGTATACGGGAAATTCTCATCGGAACTGTGGCCGAAAGACGAAACTGATGGACAGGGACTGTTTTACCATGAATATTAACGACTGGCAAAATGAAGTAATAGCATTTTTGCTCAGATGAAGCTGAACAAAGTGCTCTGCTCTGTATGTTGATGGTCTGCACTTCTGAGTTCTCGTCCAGAAGTGGACCCGCGTTGACTTCCAGAAGCATTTCTCGCATGGAAGGAAAGCGATTGTCATTCCGAGAAACATACAGGGGGTCCTCGTCCATCAATTTTATCTTTTGGATACTTGAGGAGAATAGCCTGTGGACTGGGATACGCTTCCATACACCCGTAAATTCAGCTCCTTCATTCACACCATGACCTTTGGCCCAAATGCAATCACTCCTTTTAGCCAATCATTAACATCTGCTTTGTGACCCGCTCTTCCCACTTACAAGGAGATGTTCACTGCACTGCACCACCTCTTCTCAATCTATGAATCCTGTCACACACCCCGCAGGTATTTATAGCCCGATCATCCTTGTGCAATGAAGTTACCTGGAACCTGAATTTACTACTACCTTTAACACAAATTCACAAACGTACATACACAAACGACCCTCAATTACCACTTTCTAAGAGATCCGTCTTTAACTTACCAACATCTTCCTCTGACACCTTCAGACCCACTTACTCTACACAACAAACATCTTTCAGTGGCACAATGTTTAAAAGCGTTAAAACTATAAAAACAGTACTTGTATCATGTGGCACTTCATGAATATGCGAGAGTCTGTTAATTAAAAAGCATTAAATTACATAATAAAATTAACACTACATTTAAAAGATCAATATCTAAACAATTAATCGAATTAATGATTAGATTATCAGTCCAGCACAGTGGCCTCTATCTCCACAAACAATGATTCAATATAAAAAATAACACTGGTCAACAACACAGCTTCCTCACTTCTACAGAATCAGTAATAGTTTGTCCACTCTCAGCTCTATTCTAAAGCATGCCTGGCAATGCTGGCTTGGCGTCAGAGATGCCACGTCCATGCTCAACTACAGGGCTTGCAGGCATGGTCTCTGTGGGCACTGGAGAATATGTGGCTCACGAGTGCCATCTCAGTGACTTTATGGAAGGGCATTGGTTGGATCAGGCTGTTCCTGCTCCTGTGCAGCCCTGTTTGGATGCTCCACCCCAGGCAGAGTATCCACAGAAACAGTGTCGCTGTGGCTCTGGGCCTGGAGGTCAGACTTTACCCATGCGTCCTGAGACTGATTTGATGGGCACTCCTCTCCGCGTCACCTTCACATGGATGAAGAGCGTGGCCGGAGAGAGGCTGGAGCCATCGGCTTTCAGCAGATGCACATGCCGATAACCTGGAGGATAGAGAGCAGTGGTCAAAAATGAGACGTACACAACAATGTAGTCAGTCGGTCAATGCAGAGTTAGTGTATCTGAAGCCATAACACTGACCACCTCCTTGTTTCTACATTCACTGTCCATTTTATCAGCTCCACGTACCCTACAGAAACACTTTGTTCAATGATGGGACCCCACAGGACCACCACTGCAGTACTGCAGTGACACTGACATGGTGGTGGTGTGTTAGTGCTGCTGGAGTGTTTATACACTCTGTCCACCAAGTGTCCACTCTATTAGACACTCCTACTGAGTGTCTCCACCTTGTAGATGTAAAGTCAGAGACAGAAGCTCATCTGTTTCAGCACAGCTTGTGTTGGTCATCCTCTAGTCCTTCGTCAGTGCCCACAGGACGCTGTCAGCTGGATGTTTCTGATTGGTGGACTGTTCTCAGTCACGACACTGAGGGGTTTAAACACACCAGTGCCACACATACCAGCATGTCACCATCACTGCAGTGGTGAGAATGACCCACCATATGCATAATACATGCTGTGTGGTGATCTTCTGACCATTGAAGATCAGGGTGACAGGAGGAGAACGAAGTCTGTAGAGAAACAGATGGTCTACAGTCTGTAATTATAGAACTACAAAGTGCTCCTGTGTGGTAAAGGAGGTGGCCATAATGTTATGGCTGCTGGGTGTATGTGCAAATGTTTGTAGGCAGCTCAGCTGCTTCGAGTTGTACCCATAGCCGACACAGATGTGCAAATATACACAAACAGCTTGATAGAATGGGAGTCTCTGGAGCAGATAAACATGAACCTAAAGATGGGCTGAAGAGAAATGAAGCCCCCAAGCATTGAGCTGTGGAGCAGTGGAAATGTGTTCTCTGGAATGATGGAATGGGGCCCTTTCCAATACTTCTGGGATGAGTTGAGGAGCTGGGGAGCAGGGGATGAGATGGGGTGGTGACCATCCAATATCCTGATCCTTTTGTTGCTGAATGCAATCAAATGAAGTCTGCTAACTTATCCTCCTCAAGTTTGGATGTGTTGTCTATTCTCAGATGCTGCTCACCAGTGTGAAGGACATTTTAGGTCTAAAGAACTTTCTGTACCAGTTTAAAGGTGCTTCATGTTCAACTTTGTTATACGGGGGTCCCTGGTGGCACCCCCTTGCCCTGCACATGTATGTGGAGTCCCTGCTTTTCGAAGGTATTTCGCTCATTTGAAGCACCTTATGTTATGTGGAAGAAACATCTGTAGATCTTGCATCCTTATTGTATGTCTGGAATGTTTCATAACCATCTTAAAAGCTCAAAAACTGCCCCAGGCAGGTCAGTTCAGTTTGAGGACACAAACGGAAAGACACAAACCTATGCGCAGGCTGGTGAACGGTATGGTGAACTGTCCGACAAAGTCGTTCTTGCTCGTGTGGTCGTGGTCCTCCACCACAAAGCGCACCAGTGCCAGCTCAGGAACCTGCAGCTGGAAGCTCAGTGTGCAGTCCCAGCGTGGGTTAAAACCTGCAACGACCATCACAAACAAATTACACACTCAGTTAAGCAGCAAAGCTGTGAGTTGCTAAGACATTGTGTCGTGCGATGATCTGAGCCTTTTCGGGAACCGTAATCAGATCCGTCGGAACGTTCTCCCTGCTCAGCCGCCAATAATCCAATAATTATGTTGTACGGTTTGAAGTTTGAAGGACATTAAAGGGTGGCAGATTATAGGTTTGTTTTAGAAAACAATACAAGACCTGATCTGTGGTTTCACTCTTACGTCACTGACGGGAGCGGACGTCATGCTGACAGGACCTCCATTAGGAGCAGTTATCTAATCCCTGACAAATACCTGTTAGAGGGACCTCTGCAGCACAGCAGATAAGAAAAGGGGCATTTGTTACATTAAGAGGATGTCAATGGTCCTTTATGTAGCCATCAGAATCAATCCTAATATACTTTATGGACAAAAGTATCGGGACATCTGCTCATTTAATGTTTCTTCTGAAATCAAAGGCTTAAAAGGAGTCTCTACTATTTTGGATCATTACTGTAGTATCTGTTTGCATTTAGCAACAACAGCAACATTAGTGAGGTCAGGATGTTGAAGGATCACCACCCAACCCATCCCAAAAACTACGGGACTATCAGAGAACACAGTTCCACTGCTCCACAGCTCAACGCTGCAGGACATTATACCCCTCTAATCCACACCTGACATTAGATATGGTCATGATAGGTTAATTTAGACTCACCTGCTCCAGAAAGTGATATTTTATTGGCAATATTTCCCTACAGGGTTTAGACAAGCCGTGTGTGCATTTTGACATCTGTGTCTTAGCTTAATGCATTTATTAGAAGGGACGTCCACAAACATTTGGACATATAGCGTAGTGCAGGTCCAATATTATATAAATGAGTGCTTGTAGGGAGAGAGGTGGTTGTACCATTGTTGTCAATGCGTTGAGTTTTAGCACGGGCTTTATCGATCGTCACACCATGAATCTCCACCCATACTAGGGGGTCCACAATGGAGTTGGGCTTGTCTGTATTTATTTTGGGTAGCTGCTGGGCAGAAATCACCTGTGGAGGAATGAAAATGAAACATTAATTTATTTATCTTGGACAGTCAGCGAACATGTATGTCTTATATGAGTTACATTGAATTATAAAAATAAGGGTTGAAAATATGTATTTTCTTTACATAGTACTTTGCCTGTAATGTGTGCAACTGTTTATCATAATAAAATAAGGCTGGTTCATACGTAGTGCGGCTGCGCCACGGGGCGTGCAGCCAAAGTTACATAATTGCGGCTGAAACAGCCTAACAAGTGCCAGGGCACATACAGTACCACTCTAAAATTAAAACAAATGCAGCCAGTCCAACACACTGGAAACACACTGCCCCACCTGCTGGTGTGACCTGGGAAGCCATTGCATATGGCAGCCCAACAGGGTACTAGAGCCTCCTTTCCTAAGTACAGTATCCCCTAATAAATGCGTCCTTTCACTAATATCAGACACAGCAGTACTGCTAGAGTGTTTAAACCCTGTGTCCACTCACTGTCCACTCTACTAGACACTCCTACCTAGTTGCTCCACCTTGTAGATACCAGTGCAACCCACACTAACATACCACCACCGTGCCAGTGTCACTGCAGTGATGTGAATGTCCCACCACCCACATAATAGCTGCCCTGTGGTGGTCCTGTGTGGTCCTGATCATTGAAGATCAGGGTGAAAGGAGGAGAATAAAGTACGCAGAGAAACAGTAGAACTACAGAGAGCTCCTGTGTGAACAGAGGAGCTGATAAAACAAAGTACCGCAGGTGTCGAAAACAAGATGGTCATAATGTTATGGCTTACCAGTGGATATCGTCATCATTTAAAAAATAAACTGAATTATATAAAAATGTAGAACTGAATGTAGAACTGAATGAAGATTTAGACAGACAGAAGTAGTGTTTCTGACCCGTATGGTGAGTTGAGTGGGTATGTGTCCGGGTCCTCCGCCTGTGTTCTCTGGATTGAAGTTAGAGTTTGGTTGGCACAAGAAGTCCGGTTTCAGCACGTACCCACAGCCACCGTTGGGCAAGAAGCGACCGCGGTTCAGATCCATCTGCTCTCCTGGTGTCTGGAAGTTCAGAGCCACTGAAAAGGGGGATGAGGTGGAACTTTTATTAGTCCTTCAATATTCGATCCTTCACTTCTGATTTAAAGTACATTTCGAATCCAAGAGTATATAAACCATACAGAGAAGATCACCACATTTAAACTGTCCCAATGTTTGCGATTGCACCCTTACATATGAACCTACTGGCACCATGTCTGATGCCACGTGTGGGCTAGATGGTCATAAATCCCCAGAATGTACCTGTGGAGCAATGGAACTGTGTTGTCTAGAATAATGGAATGATGATCCTTCCAACAATTTTGGGATCCTGACATTAATAATGCTCTTGTGACTGGATGCAATCTAATCCTCACAGCTACAGAAAGCCTTCCCTGGACAGTCACTCCAACAAAAGCAGATCTCTTCTTAATATGAATGAGCAGGTGTCCCTTACTTTTGTCCATATACTGTCTGGGCCGCCTGACTGTGACTCTGAATTGAGGAAATGCCGAGGCCCATACATCTAAATTGGAGCCTTTAGCACTCGTTGTTTACAAAGCCTGAAACCTCACTGGAGCAGGAAATGTCTGAGGTTTTAACAGATGTGGAGAAATGCTTTACAAACACCTGAATCATATTAACATCCCGTTTCAGACTTACCCATCTGACAGCCCCCATTCCACATGTCCTGCGGGTCGTAGTTGGACGACTGCAGCCTCTGTCCTGAAGGGTAAATCCGGCTCAGCTGCCTACTGTTGTACCTCACCAGGAGCTTCCCTATAGGGGGAAACAGACATACAGAAAAGATACGAGGAAGGAAACACTGCAGTAATAACGGCATTATTAACTGTAATTATGCACAATAAACACTTTATTACCTCCCACTTATACATATTACTGTGCACTTTGATTCACGTGGGTTCTAGATATTGTCAGGATTTGTATCTAGGCAATTTCTGGTTACACTTTGACTGGATTTTGTTTACACTGTGTAAAAAAAACACATCATTTCCGTTTCACTTCCTCTAAACCAAGGTTTCTGTGTGTAGACTGTGTAGAGTAATAGTAGGGGCTCTAGATTGTATAACACCAAAGCTGTTACAACAGCATGTTTTTGGTGTGTGCTGTCGTCCGTTATTGACCACATGGGGGTGCTTCAGCTATCAAAGAGAGTGGTATAAAAGACAGCCCTATACATACCCACAGCTACACCGTCTATACACCTATACATAACTAAAGCTGGGGTCACACTGTGCAATTGGAGCCCTGATTTCAGTGCTGGTTCTTCTGCTGATTTAGTTTAAGTCGGGATTGACTGCTGGAGAGAGATTCGAGG
>CM067520.1:24055718-24068218 GCA_034509495.1 Acestrorhynchus altus | reverse complement strand
GCCTCCTCAACAGCTCCCGACAAAACTCCTCTATCTCCACATGGTCCAGACGGCCATCACATGACCGGTCACACTTCTACAGATTGGAGAGAGAGAGAGAGAGAGAGAGAGAGAGAGAGAGAGAGAGAGAGAGAGAGAGAGTTGCTGAGTCACTGTCTTCTGATTTATAATCATAGTGTATCAGATATCCTGCTGACATCTTCCTTTAAACATATCATTTGCAGTTGTTAAACACACACACACACACACACACACACACACACACACATCTATGCTTGCTGTCCTCTGAGTGAGGAGAATGTTATATGATACAGGGAGCACAGCAAATCTAATAAGATCTGATACAGGGGCCCACAGAGAGAGAGAGAGAGAGGAGAGAGAGAGAGAGAGAGAGAGAGAGAGAGAGAGAGAGAGAGAGAGAGAATGGTGCGAGCATGAGAAGGAGAGAAAGAAGAGTGGCAAGAGAGCAAAAAAACAGTGGTAACAGAGGGAGATAGAAAGACAGAAAGCCGTGAGAGAGAGATGGAGAGAGGGAGAGAGAGTGAGAGTGAGTGGTGAGAGAGAGAGAGATCTAAAAAAGTTAGTAATTGAAGACAGATTGAAGAAAAACATTCCAGCAGAATGTTTCTGAAACCCAACACTACACAACGCGTGCACACACACACACACACACACACCAGCACAAACCTTAAAGAGCATGCGTGCGTACTGCTCATTCAGGTCTATGTTGATCATCTGGAGCAGGTGCTTAATCTCGTCGTAACTCATTTTCCCGTCCTGGTTCAGATCTGCTCGTCTCAGATAGCTCCTGATCCAAGTGACCACAGCTAAGGACAACAATACTCTGTTCACACACACATTTGGCCTACAGTGATGTCTGGAGAGTAGTTCTGGTGTGTTAATCCTGTCACATAAAGAAGTGAACATCCCTTTATCTGTTCGAATTTTCCAGGCTGTTTTGTACACAACAGATCAACTGCTTATTAGAGGTGTACGAAAACATCAGTAGATCAGAGAATCCTGATATTTATTGATTAGTATTAGGACTGATTTTAAATAAGTAGTTTAGATGTGAATATTGGTGCCAGACTAAGGCTGCACAATATATTGTTTCAGCATTGTTATGGCAATGTGTGCATCTACCAGTTACCGTTTCTGTTTGCCCAATATCATTGATTTTACTCCAATATGGGTTACACAGAGTGCACTATTAATATGTTTTGGATCACTGACACTTTGTGACTGCAGATGGAATATACAGGGCCCCATCTGAATTTTTAGATGTTTATTTTTTTGTGCATTTTTGTCCTTAAATGAAACATGCATCATCAAATATTCCAGAAATATAGGTCCCTGATCCTGGTAATAATTACTGTATGTTTAATACAGTCTAACAGTGGTTCATTTAGTGTTGTGTTTAAACCCCAACCACTAGATGGCAGTGTTTAACACTGTCTTCAGATCCCTGGTGTGTTAATCGAGTGTGTGAGCGAACATGTTCAGTCTGAAGGATATTGATCGAGTTTGTCTTTCTGGCTCATGTTGGCCACGCGGTCTTTGAGAGTGCGGATGCCACGGACCCAGCACTGCGCCTCCTCCTGTGACGAGCAGCAAAGGTCCAGACTCTTCCTCCCTCCACGGAACACCACAGTGAAACACTGATTTTCCGGAACAGAATCAGCCAGCCGCCTCAAACACTCCGACTGACAGCCTTCCCGGACACACTCCACCTCTGTCACACAGACTGGGAGAGGAACAGAGAGAGAGGTTGATAATAAGAAATAACCCAAGCGGAACACAGATCAGCCATAACATTAAAACTGATTATCTAGTACCAGTGGCACTTGTCGTGAAGTTGGATCTACATATTAGGCCACAAGCGAACAGTCAGGTGTCAGAATCTGAGACACTCTGACAAGAACCAAACGGTGATGTTCTAGACAACTGGGTCAGAACATCTCCAAAACATCAGACAGGTCTTGTGGGGTGTTCCTGATATGCAGTGCTCAGGACCTACCAAAGGTTTACTGATGTTTATGGAATCCCACCTCACGATTTAACCCCTAAACCTTGTATGTAGGTTCGCACGTCATTTTTCACTCTCATACGACATTAGTCTCATAATTAACAATAACTTAATAGGCCCTCAAACAGAACCCTGTGGGACCCCAGGGGGTCCACCAACCCTGCACAATGGGAATCTGCACAACATTAAAATGTCGTGGTTCAATTAGTACACAGAGTAAGATAGAGACTATATAGATCATACAGAGACTGAACAAGATGGAAGAGAGAGAGACATTCCATTCCATATTTATGAACATTTGGAGGCTAGGAGCATTTTAATAGGTTCTCTCTGCTCCGCTCCTCCAGCTCTGTCACCACAGTTAACAGACTTCATATGAGAATTTACTGGAACCAGCAATTAGAGGTGTAGTTTGTGCACTACTGGTGACGGTCCCAAGCCCGGATAAATGGTGAGGGTTGTGTCAGGAAGGGTATCCGGCGTGAAACTTGTGCCAAAACTATAATGTCTGATCTATAATCTATAATATCATCTGCCTGAGCTGCTGTGGCGACCCCTAAAGGGAGCAGCCGAAAGAAGAAGTAGAATTTATTTATTTATTTTTATTATTTACATATGATTTATGTGCAAATTCATCCTACTCAAGTTTCATGAATCAGGCCCAATAAACAATAACCCAGCGGGCACATTACTGGAAAATTACATGTTGATTCATTGTTAATACTTTTGAGTGTGTGTGTGTGTGTGTGTGTGTGTGTGTGTGTGTGCCTGTGTGCGATGACTCTGGATTTACTGACCTTGTAAAAAGTCAGTAAATGGGAAAGTTTACAGTGTTGCCAAAAATTCAGTTGTACACTGAAGCTATAAAACCAGGATCAGTTGCGAGAAGCTCTTTAATTACACACACACACACACACACACACACACACACAGAGATACACACACACACACACATACACACACACACACACACTTCTACTGCAAGAACCATGAGGCCCACAAGTCCCAGGATGCATAAAAGAGTGTGAATCAGTTCATGGTTGTGGACACTGATCTTCGGTCAGTGGTAGGAGGAGATACTTGAGTATCACACTTGAACGTTTACAATGACAAGACAGCAGTGTTCTGCAACAATGAGCTCTTTGAACTGTAGACAATCCAGAAGGACATTAAACACACACACACACACACACACACACACACACAGTATATCAGTGATGGGAGCTCAAGCTTCAGGTTGGCTGCTACTGTTTGTAGTTATGGAAGGTACTTCAGTCCATGTTTACAGAAAACAGAATGTCAGTCATGGTCAGTAAACATATCACTCTTATGCAAAAACCTTGGTTCTTCAATGGTACTGTTCACCCATAAACACTGTGGGTCTGAAGTTATCAACAAAGCCTCCTGGGATCTAAGAACACTTTGTTGAATTTTGCACTTTTTGCACAATCTCACTGGTGGAGGCAGGTTCAGGCACCACCACCCCCTGCTCTGGGGTGGTCCTGACTATTGAAGACAGTGTATACTAGCCTGGCAGCTCCGTGACGTTAGGAACCATCAATTAAAAACGAGCTTCGTGCTTCTGAATTCTGATGTCAGTGACAGACTGACGGACGAACAATCAGCTGACAATAGCATGTGCATGCACTCTCCTGAAGAGGCAGTGGGTGTTAATACTAAGAGTGGGCGCGTGCTTTGGCAGCTGGCAGCTGTGGCTCAACGAGGTGCCAACTGTGCCAGCCGTGCCCTCAGCATGCTTCTGCAAAGCCCTCAGCACACAATCTGCTCCACAGGTGTCTCATGGAGTCCCAATGAGCAACCCAGCGAAGAAGGATTAGCATAACGATCACCTTCTTCTTTATGCCAAATACAGTCAATAAGTTAAGTCGTCATTGTATCTGTTTCTGTTTTGAGATGGAGATACAAGCCTAATGGAACTTAATAGCCAGCATGACTAAGTCATCACGTACTTGCTTTAAACCACATCGAGTTGTTAAGAACCTCAAATAGACTTGTTTATGTGATTTATGACATCATGTGACACAATAAACTCCATGAAATGGACTGAAGCATGTTGAACCACAGTAATAGCAGTGATATACACAGAGACACGGGCTCATACTTGGCTGATCTAGTGCTCAAACCACAGCAGGCTAAGGGTGCCTACACACTACACCAGTGTTCCCATCATAATCAAACTTAAACCTCCAAATACCAGCAGACTTTATGGGTCATCGTACAACATAGAAGGATGGAGGGATTATGAAAATATAATCCAACAATTTATTCTGTGATATGTTAACGTGTCAGACTCTCATAAACTGCTGATCAAACGGCTTCACCGTGGGGTTTAAACACTCCAGCAGCAGCGCTGTGTCTGATCTACTCGTACCAGCACAACACACACTAACACACCCCCACCTGTGTCAGTGTCACTGCAGTGCTGAGAACCCTCCAATCACATAATAGCTGCTCTGTGGTGGTCCTGTGGGGTCCTGATCATTGAAGATCAGGGTGAAAGGAGGAGAATGAAGAATGCAGAAAACAGAGAAACAAACACACACACACGCACACACACACACACACACACACACACACACACACACACACACACTACTACAACTTAGTGCTATTGGTCTTGGCTGATTGACTAGCACTTGGACTTTGACCAGCTTCATCCATAACATGTGGAAAGGACTGGGAAAGTTACCAAGGAAACGGAAAAATTTCCTTTTTTTAAATGTTGGATCCAGTATGTTAAAATGTTTTACACAAGATTGAACCAGTTATTGATTTTTATTTTTTTATTACAATTTTCCCAATTTATTGCAATTTTCCAAGCCCTGGGACCCTCCAGGACCCTGTAGGATTCTTCCCCGATCACACACAATGTTCCCGACACTAGGAGGGTGAAGACAAGCACATGCTTCCTCCGACACACATGAAGTCAGCCACCGCCTCTTTTAGAACTGCTGCTGTTGCATCATTACTGGGCAGCCAATGTGCTTGGAGGAAAGTGCCAGGTCGCCGGGATCAAAACAATGATTAATACATGTGTTAATGAGAGTGTGCTGACCAGCATGACTCTAGTTGTGATTTTGGGAGAGCATGCCATCTACCCACCCAGAAAGAGCACAGCCAATTCAACTCTCTCTGACTCTGGCTGCCTAGTGCCAGTGCACCAGACCACGGAGCCAATCGGAACTGAGAACCTTATTTAAGAACTTTAAAACTCAATATAAAACTCATATTGTCTCAGCTCATATCGTGTTGTATCAATAGTTCACCCAGCCCTAGTGTAATCCATAACATTACAGATTCAAAAGAACTTCATTGGACTTTTTGGTATATAAACCTACATGGGTTGCAACCGTTATTTGACATAATCAACAACGCCATTCAGAAAATATTTGTTGACTTGGAATTTCAGTGTAGATGCATCATTAATATGTCACTGAAATGCACTACAGGGAGTGCTAGGGGCAGTATCACTTCCCTTCTCTGCCATGACTGCATTCTAAACTAATGAAGAACATGAACTGAACATGAACTGCATGCTGGTAAAAAGTAACAGCTGCAGTGAATCTGTATTCCTCACTGCTGTGATTGAATTTTGGTGATTACATCCTGAACAATTCCCAGTTATGGCAAGAAACATGTGATGACATCTCCAACTAACCATCTACTAAATTAGTTGCTGACGAATTTGGTTGTCGGTTTCAGGGGGTCGATCGGCTGCAGCGGTCCTATCTTCCTTTGCAAATATAGTCAATAAATGACTCTTATCAATAAGACTTCAAAGAGTGTTGGGTGCAAATTTAATGCTGCCTGGATCCAGTTAGACCTGTGCTGAATCAGCTTCATCAGTTCTCCATATGTTCGTGAATGAAATCAATCCTGCATGTCACCCAAATAGTATTTAAGACGAGTCGGAACTTCTCAGCACTGACCTCATTTCACATGAATTCTCAAAGGACTAATGAATGCAGTGAATTAAAATTAGAACTGCACCAGGAGGCCATGCGTCAGCGTCATTCCTGAGCATGCTCAGTGACGGCTGTTGTGTTGCCATGGAATAGAGTTGGAGAAGTTGTAGGCAGTTTAGGCAGACCGGGTTTTGGACCATGTAAACTTGTCTGTCAGATGAACGATGTCCTTGACATTGTCCATTTATCACCACTGATTGCAATAACATGGCCATTCTGCTGCACACCAATGTGCAAAATACTGCATCATCTGTACCAGGAGCATCAGAGCTGAAAATGGCTTTTTAGGACCCAAAAAGTAAAATCAAATTAATACCATGAACGTCTCAAAAGTCAATCTTTAAGCAGATAAAATAATTTAAAATATACTAGGCCTGGGGAATATGATAAAACCAGTACTCCACGATATTGGTGATGATGCATTTCATTATATTCCTTTAGACTAAGCTAAAGAATGCCACACTTAGCTGCAGGACATGTGGATGTGATTTCTGCAAGAGTTATTTGTATGTTCACATGGAAAGTTCTAGCCAAAAGCCCATAATGATCATTCCCAACCCCTGTGCTGTCTACTGTGGGTGGTAATGCCTTCTATGACTGCCTTATATTGCCAGTACACACGTGACACTACGGATTAAGGAATGTTAAATGCCTGCATAACTTTAGAAACGGAATGTCTGTCCATCTGACACCCACTACATTCCTCACTTGAAACCTGATAATTCACTTTGCCTTGCCATAAGCATGCTGGCCAGTGTTCAACCTCACTCGCGAGATAACACCTCACAACTTATAAAGGCGTTTCTGAACCGCCCCCACAGCAGTCCATAATGATTTAACGCACTGATACCGCACGGCTTCTGGCATGTCAGTAAATTACTGAATTATAGTCCACGTGTAGTATTTTTGAAGCTGTAAAACGAGAAGGACTGCATTAAAATTGATATAATCAGAGAATGTATTGATATAAAACATGAATTAAAGCTGCTTCAATCAATCCTGTTGACTGCTTTAAGGTGGTGTACATAGACTGCAAAACAAAAACAAAAAAACGTCCAAGTCCAAATACTTCTGGACTTGACTGTATATGTGAGAGACTCACTGTATGCATACTGTATTATCCTTCTGTACTGTAATACATTGTGATCACATTCTTAAAGATTAACTGTGGTGCCACCAAGAGGATT
The DNA here is from genome assembly GCA_034509495.1 of Acestrorhynchus altus. Taxonomy (NCBI): domain Eukaryota; kingdom Metazoa; phylum Chordata; class Actinopteri; order Characiformes; family Acestrorhynchidae; genus Acestrorhynchus; species Acestrorhynchus altus. Next base: position 24,061,019 of record CM067520.1, on the reverse strand, counting down.
ATTTGGGCATAAAGACATTCCACAAGTGTTTGTGTGTGTATGCAAACAGTGAGATTACACCAATCAAAGCTACCACAATACAAATTTCACAGAACAACGTCATGTTCACGGAATTTAAGAGCATTTAGTTGTGCTCACGGTGTCAACCGTTTAATGAGAATATGACTTTCATTTGCAACTGTTTTGTGCCTGGGAGAGAACTTATCACTGGACCTGATCAGGGGTCTGGGGGTCACTTTAAGTGGACTCTGGTTCCGTTCGCTGAATATTGAAGTTATCCGTTCCAGGTCTCACGTGTGGGGTTGCTTGATTAGTCCATTTCATAACACAACTGTGTCAACTTACTGCCTGAATGACTCAAAACTCTCCTACTTGGAGTAAAAATATAAATGGATGAATGTTTGTCTGAACATTTTCCGAAATGTCTAAAGAAAAGTGGTCTGGAATTGTGCAACCAATCCATGATTTGAATGGAATTCTGCTGTGTGAAAGCAAATCAGCAATAATGAGCCCTCCCCCCAAACAGGCAGAGAATCCATTCTGGGGGCCGAGTTATGTATTCAGGAAAGTTTGAAAATGTCCAGGGTCTTTCTGATGTCAAATAATGGATACGATATGATGAACGTCCTGGAGTTAACTATTAAAGCATTTATTAGTAATAACAATTACATCATGCTGTAAAAAAGGGGATCTCATTAATAAATATTTGAATGATAAACAGAAGACACTTGCAATCTTGGTGGTGCTTCACGGACAGTTGTTTGAGATGGTGCAATAAAATCGCCATGTTGCTTCATAATTGTGATGATTCTGCGGCATTATTTCAAACATTCCAAACGTAGTGATTATCATGTCCCAGCCCAATGTCAAACTGAGGTCCAGTCCCTGCCTGAAACGTCTTTCAGTAACTGTGTAAGCTGTGAGTGAGAAAGCTCTGAACTGTGTCACAGCATTCCTGTGCTCCAGCGAGGCAGCCTAAACAGACTCACTCCAGGAATTTCTTTTTTTTTTCAGCTCTCTGAGGTCAACAAAGCTTAATTCCAGCTCTGCAGGCTGTGGGTGATTGACACTCATTTGATTAGGGGCCTGATTAAGAGCGGGGGGCAATAGCTGGATATGAAAACCACACTTCCCACAATGCTCCAGTTCTAAACATTGAAAGGCCTTTTCAAATGAAGTAGTATTTCTTTGGACTGAAATAAAAGGATGCAATTTTTACCAGCAATCTTCAAGTGTTGCTATAGATTCTCAATGGGATTTAGGTCTGGACTTTGACGGGACCACTCTTAACACATGCTGTGATCTAAACCTTTGTAGCTCTGGCTGTATGTTTAGGGTCGTTGAACCTCTGCACAAGTCCCAAGTTTTTCCTGCAGGATTACCCAGTATTTAGCTCCAACCATCTGTCCATCAACTGATCAGCTTCCCCGTCCCTGCTGAAGGAAAGCATCCCAGTAGCATGATGCTGCCACCACCATGTTTCAGGATGGGCATGGCATGCTCAGAGTGATAAGCAGTGTTAGTTTTCCACCAAACGTAGCATTTTGCGGAATCTTTGGTCTCAAAGAGCAAATGGTATTTCTTATGGCTTGCACACTCTTCTGCAAAGACCACAGATTTGAGTTCACAACTAGTAGTTGTCCAGTGGACAGATTCTCCCAGCTGAGCTGTGGATCTCTCCAGCTCCTCCAGAGTGACCATGGACCTCTTGGCTGCTTCTCAAATGACTGCTCTCATAATGTTCGTTTGTGGGTGTTTTTTCAAGGCACTGTATTCTCTCACACTTTACAGAACTTTACAATCTTTCTCAGATGCTAGACTATTGAGTATTGTTGCTGACCACATGCATCCCTTCATGGTCAGTTTCCCATCATCTAACGGCATGAGGATGCACAGTGTAACAAAGCAAAAGTCTCTCATACTGGTTTGAAGAACAGGACAATGAGTTCAATGTTTTTCAATCCGGGACTGGCCTTTGCAATCTGTGCGTCCGAATCCATTAGAGCCCATTTGGGAGATACTGTTAGCTGTGTGGTCCTTCCTGCTGGACGGTCTAGTGTACTAGTTTTAGATGCAGTCAAAGTTGCTTTGTCAAAGACGGCACAAGACCAGAAGAATTGTTATTGTACAATCTCCGGAGAAGACGTTCAGCAGAGCCTGACTGGACCAGAGGCCAGAACTGCTATGTGTCAGTGAACTGGAGTGTAGGTGGTCATGTTTACAAAGGCCAAACAAGTAGTTCAAAGGCAAACAGGAGGTCTAAGAAATTCACACACACACACACACACACACACACACACACACACACAAATGCAGGTGTACATGTAAACATTTAAAAGCACTCAGTGGCCTTCGCAGTGCAGGCAGTTCGCAGTTTGTAGGCAGAGCATCGAATTCCTGACCTTTTCAGTATCTCTGAGTAAATAAAAAGCTCTTCACCATAATCCACGGCTGTGTCACTGGAACGCCAACTCTCCACTCCTCATGTGCCACTTAATGCATAACTGGCAGGCTTTTCAGGGGCTGATTCATTGCACTTAATGCTCCCCTGACAGTACAGACTTCTGTGAGCTTTAATGGTGTCAGCAGCACACAGCAGTGATTGTATACACACTGTGGGGACAGGCACGGGGAAGGTGTGTCTTCAGACGTTTAGGAAGAAGAATGAAAAGAGACTCTAGTGGTTGCGCTCCCACCTGTTCCAACAGGGAATGATGAGAGGCTTCTGATGATAACAATGAAAACCTGTTCTCTCGTTCCAGCAGCCCTCCTGTGTGGTTTCCATAGCTGTTCAGTATGTGTGAGTGAGTGCACTGTGTGGGACATGAATTAGGCCTTCAGCAAAGGCAGAACACCTCCTGCTCTATCTCTGATGTTAGCCACAGCCTGACGATCCTTAATAATGGAACTAGAAGCTCAACTGCATTAAAATACATTCACATTACGTCTCAATCGAAATATTAGTCTGATTGAAGACATATCAAATACAATTTCTATCCAATTGAATGAGGCCAGTGGCATCCTGTAAAGACTCTCTCTACTGCTTTTTAATATATATAAAATATAAAAAATTAATTATTGATTTACTGTTTTTATACTATAGATACACAACAGAATAAACATTTACAAAAGTTATATTCTATATATTTATTTCTATATGAACCCTTTGGGAACTAGCCATATTTCATGTGATTTTTCCCCGTTTTCTGACATTGCCTAATATATTTGTAATAACCCAGTAATTATCAAGTCAGTCATGTGCTATATGCTAAAATCCTTACTGACGACCTTTGGCTTCTCAAATATGTAATTGCTTGAGATGTAAATACCAACCGAAGTTTAATATCTTCATGAAAGTGGCCGAGTTTTAATAAAATTTTACCAAGCAAGCTCGAGTGGCTCAGCGGTCTACCCTAAGTTTGTGATTTAGAACCCTGATATGACGCTTGGTCAAGAGGGAGAGCGAAAGTGTCAGGAGAATCACATGTGATGGGGGAAGCCACAGGGACTGAGGAATGGGCAGATCTAAATTTGCGGGAGAAAATTGTAAAAATATAAGGTAATATTTTTTTCCCCCTAAAATTCCAAACCATTTTTATAGGAATGCAATAAAATAAAATTTCAAAATAAAACTAAACAAAATCAAACAATCGTCCAAAGGCAAATACTAAATACCAAACAGGGTTTCATTCATTTTACTATTATTTCATTCATTTTCACTATTTTTTAACCACTGCATACATTACATAAACTAAATGTATTTTTTCTTGCTTTCCAAAAGATAAAACCAAAAAATACAAAACTACAATTTAAAAATAATTGATTGAACATTTTAACATCTGAACAGACCAACATAAAAAAATTGTTTTTGTTTTCAACTAAACTAATGGATGGTATTGTGTCTCTCATTACAAAGCAGGAAACCAACTATTCGGCCACCCCTAACCAACACTCACAAGCAGTAATGGTTGCAGTGGGTCTAAACATACCTGAAAACTCATTTTCAAACAGTCTTGTTTATTCAAGACTGTTTGTGAGTGCCATGCAACCCTGGATGGTCCAGATGGATGGAGTAATGGATGGTAGGTGGATGGGCAACCATGTCCCAAAAGAGTGTGAAGAGCTGGTAGGCCCCATTAGGGTCCCTGAAGGTGTGAAAATGACCTCTGAAATGAATCTCTACCTCTGAAGAAATGTGCCGTCCACAGCAAAATCATCTTCATGCATGACAATGCACCATCTCACGCTCCAAAGCATACCTCTTTGTCATTGACCGCTATGGGCATAAAAGGAGAGAAACTCAAGGTGTGGCCACCATCGTCCCCTGACCTCAACGCTTTTGAGAACCTTTGGAGTATCCTCAAGCAAAACATCAATGAGGGTGGGAGGCAGTTCACATCAAAACAGCAGCTCTGAGAGGCCATTCAGACATCCTGCACAGAAAGTCCAGCTGGCCAAAAACTCACAAGTTCAATGGACACAAAAAAGGGGCCCTAAGTTAACAGTAACTTGGCCTGTAAAGTTGATTTTGATTGAAAACTTGAGCTTTTGATAGCTTCAACTTTTTATTTTTAAATTTTTTTAAGACGACTAGTATATAGAAACGTAATGCCTGGATTAGACGATCCGATTAGAAGTAGGTTAGAGTAACACACTGATTTCTTTTTAACTTGTTATTATAAGTTCAGTGAACTGTAATTTGCCATCGTCCCCACTAATCTCACCATGTCTAACACTTCCTGAGCCATGAACCAAACTCCTCGCGCGAAATCATATCTGCACTTATAATATCCCACATGCTATTTGTTTCTCGGTTCATTTCCTCCTTCCTTGGAGGTCTGGCGTGAGCCATAAACACATCCAGCTACAAACGCTGTGAAGAACAACCCGTGCCAGCTACAGAAGACATACAAAAAGTGGAGAAGGTGTGGGCACAGGATGTTTATTTATTTGCTAACTGCTGTATGTAGGGCCGTGGGTGTAGCTCCTCCATTTCAGAAGTGAGGAAGTTTCAATTTCCTTTACTGTAAAACCAGATTCCATCCAGCAGAAAAAGGAATGTTAATCCTGGCATCTTGACCCAGTTATTCAAGACCCTCTTCTCGTTCCATTACTCTGATTTGTTTTTAATCACGGCCCACGGTGTGTGTGTGTGTGTGTGTGTGTGTGTGTGTGTGTGTGTGTGTGTGTGTGTGTGTGTGTGTGAGACTCACAGCACTGGCGTCTCTTGGCTTTGCGGGATGTCTTGCTGGACTCACACCATACTGTCACACAGTCCTCCAGAAGCTTGAAGCACCGATG
>CM067520.1:24023218-24050718 GCA_034509495.1 Acestrorhynchus altus | reverse complement strand
TATATTTTTTTTTACTTAACGTGTTCATTTGAAGGCACTTCACATGAGATCATGTGAGCAGCATGTGACCTTTCTTAAAGCAAGATGAAGGCTTCCCAAGAACCATCCATGCAAGCCAAGATCCTTTAAGAAGCTTTATGTTTAAGAAAGTAAATGCTGTGGAAAACCCGGCTGATTGATCTGGAGGAGAACAGGCGGTGAAGCTGAAGGCTGGAGAAAGGTGCTGAACTTATGTAACGGCTGATCAAGCCAATCAGAGCAACCAGGTAACCCACGCCAAGTGTGCACTGGAGACCCTGTTATACAGAACACTATAAAATATTTAAAAGAACGCTGTGAGATTTACAATTGGACACACACACACACACACACACACATTAAATCCACAAACAATAGACTAACACTGACTTCCGCCTGGTCCAGATGGTCACAGGTGATAAAGAGGCTAAAGTAACCATAAAATTATTAAAAAAGGACAATTACAAGGAAGAGAAAGCACAGAACCACAACTGGGGCAGGTTGGTGGTTAGGAAACGTGGTCTTTGTTGATGCTGTCTAATCATGCTATGCGGTTGAATGCCTCCGGTTGTGACTTTTGTTTGATTGAGAACACCCTACACTCTCTGAACTGTGAGCTATCTTAGTATTCTGGATACACCTCGTGTTCTAAGGGTCAAAAGGAGGAAACAACCGCGATTAAATGTGGTCCGGGTCATAAGACCACACAGAGCAAAGACTGCAGAGTCTTATATAGAATTAAAGTAAAGAAGACATAATTGAATAGACATGTGCATCTCAAAGCTACCATATTTTATATTCATTACATGTAAGAGGAAACGTGTCCACGGTGTCACTGCTGGACTGAGAACAGTCCACCAACCTGAAGCGTCCTGTGGGCAGCGTCCTGTGAGCACTGATGAAGGACTAGAGGACGACCGACACCAACTGTGCAGAAACAGATGAGCTTCTGTCTCTGACTTTACATCTACAAGGTGGAGACACTCGGTAGGAGTGTCTAATAGAGTGGACAGTGAGTGGACACAGTGTTTAAACACTCCAGCAGCACTTCTGCGTCTGATCCACTCGTACCAGCAACACACACTAACACACCACCACGTCAGTGTGGCTGCAGTGCTGAGAATGACCCACCACCCACATCATAGCTGCTCTGTGGTGGTCCTGATCTTTGAAGATCAGAGTGAAAGGAGGAGAATAAAGTCTGCAGAGAAACAGATGAATTACAGTCTGTAATTACAGAACTATAAAGTGTGATAAAATCAACTTTTATGCAGCTGAGAATTTATGATTTATTCATCAAAATCTTCAATTACAGAACCACCCGAACCACCTCGGTGATTGGTCATCAGCAATTTCACAACAGCGATTAAGGAACGATTCACTGGGCGTGAGTGCGCGGTGTGTGTGGGAGATTAAAGAGACTGATAGAGAGAGGAGTGAAAGGTGTGGGGGTTGAGGTGAAGCGTGTGGAAAGAAATGAAGTGGAGAACGATGGGAGGGAGAAGTGAGAGGGTGTGGGGAATCACAAATGCGTGACTAAATATGGGTCAGAGCCACCACATAGACACACGCGCTCACCGAGAAATGACCACGTACTATTATCTCACCAAAACTACAGGCCACACTCAACATCACTCACATTCACTGCTCCAGAAATAACCAGCAGTGAAAAATTATATCTCACATGGAAAGGGACACACGGGCCAGAACTGTATGTAGGTCAAAGCTGTATATTTCAGACCATTTTATTACGGTTAAGATAATTCATTAGTGCTGGACGTGGCTATTTTTAAATCAATAACCAACTATTAAAGTTATTTTATTAAAGTTAATTTACTGACTTTTCTAAAAAGGGGTTTCATGCTCATTTAAACTAATTTAACTATAATAATGGAAAACAAAAAACGACTTTTTAATATTTCAATATTTTGAAATATCATAAAGATACTTATCTTTAAAACACACACACTGTACAGTCCAGAGCCATGTTCAGGGACAAAACCATAACTTAATGTTGTCATAGCAACCCTTTTTCCGAAATTATCAGAATTTTTATGTAACAATGTCTTTTTGGAGAGGTTTGTTGGATTTAAGTTGGGCCTGATTAAATCAGCAAAATCCTACTAATCCTAAACTCTGTGTGCTAATGAAAACTCCGAGCTTAGACAAGCTCTGTGTTCCTCATAAACCTGTGTGATGTCAACGGCTGCACCAAAATAACTTATTCTCAAGCCGAGCTTTTAGAATTAGTGGTTCCACCTTAAATGCTGCAGCTGCTACAGGTGCCAGAAAGTAACTGTGGCACTAATTTAAGATGGAATTTCAGCTTCTGGATGAGCACACAGCTTGTGTGTTGATTGTTTTTATAATATATGACCGTTTTATAAATCAGTGAGAACCAGTGAGCACATGAATCTAAGTCACATCACTTTATTGAGTAATGCCAAAAATGGCTTTATTAATAAAAATACCACCAGATTCGTGGTGATCTTGTCTGCACAGTTGGCAGCATTTTTCTGGGGTGATGGAGACACTGCGTTTACGCGGTTGTCTTAGGACGACAGTTAACAAAGCGCTCTGACGTGCTCCGACCAGGCTACAGAACCCCCAGACTGGCAGCTTTGAAGACGTGGGTATTGAACCCACAATCCTGTGATCAACAAATCAGCACTTCAACCAATGAGCCATAATACCATAATTCTTTCTGGCAGGTCAGGCAAACATTCAGCGAGACAGTAGTCTGTAAATCCAGTAGCCACTCCTAACACTGCAATTCATGTCCAGATTTCTTATCTCGTGTAAATCCGTTGTAAACGAGACAGATGCCATGTGCTGAAACGACTGTCCTTCTCATATAAAACCAATAGCAGATGAATAGTACTTTGCACACCTGACACAGACTGTTTTCATCAAAGGGAACGAGACATGTATACAGCCGTGTGTAAAAGTTAGGACACCCTGTGAATTGGGACACCCTTTGTCCCTTTTTGAAACATATTTAATCACATGGACATTTGATTGTAATTTGAACTATATTAAGAGATTGAAGTGCTTTAAGACATACAACAAAAAAGTCTTTTAAAAACCATTTGCAAAAGAAAATGAACAGAAATGTCATTTATTCTGAGGACCCCTAAGCCCGAATAGCTGGTTATTCCTCCTTTCCTGAAATAACGTAAAAATTAGATGATTCCTATAACTGTCTACCATCCTTGACATCAGCTGGAAGAGTTTCCAACTCCTCCATGAAGAATTCTTTCAGCAGCGACCTTCCTCAAATCCCCTCTGATACAATAATAAAGATCTCATTATGGTTTCTATGATGGAGAGACCTCCAAGCCCTCCTACCGCACCGCTGTAGCCCTAAACCATGACACTTCCACCCCCATGCTTCACAGTAGGTGTGAGCTTTTTTGTGTTTAAATTGTGTTTGGTTTGTGCATTTCTCCACATCAAACAACTTCAACTCTGTTATGTTGGTGCATTTTCTTCCATGAACTGTGTGCTTCAGGTCCTTCCAGAACATTGCTATTGGACTAAGATCAGGACTTTGATTGGGCCATTCCAAAATATTGACTTTATTCTTCTTCACCCATTTCTGCTTGAATGACAAAAAGGCTTGTTGTCTTTTTGCAGAGTCAGCTCACAGAGAGATGTCCTGGCATTTCCCTTCAGACATTGGTGGCACAGAAGTTACCAAGGGTTCCTTTGTGACCTCGCGGACTATTACACACATTGCTCTCAGTGCGATCTTCGTTGGCCAATCAAGACTTTGATCTTCTCAACAGCTTCATCCATCCACAAAACACTGGTTCAATGGCCTTCTGGCTTGTCTGTGTGATCTTTATCAAACTGCAGACGGGCAGCAATATTTCTGAAAAGTTGTCTCCAGTGCTCCTGAAACTTCATGAAGCTCCTGGGGTCTAAAACTCCAGGTCTTCATGTGCAGCCCACTTGTTAACTGACCTCCCCCTAGACAAACCTCCTTACCCAGTCTCCGCAGAGGGTCCAGGGTCTTGGAGTCGTGAGACTCACTCGTCTTCTTTTTAATCCCCAGCATGTCAGGAGCGGACCTTCCTCCTGGTCGCAGATCTTAGTGCAGAAGTCCTGCTCGAGCTGACGCGTGAATCACTGCTCTACGCTGGAGCTCAACTCGCTGGTTTCTGACCCCACCCCTTTTAGACAGGCCCCGCCTACTGTGCTGAGAATGGGCGGGGATTCAGAGCTGTTTTCAGTTTAACTATTAAGTATAACCATTTCATTTTTGTGACATTAAAGTATGTGTGTGTGTGTGTGTGTGTGTGTGTGTGTGTGTGTGTGTTCAGACAGTATGAACATTAAAACTAAATATCTATATAAATAAGTCCATACAGAAGCAGCCAATCGGCGCTGAGGGGCGGGGCTCGCCTCTCCTGAAGGCGGTGGGTAAAGAAACGAGGAGTTAAAAACACGGCGTAACTTGATTCCTGATCCTGAATCTCCCAAATCACTGCCTGTCTGAGCCGCAGCTGCGACTCTCTGTGTCTCAGACGATCCAGAGCAGCCTGTTATTGTTTACTTCCCAGTATCATTACGCAGGACGACCGGCTCAGCCCAGTCCGGCCTGTCCCAGCCCTGCACTGGGACCAGTCTGGACACATCAGCTATGATATGAGTGCTGTTCTCTCACAGCTATTTAATTATGTACAATTACTCATCATTTTTATATCTAATATATTATTACCATTTTATTATTATTATTGTTATTACTATTTTATTATACTGTTATTGTTATTGTTTATTGTTGTTACTATTTTATTATACTGTTATTGTTATTGTTTATTATTGTTGTTTATTATTTACATTTATTTATATTTATTGTAATTTATTATTGTTATTATTATTATTGTGTTTTATTATTGTTTATTATTGTTCTTATTATTATCATTATCTTATCGTTTATTTTATTATTGTATTATTATTATTGTTGTTGTTGGTGGTGGTGTTGTTGTTCTTGTTGTAAATGTAATTGTAAATGTTGTTGATCCTGTACTAGAACTAAGCTGTTGAGTTGTTTTGAGTCCAGCGTGGTGACGTGAAGAATCGCACCTTTTCACCCCAAATATCATCCCGCAGTTTCAAGGCGTGGCGTTGTTATAGACGTGCGCCGCCCAGCGGTGTGGAAAGAGATTGCAAGTTCTGGATTCATGTTTTTCATAGAAAGAAAAAAAAGTTGCGTGATTGCAAGGGAATAAAGATGAATCTAAACAAATTTCAATACGTTGTGCAGGGTGGGGTCCCAGATACAGCCATATTTAAACACAGGGGTCTGCATTGGGCCCCTTTCTGTTCAACATAAGAACAGTTCACTGCTGCACTGTAACTAGTGTGTGTGTGTGTGTGTGTGTGTGAACTTTGCATATGTATTTCTCACATGTGCAGCATATAATATTGGTTTTATTTTTTTCTGAAATCAAGTTTATTCCATGTGATTTTGCTTTTATTTAGTCTTTGAACTTTTGTGGGGTGATAGAGGGGACATGCACAAGAACGTTTTAGTGTTTAGAGGTCTATCAGTAGTGCATATTTTAAATTTTTCATTGTGTGAGTTTATAATTGTAATTAACCAATAAGAAGGTTATAAGATAGTTATTGTGAGCAGCTAACTCAATTACTCTATTAGTGTATTAGGGCTGGCTGGATGGATGGTTGGATGATGGATGGATGATGGATGGATACTAGGAATATGGTGCCATCATAGCCCCTTTCCTGGAAACGTCTGTGCATCTTGACATCTGGACAATCCTCTCAAGTGGTCATCCCTGTTGCTCCTGCACCATTTCCCACCACATTTCCCCTTCCAGTCAACTTTTCATTAATTTCCTTTGATACAGCACTCTGAGAACAGCATGCAATGACCTTCTGTGGCTTTATCATCTTTGTGGAGAGGTTTGACGACAATATTTATACTGTTGGAATGGTAATTTGCTCAAACTTGAGAATAAATATTTCAATACATTGAGAAACTGGATTTCGCTTTTCACCAAAATACCTTTAATTGATATAAAATATGATAGTTTGGCCTTTTAAATTAAGTTAAAATAAAAAACTTCATAAGATTAACATCTCCTTGTTTCTCCCTGACCGTACAATCAGCTCATTTTACCACACAGGAGCACTTTGTAGTTCTAGAATTACAGACTGTTGTCCATCTGTTTCTCTGCATTCTATATTCTCCTCCTTTCACCCTGATCTTCAATGGTCAGGACACCGCAGGACCTCTCTGGAGAGCCTGTCTGTCCTGCTTGGTGATGTTCCAAAGCCAGATTGTGATGTTCCTCTCCAGGATGCTTTTGAACTTCCACAGCATCTTCTGAAGAGGTGAGAGAGTGAGATGCTGAGAGGCCTTCTTCACCACTACATCACTAAGACTGGGAGTAAACTTCTAAATCAATCTGGAGAAGAGCGTCAGCTAAATGCCATCAGTGTAAATGTAAAGATGAGTTGATTGTCAACAATTTAATTAAATATGAATTACGATTCCAAATTACTGTTACTGTGAACAGTTAAGAAAGTTGAAGATGAAATGATCTCCAAATGAAAAAAACACAAAACACAGTTTACATATAAGCATTGACATTAGTCCTCTATTTCACACTGTTTACATAAAAACATTTCAACACAAAAAACAGAGGGTTTTTTTTTTTACATTTTTACATTTTTTGTTTAGATTTGAACTGTTGCAGAAAGAAAAAACAAAGGAGTATAAAAAAGCACTGTTTACATATAAGCATTGACATTAGTCCACTATTTCACATTGTTTACATAGAAGCATTGTTATTATAAATTAAGTTAAAATAAAAGACTAAGACATAAGATTAACATCTCCTTGTTTCTCCCTGACTGTGCAATCAGCTCATTTTACCGCACAGGAGCACTTTGTAGTTCTATAATAACAGATTGTTGTCCATCTGTTTCTCTGCATTCTATATTCTCCTTTCACCCTGATCTTCAATGGTCAGGACACAGCAGGACCTCTCTGGAGAGCCTGTCTGTCCTGCTTGGTGATGTTCCAAAGCCAGATTGTGATGTTCCTCTCCAGGATGCTTTTGAACTTCTACAGCATCTTCTGAAGAGGTGAGAGAGTGAGAGGCCTTCTTCATGAAGTGGCTGGTGTAGTCCACCAGCAAGCCATGTTGGGTTTGAGTCACAGTCTGGGCAACTATGCTGTGCTACATCACTAAGACTCCTAACACTACGTAAAACATTTTTACATTTTCTTTTTTAGATTTGAACAACTGCAGAAAGAAAAAACAAAGGAGTATAAAAAAGCTTGGGAACCCTCAGAACCCTCGGAATTTAACATACTTTACATGTATGAGCCCTTTATTTGACACTGTTTACATATAAGCATTGACATTAGTCCACAATATCAAATTTTACATATAAGCACTGATATGGGTCCATAATTTCACACAGTTTACACATAAGCATTGTCTTTAGTCCATTGTTAGTTCATTGCCTACCTACCTGCCTACATAAATACTTACCTTTCTTCTTTCTACCTGCCTGCCTACCTACTATCTTATCTTATCTTATCTTATCAGCATTGCAGTCCATTTTCTTTGGACAATTTATCTTATAAACATTCACGATGAACTTTCCACACAGTTTACATAAAGCATTGCTTTTATTAAACTAATTCACACAGGTTACGATATAATACTTAAAATGGTGGAGCGAACTTCCCAGAGTCCGAGACAGCCGGAGTCCCTCAATCTTCAGCATGAGCTGAAGACTCATCTGTTTTCAGGGTACTTAACTCCCTGCAAAACTTTTGTTTCAACGGATCTAAATGTATTGGAATCTCTGGGTTGGCCTTATCTACTAGCTAAGGATATTTCTAGAAGTAAACAGCAAAGCACATTTGTAAGTCGCTCTGGATAAGAGCGTCTGCTAAATGCCACAAATGTAAATGTAAATGTAATTATTGCAATCCGTCATTTAATTTAATAGGGTTTACATATAAGCGTTGTCTTTCATACATTGTAATTAATCCTATTTAATCCGGGCCAGTAATTTTGACCACACCACCACCCCCTACTGAGGACATTGTTGTTATTGTTTTTTTTTTTTTTTGGCACGTTGATACTAGTCCACTATTTCACACTGTTTACATAAAAGCATTACAGTTAGTCCACGATTTCACACTGTTTACATAAAAGCATTACAGTTAGTCCACGATTTCACACTGTTTACATAAAGCATTACAGTTAGTCCACGATTTCACACTGTTTACATAAAGCATTACAGTTAGTCACTATTTCACCTGTTTCGAAGAAGCGTTACAGTTAGTCCACTATTTCACACTGTTTACATAAAAGCATTACAGTTAGTCCACTATTTCACACTGTTTACATAGAAGCGTTACAGTTAGTCCGCTATTTCACGCTGTTTACATAAAAAGCATTACAGTTGATCACTATTTCACACTGTTTACGCCAGGCGTTACAGTGAGTCACTATTTCACTGTTTACATAAGCATTGTTAGTCCACGATTTCACACTGTTTACATAAAAAGCATTGATTAGTCCACTATGTCACGCGCCAGAAGCATTGATGCTAGTCCACTATTTCACACTGTTTTGCGTGAAGCATTTCAATTAGTCCACTATTTCACTATTCACGTGGTTCTGTCCTGGTGATGTTCCAAAGCCAGATTGTGATGTTCTCAGGATGCTTTTGAACTTCTACAGCATCTTCTGAAGGTGGGAGGTAGGAGGCCTTCTTCATGATTGGCTGGTGTAGTCCACCAGCAAACCATGTTAGTTTGAGTCACAGTCTGAGCAACTATGCTGTGCTACCTCACTAAGACTCTAACACTCGTAAAACATTTTTACATTTTCTTTTTAGATTTGAACAGTGCAGAAAAAACAAAGGGTATAAAAAGCTTGGAACCACAGACCCTCGAATTTAACATACTTTACATGTATGAGCCTTTATTTGACATTTTACATATAAGCATTGACATTAGTCACAATATCAAATTTTACATATAAGCACTGATATGGGTCCCATAATTTCACACAGTTTACACATAAGCATTGTCTTTAGTCCATTGTTGATTCATTGCCTACCTGCCTGCCTCATAAATACTTACCTTTCTTCTTTCTACCTGCCTGCCTACCTACTATCTTATCTTATCTTATCTTATCAGCATTGCAGTCCATTTTTTGGACAATTTATCTTATAAACATTGTGATAGTCAGCTTTTTCCACACAGTTTACATAAAGCATTATAGCTTTTATTGACTAATTCACACAGATTCTGTATAATTGTGGAATCAATCATTTAATTTCATAGGAGTTTACATATAAACGTTGTCTTTCATACATTATGATTAATCTATTTTAATCCCGGGCCCAGTAGTTTTGACCACACCACCACCCCTACTGAGGACATTGTTGTACTTCTGGATATTACCAAGGAAGAACATTCAGTTCCCAACTCTGTTTTCTCATTTTGTATATTTTACCTTTTTTCTTTAAGCGTTGATACTAGTCCACTATTTCCTGTTTTACATAGAAGCATTACAGTTGATCCACTATTTACACTGTTTACATAGAAGCATTACAGTTAGTCCACTATTTCACTGTTTATGTAAGAAATGTACGAATTAGTCCACTATTTCATACTGTTTACAAAGAAGCATTACAGTTAGTCCACTATTTCACTGTTTATGCCGAAACACTGTAATTAGTCTGGCTTCACACTGTTTATATAAAAAAGCTTGTTGATACTAGTCCGACTTCCACATTGTTTACATTGGAAGCATTGCAATTAGTCACGTTTTCACAGTGTTTACATGAGAAGCATTGCAAATTAGTCCTTTATTTTACATTGAGTAAAGAAAGAATTTTTCTATTAGTCCACTATTTTATACAGTTTACATAGAAACATTGCAAATATTCAACTATTTCACAGTGTTTACATAAAAGCATTGCAATTAGTCCACTATTTCACACTGTTCACGTAGAACCAGTGCATTCAATTCCACTATTTCATACTCTTTACATAAAAATATTGATGCCTAGTCAACTATTTCACACTGTTTACATAAAAGAATTAGCTATTAGTCCACTATTTTACACTGCTTAAATAGAAGCATTGCAAATATTCAACTATTCCACAGTGTTTACATAGAAGCATTACAGTTAGTCCACTATTTCACACTGTTTATGCAGAAGCAGTGATACTGATCAATACTTCACACTGTTTACATTGGAAGCACAATTTCACAGGGTTTTACATAAAGCATTACAATTGGTCTATGATTTCACGGTGTTTACATACATTGTTGCAGATTAGTCCACGATTTCAGTGTTTGTAAAGCATTGCAATTGAGTCTACGATTTCACAGTGTTTACATAAAGTATTACCCAATTAGTCCACTATTTCATACTGTTTACATAAATATATTGATACTAGTCCACTATTTCATACTGTTTACATAGAAGCATTGCAAATATTCAACTATTCCACAGTGTTTACATAGAAGCATTGCAAATATTCAACTATTCCACAGTGTTTACATGAAGCATTTACGAATTGAGTCACGTTTTCATTGTTTACATAAAAATTGCAATTATTGAACTATTTACATTTACATAGAAAATTTTCTATTAGTCACTATTTTACACAGTTTACATAGAAACATTGCAAATATTCAGCTATTTCTGATGTTTACATAGAAGCATTGCAATTAGTCTATGATTTCTGATGTTTCACGGTAGAAGCATTACAGATTAGTCCACGATTTCACAGTGTTTAAATAAAAGCATTGCAATTAGTCTACGATTTCACAGTGTTTACATAGAAGCATTGCAATTAGTCCACTATTTTACACTGTTTATGTAGAAGCATTGCAATTACTCCACTATTTCACAGTGTTTAAATAAAAGCATTTACGAATTAATTATATTTCACCTGTTTATGTAGAAGCATTACCAATTAGTCCACTATTCCTGTTTACATAGAAGAATTAGCTATTAGTCCACTATTGTACACTGTTTAAATAGAAGCATTACAATTAGTCCACAATTATACAGTGTTTACATAAAAGCATTGCAATTAGTCCACAGTTTCACACTGTTTACGCCAGAAACATTTTGCAATTAGTCCACAATTATACAGTGTTTACATAAAAGCATTGCAATTAGTCCACGGTTTCACACTGTTTACATAGAAGCATTGCAATTAGTCCATGATTTCACAGTGTTTACATAGAAGCATTGCAATTAGTCAACTATTTCACAGTGTTTACATAGAAGCATTGCAATTAGTCTCGATTACCTGGCGTTTACATGAAACATTGCAATTAGTCCTTGATTTCACAATTTACATGAAGCATTACAATTAGTCAACTATTTCACACTATTTACGTAGTTCTGTCCTGTGGTGATGTTCCAAAGCCAGATTGTGTTCTCCAGGATGCTTTTGAACTTCTACAGCATCTTCTGAAGAGGTGAGAGAGTGAGGCCTTCTTCATGGGTGGCTGGTGTAGTCCACCAACCAAGCCATGTTGGGTTTGAGTCACAGTCTGGGCAACTATGCTGTGCTACATCACTAAGACTCCTAACACTACGTAAAACATTTTTACATTTTCTTTTTTAGATTTGAACAATTGCAGAAAGAAAAAACGAGAGTATAAAAAAGCTTGAGAATTCTCAGACCCTGGGAATTTAAGCATACTTTACATATGAGCCCTTTATTTGACACTGTTTACATATAAGCATTGACATTAGTCCTGTCAAATTTTTACATATAAGCACTGATATGGGTCCATAATTTCCCACAGTTTACACTAAGCATTGTCTTTAGTCCATTGTTAGTTCATTGCCTACCTACCTGCCTACATAAATACTTACCTTTCTTCTTTCTACCTGCCTGCCTACCTACTATCTTATCTTATCTTATCTTATCAGCATTGCAGTCCATTTTTTTGGACCAATTTATCTTATAAACATTCGATAGTCAACACCACACAGTTTACATAAAGCATTGCTTTTTATTAAACTAATTCCTTTGGAATTCACGATATAATTATTGGAATCCGTCATTTAATTTCATAGGGTTTACATGCGATTGTCTTTCGCCATTGTAATTAATCTATTTTTAATCCTGGGCCAGTAGTTTTGACCACACCACCCTACTGGGGACATTGTTGTACTTCTGGATATTGCAAGGCAGACATTCATTACAACTCATTTTCTCATTTTGTATATTTTACCTTTTTCTTCTTTAAAGCGTTGATGCTAGTCACTATTTCACACTGTTTACATAGAAGCATTACAGTTAGTCCACTATTTCACACTGTTTACGTAAAAGTATTGCAATTAGTCCACTATTTCAAACTGTTTATGTAGAAGTATTGCAATTAGTCCACTATTTCACGCTATTTACGTAAAAGTATTGCAATTAGTCCACTATTTCAAACTGTTTATGTAAAAGTATTGCAATTAGTCCACTATTTCACACTGTTTACGTACAGTACGCAATTAGTCATATTTCAAACTGTTTATGTAAAAAAGTATTGCAGATAGTCACTATTTCACACTGTTTACATTAAAAAAGTGTACGAATTAGTCCACTATTTCAAACTGTTTATGTAGAAGTATTGCAATTAGTCCACTATTTCATACTGTTTACAAAGAAGCATTACAGTTAGTCCACTATTTCCTGTTTATGCAGAAACACTGTGAATGATCCACTATTTCAAACTGTTTATATAAGCATTGATATAGTCACGACTTCACATTGTTTACATTGGAAGCATTGCAATTAGTCCACGTTTTCACAGTGTTTACATAGAAGCATTGCAATTAGTCAACTATTTTACATTGTTTACAAAGAGAAGAATTTTCTATTAGTCCACTATTTTATACAGTTTATAGAAACATTGCAAATATTCGAATTATTTCTGTTTACATAAAAGCATTGCAATTAGTCCACTATTTCACACTGTTCACGTAGAAGCAGTGCAATTACTCAACTATTTCACACTGTTTACATAGAAGAATTAGCTATTAGTCCACTAATTTACACTGCTTAAATAGAAGCATTGCAAATATTCAACTATTCCACAGTGTTTACATAGAAGCATTGCAATTAGTCCACAATTTCACAGTGTTTACATAGAAGCATTGCGATTAGTCCACGATTTCATACTGTTTACAAAGAAGCATTACACTTAGTCCACTATTTCACACTGTTGTGAAACACTGTATTGATCACTATTTCACACTGTTTACATAAGCATTACAGTTAGTCCACTGTTTCGCACTGTTTACATAGAAACATTACAGTTAATCACTATTTCACACTGTTTACGTAAAAGTATTGCAATTAGTCCACTATTTCAAACTGTTTACATAGAAGCATTACAGTTAGTCCACTATTTCATGCTGTTTACATAAAAATATTGATACTAGTCAACTATTTCACACTGTTTACATAGAAGAATTAGCTATTAGTCCACTATTTTACACTGCTTAAATAGAAGCATTGCAAATATTCAACTATTTCACAGTGTTTACATAGAAGCATTGCAATTAGTCCACGATATCACAGTGTTTACATAGAAGCATTACAGTTAGTCCACTATTTCACACTGTTTATGCAGAAGCATTGATACTAGTCCAATACTTCACACTGTTTACATTGGAGCTTGTTACCAATTAGTCCACAATTTCACAGGGTTTACATAAAAGCATTGCAATTAGTCTATGATTTCACAGTGTTTACATAGAAGCATTGCAATTAGTCCACGATTTCAGTGTTTACATAAAAGCATTGCAATTAGTCTACGATTTCACAGTGTTTACATAAAAGTATTGCAATTAGTCCACTATTTCATACTGTTTACATAAATATATTGATACTAGTCCACTATTTCACACTGTTTACGTAGAAGCATTGCAATTAGTCCACTATTTCATACTGTTTACATAAAAATATTGATACTAGTCCACTATTTCATACTGGTTACATAGAAGCATTGCAAATATTCAACTATTCCACAGTGTTTACATAGAAGCATTGCAATTAGTCCACGATTTCACAGTGTTTACATAAAAGCATTGTAATTAGTCCACGATTTCACAGGGTTTACATAGAAGCATTGCAATTAGTGAACTATTTTACATTGTTTACATAGAAGAATTTTCTATTAGTCCACTATTTTACACAGTTTACATAGAAACATTGCAAATATTCAACTATTTCACAGTGTTTATGGAAGCATTGCAATTAGTACATGATTTCACAGTGTTTTACGTGAAGCATTACAATTGATCCCACGATTTCACAGTGTTTTAAATAAAAGCATTGCATTTAGTCTACGATTTCACAGTGTTTATAGAAACGTGCAATTAGTCCACTATTTACACTGTTTACGTAGAAGCATTGCAATTACTCAAATATTTCACACTGTTTACATAGAAGAATTAGCTATTAGTCCACTATTGTACACTGTTTAAATAGAAGCATTACAATTAGTCCCACGTTCACAGTGTTTAAATAGCTTGTTACGAATTAGTCACGATTTCACAGTGTTTGCGAGAAGCATTGCAATTAGTCCACAGTTTCACCTGTTTACGCCGACATTGCAATTAGTTACGGTTTCACACTGTTTACATGAAGGCATTGCAATTAGTCAATATTCATTGTTTACATGGAAGCATTGCAATTGGTCTGCGATTACACAGCGTTTACATTAGAAGCATTGCAATTAGTCCATGATTTCATAGTGTTTACATAGAAGCATTGCAATTAGTCCATGATTTCACAGTGTTTACATAGAAGCATTGCAATTAGTCTACAATTTAACAGTGTTTACGCCGCTTGTTGCAATTAGTCATGATTTCCACGGTGTTTACATAGAAGCATTGCAATTAGTCCACGGTTTCACACTGTTTACATAGAAGCATTGCAATTAGTCAACTATTTCACAGCGTTTACATAGAAGCATTGCAATTAGTCCATGATTTCACAGTGTTTATAGACATTGCAATTGATCTGGTGTAGTGTTTACATAAAAGCATTGCAATTAGTCCGATTACAGTGTTTACGCCAGAAGCATTGCAATTAGTCACGATTACACAGTGTTTACATAGAAGCATTGCAATTAGTCAACTATTTCATAGCGTTTACATAGAAGCATTGCAATTAGTCCATGATTTCACAGTGTTTACATAGAAGCATTGCAATTAGTCTACAATTTAACAGTGTTTACATAAAAGCATTGCAATTAGTCCATGATTTCACAGTGTTTACATTGAAGCATTGCAATTAGTCTACAATTTAACAGTGTTTACATAAAAGCATTGCAATTAGTCCATGATTTCACAGTTTTTACATAGAAGCATTGCAATTAGTCCACTATTTCACAGTGTTTACATAAAGCATTGCAATTAGTCCGCGATTTCACACTGTTTACATAAAGCTTTTCAATTGGTCCATGCTTCACACTGTTTGTAAGCATTGATACTGGATCGATTTCCACCTGTTTGTTGGAAGCATTTCAATTAGTCACTATTTCACACTGATTACATAGAAACATTACAGTTAGTCCACTAATTCACACTGTTTACACCGGCTGGCACAGTTAGTCCACTATTTCACACTGTTTACATAGAAGCATTGCAGTTAGTCCACTAATTCACACTGTTTACATAGAAGCATTACAGTTAGTCCACTATTTCACACTGTTTACATGGAAGCGTACAGTTAGTCATTAATTCCTGTTTACGCAAGCTGTACAGTTAGTCCACTAATTCACACTGTTTACGCCGACATTACAGTTAGTCCACTGTTTCACACTGTTTACATAAAAGCATTACAGTTGGTCACTATTTCACACTGTTTACATGAAGCATTGATGCTAATTCACTATTTCACTGTTTGTAGAAGCTGTACAGTTAGTCACTATTTCACAC
Source organism: Acestrorhynchus altus (assembly GCA_034509495.1). NCBI lineage: Eukaryota > Metazoa > Chordata > Actinopteri > Characiformes > Acestrorhynchidae > Acestrorhynchus > Acestrorhynchus altus. The sequence continues at coordinate 24,034,725 of CM067520.1, read as the reverse complement.
TGTTTACGCCGACATTACAGTTAGTCCACAAATTCACACTGTTTACACCAGAAGCTGTACAGTTGAGTCCACTATTTCACCTGTTTTACATAGAAGCATTACAATTAGTCCACTAATTCACACTGTTTACATAGAAGCTGTACAGTTAGTCCACTATTTCACACTGTTTGCATAGAAGCATTACAGTTAGTCCACTAATTCACACTGGTTACATAGAAGCATTACAGTTAGTCCACTATTTCACACTGTTTACATAGAAGCATTACAAGTTAGTCACTAATTCACACTGTTTACATGCCACAGTTAGTCACTATTTTCACACTGTTTACATATTATTAGTTAGTCCACTATTTCACACTGTTTACATAAAGCATTACAGTAAGATCAGCTAATTCACACTGTTTACATAGAAGCTGTACAGTTAGTCCTAACTTCACACTGTTTACATAGAAGCATTACAGTTGATCCACTAGTTACACTGTTTTATGAAGCATTAAAGTTAGTTCAGTATTTCACACTGTTTACATAGAAGCATTACAGTTAGTCCACTATTTCACACTGTTTACATAGAAGCTGTACAGTTAGTCCACTATTTCACACTGTTTACATAGAAGCATTACAGTTAGTCCACTAATTCACACTGTTTACATAGAAGCTGTACAGTTGGTCCACTATTTCACCACTGTTTACATGAGCATTACAGTTAGTCACTAATTCACACTGTTTACATAGAGAAGCATTACAGTTAGTCCTATTTCACACCATTTGCCGACATTACAATTATGGCGCTAATTCACACTGTTTACATAGAAGCATTACAGTTAGTCCACTATTTCCTGTTTACATAGAAGCATTACAGTAAGTCCACTAATTCCTGTTTACCGAAGCATTACAGTTAGTCACTATTCCACTGTTTATAGAAGCATTACAGTAAGTCCACTAATTCACACTGTTTACATAGAAGCATTACAGTTGGTCACTATTTCACACATTGTAGAAGCATTACAGTAAGTCCACTAATTCACACTGTTTACGCCGACATAACGATTCACACTTTTACGCCGACATTAAGTTAGTCCATGATTTCACGCTGTTTACATAGAAACGTACAATTAGTCCACTATTTCACACTTACATAGAAGCATTGCAATTAGTCCACTATTTCACACTGTTTACATAGAAGCATTGCAATTAGTCCACTATTTCACACTGTTTACATAGAAGCATTGCAATTAGTCCACTATTTCACACTGTTCATGTAGAAACATTGCAATTAGTCAACTATTTCACACTGTTTACATAGAAGCATTGCAAATATTCAACTATTTCATAGTGTTTACATAGAAGCATTGCAATTAGTCCATGATTTCACAGTGTTTACATAAAAGGATTGATAATACTTAACTATTTTACACTGTTTACATAGAAGTATTGCAATTAGTCCACTATTTCATACTGTTTACATAAAAATATTGATACTAGTCCACTACTTCACAGTGTTTACGTAGAAGCATTGCAATCAGTCCACGATTTCACAGTGTTTGCATAGAAGCATTGCAAGTAGTCAACTATTTCACACTGTTTACATAGAAGTATTGCAATTAGTCTACGATTTCACAGTGTTTGCATAGAAGCATTGCAAGTAGTCAACTATTTCACACTGTTTACGTAGAAGACTTGCAATTAGTCCACTATTTCACACTGTTCATGTAGAAGCATTGCAATTAGTCCACTATTTCACACTGTTTACATAGAAGCATTAAAGTTAGTCCAGTATTTTACAATGTTTACGAAGAAGCATTGCAATTAGTCCATTATTTCACACTGTTTACATAGAAGCATTGAAATTGGTCCACTATTTCACACTTTCTACGTAGACGCATTGCAATTAGTCCACTATTTCACACTGTCTACGTAGACGCATTGCAAGTAAACCACTATTTCACACTGTTTATGCAGAAGCATTGCAATTAAACCACTATTTCACACTGTTTATGCAGAAGCATTGCAATTAGTCCACTATTTCACACTGATATTTAACCATTTCACAGTGTTTACGTAGAAGCATTGCAATCAGTCCACGATTTCACAGTGTTTACATAGAAGCATTGCAATTAGTCTATGATTTCACAGTGTTTACATAAAAGCATTGCAATCAGTCCACAATTTCACAGTGTTTACATAGAAGCATTGCAATTAGTCTACGATTTCACAGTGTTTACATAGAAGCTTTGCAATTAGTCAACTATTTCACACTGTTTACGTAGAAGTATTGCAATTAGTCAACTATTTCACACTGTTTACATAGAAGCATTGCAATTAGTCCACTATTTCACACTGTTCACGTAGAAGTATTGCAATTAGTCAACTATTTCACACTGTTTACATAGAAGCATTGCTATTAGTCCACGATTTCACACTGTTTACATAAAAGCATTGCAATTAGTCCACAATTTCACACTGTTTACATAAAAGCATTGCAATTAGTCTACAATTTCACACTGTTTACATAAAAGCATTGAAATTAGTCTACGATTTCACAGTGTTTACATAGAAGCATTGCAATTAGTCCACAATTTCACAGTGTTTACATAAAAGCATTGCTATTAGTCCACGATTTCACAGTGTTTACATAGAAGAATTGCAATTAGTCTACAATTTCACAGTGTTTACATAGAAGAATTGCAATTAGTCTACAATTTCACACTGTTTACATAGAAGAATTGCAATTAGTCTACAATTTCACACTGTTTACATAAAAGCATTGCAATTAGTCTACAATTTCACACTGTTTACATAAAAGCATTGCAATTAGTCTACAATTTCTCACTGTTTACATAGAAGCATTGCAATTAGTCTACAATTTCACAGTGTTTACATAAAAGCATTGCAATTAGTCCACGATTTCACAGTGTTTACATAGAAGCTTTGCAATTAGTCAACTATTTCACACTGTTTACGTAGAAGTATTGCAATTAGTCCACGATTTCACAGTGTTTACATAGAAGCATTGCAATTAGTCAACTATTTCACACTGTGTATGTAGAAGCATTGCAATTAGTCCACTATTTCACAGTGTTTACATAGAAGCATTGCAAATATTTAACCATTTCACAGTGTTTACGTAGAAGCATTGCAATCAGTCCACGATTTCACAGTGTTTACGTAGAAGCATTGCAATTAGTCAAGTATTTCACACTGTTTACATAGAAGCATTGCAAATATTTAACCATTTCACAGTGTTTACATAGAAGCATTGCAATTAGTCAACTATTTCACACTGTTTACATAGAAGCATTGCAATTAGTCAACTATTTCACAGTGTTTACATAGAAGCATTGCAAATATTTAACCATTTCACAGTGTTTACGTAGAAGCATTGCAATCAGTCCACGATTTCACAGTGTTTACGTAGAAGCATTGCAATTAGTCAACTATTTCACACTGTTTACATAGAAGCATTGCAAATATTTAACCATTTCACAGTGTTTACATAAAAGTATTGCAATTAGTCCACGATTTCACAGTGTTTATATAGAAGCATTGCAATTAGTCCACTATTTCACACTGTTTACATAGAAGCATTGCAATTAGTCAACTATTTCACACTGCTTACGTAGAAGCATTGCAATCAGTCCACAATTTCACAGTGTTTATATAGAAGCATTGCAATTAGTCTACAATTTCACACTGTTTACACAAAACCATTGCAATTAGTCTACGATTTCACAGTGTTTACATAGAAGCATTGCAATTAGTCTACGATTTCACAGTGTTTACATAGAAGCTTTGCAATTAGTCAACTATTTCACACTGTTTACGTAGAAGTATTGCAATTAGTCAACTATTTCACACTGTTTACATAGAAGCATTGCAATTAGTCCACTATTTCACACTGCTTACGTAGAAGCATTGCAATTAGTCAACTATTTCACACTGCTTACGTAGAAGCATTGCAATTAGTCCAAGATTTCATAGTATTTACATAGAAGCATTGCAATTAGTCCACTATTTCACACTGTTTACATAGAAGCATTGCAATTAGTCAGCTATTTCACACTGTTTATGTAGAAGCATTGCAATTATTCCATGATTTCACAGTGTTTACATAAAAGCATTGCAATTAGTCCACAATTTCACAGTGTTTACATAGAAGCATTGCAATTAGTCCATGATTTCACAGTGTTTTCATAAAAGCATTGCAATTATTCCACGATTTCAGTGTTTACATTAAAGCATTGCAATTAGTCAACTATTTCATACTGTTTACAAAGAAGTATTGTAGTTTGTCCACTATTTCACATTGTTTCTTACCTTACCTGATAGAGAAATTAAAAGGCAGAATCTTGCTCTTGAGCGCGCTTTGAAGTCGGTCCACGTGGAATCAGAGAGACTGAGTACATACTGTTATTAAGAAGAGTAACTTTGCAGTAAGTGCTTTAACTTTTTGCAACATGAGCATTAACTCTACGATTGGTAAGACTGGAGTGGAGCCGCGAAGATCACGCAGGCTCACTCAGACGGGATTAGAGGAGAGACTGCAGCAGAACACAGAGGAGAAGAACCATGAAAACTTTAACAAGCCAAATTATGCTGATAGAGGCAATGATGGTTAAACCCCAAAATGTACAAAATGTGAATGATATGCTAGAAAGTGAATTTGCACAGTCACTAAAAGGCATTTAGTGATCATAACAATGAGGTTTGTAAAGGCATTGAATGCTTATGCAATGTTCTTGATTGGATGTCATAACTCTATGGAGGACATTAAATTTTTAGAAGAAATGGATAATCCTACCAATTTACGGACAGTGATATCCAAACTGCCTTATAAAATGAAAGAATGTTGGCATCCCTGCTTAGACTGCTGCCCCCGCGACCCAGCCCCAGATAAGCGGAAGAAGACGGACGGACGGGCTCTGTCTAAAGGAGGCATTGAAGTAGCAGATTTGAATAAGACACAAATGGAGCAGTTGGTAAAGGGTGCTCACCCTGATGACATGGTTGCTCTTATGATTCGACTCACTTATGCTTTGCGTGAGCCGGCATCCTTTTCCCAGCTATTAAGAGAAGTTAGGGAGGAAGAAGATTTGATTCAGTCTAGGAAAACTGTGAAACCGGAAGTGTCCACTACTGTTGTTTTTCCATCATTAAGGTCATCTGAGCTAGACAATGTGAAAAAAGAAGTCAAGGAGTTGTCAGGGCACGTTACTAAATTGTTAAGTATGGTTACTGCAATGCCAATGTCCAGTGAGTCAACTGAAAGCTCAGAAATAGTTAACCAAAGAGTGAGGGGTGAAACATCATCAGAAAAGCCACAGTTAAAGCCTGTGAAAACTGGAATATTCTTTTATTGGTGTGGGGAGGATGGTCACACCAAACGAGAATTTAACAAGGCTGAAGATATGATGATTATCTTTCAGTCAAGTTAGAGTTTACTGGACGGATTGCTGGGGTGCAGGCAACTGTAGACACATTTGCATTAGTCTGCCCAGGTCCCATCTCAAAATCTTCTGTAACACTTATAATAGGAATGAATACTAGAACAGTAAGGCAGCTGTTTGACTCATGTAAAAGTCATGGTGGGGAACAGTTCTTGAACACTTTAACTATACATCCTATGATTAGGAAAGCTTTTGAATTCTTACAAGAGACCGGTGTTGCTCTTGAGAATGCAAGTCAAAAAGGGACGGTGTGGTTTGTACAGCCCCAACCCATCGTTTTAATTCCAAGCAAAATTATTTGAGTTGCAGGGATGCATAAGCTACAGGGAGAACTGACCAATTCATTTTTGTTAGTAGATCAGCATGAGAATGTAAATGCATCTACAGATGTCCATGTGAGACCAGAAGTTCATTCTAAATCTGTTTTGTTGCAGAAACAAGTAATGGTTACTGTAGAGAATGTTTCAAGCAGGGTGGTTGTTCTGAAATGAGGGTCCCCACTTGCTGTCCTTTTCCCAGTCACTATGGTTCCTCACCTAAAGGTTCCTGTTTCTGAAGTGACTGCTGATTTTCTTGTAGCTCCTTTGACTTTGGGGAGCTATAAGACAAAAAGAGGCAAAGCAATGTCTTTGTGACGCCATGATGGAAAGGAAAGAGGTATTTTCCTGCCATGAGTGTTCTAAAAGCACCAAGCAATCCACAAGACTGATCCAAAACCCTTTAGACAACGATCCCGTCATTTAGCTCCAGCTGATATCAAAGATGTCCGTAGTCATTTACAGGAGTAGAAAGAAAAAATTCTGTATGCATCTACGATTGTAGTCAAGTGTAGGATGTATGTGGATTACCGTCCTTTGAATCACAGAATGATTCAAGATCAATATACTTTTCTGAGAATTGAGGATGCATTACATAGTTTAGCGGGAAGCAAGTGGTTTACAGTGTTAGACTTGAAGAGTGGATACTACCAGATCCCAATGAGTGAGGAGGACAAGGAGAAGACTTTCATTTCACTTTAATTTGTCCCCTAGGGTTTTATCAATTATCAATTATTTATCAAGGGTTTTGCCCTAGCTACATTCCAGAGAATCATGGAACATACTGTTGGTGATATGAATTTCTTGGAAGTGTTGGTATTATTTAATAATTTTTGGGAAATCTATGGAGGAACATAAGGAAAGACTCCTTAAAGTTCTAGACTGATTGAGAGATTAAGGGCTGAAACTGTCATTAGATAAGTGCCAGTTTGGAAGGACTTCTGTAAATTATGTTGGTCATGTTGTGTCCCAGGAAGGTGTAGCCACTGATCCATCGAAAATCGAAGCTGTGACAGCTTGGCCCAAGCCTCAGACATTGTCAGAACTCAGATCTTTTCTGAGATTTTGTGGATATTATTGGCGATTCATGAAGGATTTTTCCAGAATTTATTACCCACTGAAAGATTTACTTCAGAGCTCGTTGTCCAACACTATGCAGAAGATGAACACTGAGAAACAAAGGCAGATTACAACAAGTTGCCTCCTATTGCATTTATTAGCCGAAATTTGTCACCCTCTGAAAAGAGATAGCCAGCTCACAAGCTTGAGTTTCTAGCTTTGAAATGGGTTGAGGTAGATAAATTGCATGATTACCTCTATGGGGTTCCATTTGAGGTGTGAACTGATAATCCTTTGACCTATATAATGACCTCAATGAAGCTTGATGCTACTGGCCATCGATGGTTGTCAGCTTTGTCTACCTACGCTTTCAGATTGAAATATCGACCTGTGCGTAAGAATGTTGATGCTGATTCTTTATCCAGGCGGCCACATGCAAGCCTGCATCCTGAAGATGAATGGCAAGAGATTCCAGCTCCTGGTGTTCAAGCTATGTGCCAGGGAATGTTTGTTGATGAGGGAATAACCTGTTCATCTCATTGTTTTGTAAGTCTTATGGGGGCTCATGTGTCGGTCATACCTATTTTGTCACACTACTAGAGTGGGAATTGAGACTTTACCTACTTTTAGCAAAGAGGAAATTCAGTCTGCTCAACAGAACGATCTATATGTCGGGGAAGTATGTTCCGCACTTTGTCAGAGGTGAGCTCTCAAGAGTGTCCAGACCAGACATCCTGATATGAAAATTTTAAGATTAATGTTGTCTATTGTACGTCTAACTCAGTTAGTTGGAACAGAGAGCTGTTACTGACCTTCAGGGACAACATTTCTCCTGAATCTTTCCCAGAATTTATTCAAGAGTGTGTAGAAATCTTAACAACGGCCGCGCTGACCCTGCTTGGCCTCGCACGGAGACGCTGGAGGAGCAGATGCAGAGGCAGACATGCCAGACCACTCGTGCGTCTGAGGTGGCGCGGACCTTGCACACCTCTACCATCACTATTCCTCTCCAACCTCCGATCTCTCAGCATCAAAACTGAGGAACTACTCCTGCTCAACCAAACCAACAAGGACTTCTCCACTGTGTCTGCCCTCTGCTTTAGGAAGACTTGGCTGAACGAGCTGACACCAGACAGTGTGCTGCATGTCCCAGGATTCCAGCTGCTGAGAGCGGACAGAGACGCGGAGTGGAGCGGCAAGATCAGGGGAGGCCGGAATCTGCTTCTACATCAATGAGCGCTGGTGTAGGGACACTATGGTACTATTAACGTCATGCTCTCCTTATCTGGAATCTCTCTTCATTAACTGTAGGCTGTTCTACTCTCCTAGAGAGTTCAGCTCGTTCATTCTGGCCGACAGAGACAACTGACCGAACAGATAATGAAACAAGAGAGAGAACATTCAGACTCACTACTGATCTTCCTGGGTGACTTCAACAGCGCTAACCTCACGAAGTAGATGCCTAAATACAGACGTCATCACATCACGTGTGCTACACGAGAAGGTAATACACTGGACAAGTGCTACACTAGCATAAAAAATGCCTATCGTGCTGTCATGCGCGCTGCTCTCGGGCTCTCCGATCACAGCCTCGTTCACCTCATTCCCACATACTGGCAGGAACTCAAAACCAACAAGCTGGCCGTTACAACAGTGAAGAGGTGGACCAGTGGAGACATTGAGAAGCTGCAGGGCTGCTTAGAATCCACAGACTGGGCTGTGTTTGAGGAGGCGACAGACAGGACTGGACGAATACACAGACACTGTGACGTCATACATAAGTTTCTGTCAAGACAGCTGTATTTCAACCAAATCACAGGTTACATACAGCAACAGCAAACCTGGTTTACTACTGAACTCAAACAACTTCGGAGGGAGAAGGAGGCAGCGTTCAGGAGTGGAGACAGAACTGTCTACAAAAAGTGCAAGTACAGACTGGAGAGAGGAGTTAAGGCAGCTAAGAGGAAGTACTCAGAGCAGCTGAATAGCCACATCACTGCTAACGACCCATCTTCAGCTTCTCACTGGGTACAAGGTGAGAAAGACCCCCGTCCTCCTGAATGACCGACAGCTCACCAACGACCTGAATAAGTTCTACTGCAGATTTGAACTCGCAAAAGACAATCAGCAGAATCAGCAGAAACCTTGCTCGTCTATCCATAAGCCTGCAGGATGTACACAGGCTCTTCAGCAGACAGAGACTTCAGGGCCTAACTCAATCTGTCCATCCATCCTAAAACACTGCTGTGACCAACTAGCACCAGTCTTCACCAGCACCTTCAACAGATCACTGGAGCTCTGCTGTGTTCCAGCCTGCTTCCAGACCTCCACCATCATTCCAGTTCCCAAGAAACCCACCATTACTGGACTAAATGATTACAGACCTGTCGCCCTGACTTCTGTAGTCATGAAGGTCTTTGAATGCCTGGTCTTAGCCCGTCTAAAGACTATTACAAACCCTCTGCTAGACCCCCTGCAGTTTGCATACAGAGCAAACAGGTCTGTCAATGACGTGGTCAACTTGACACTTCACTTCATCCTACATCACCTGGACTGTCCTGGAACCTACGCTAGGGTTCTGTTTGTGGACTTTGGCTCTGCTTTCAACACTGTTGTGCCACAGCTACTTCAAACCAAACTGTCCTGGCTGTCAGTGCTGGACTCCATGTGTCAGGATTGTGGATTTCCTCACAGACAGGAGACAGCAGGTGCTGCTGGGGAAACATACTTCAGACCTCCGAACACTCAGCACTAGAGTTACACAAGGGTGTGTTCTCTCACCCCTTCTCTTCAGCCTCACACCAACAACTGTGTCACCAAGGAACCAGCTGTAAAGCTCCTGAAATTTGCGGATGATTCCACTCTGGTGGGCCTCATAGCCAAAGGTGATGAGTCTGTTTACAGGAAGGAGATCCAGCAGCTGGTGTCCTGATGCAACAACAGCCATCTGCTGCTTAACACAGGAAAGACTGTGGATATGGTGGTGGATTTCTGACGCAACCCATCCCCTATACCCCCCCTCTACATCAACGGATCTGCAGTTTCCACAGTGGAGTCATTCACTGGGCACCACCATATTCAGGGACCTGAAGTGGGAGAGGAACACCATCTCCATCACCAAAAAAGCACAGCAAAGAATGTTCTTCTTGAGACAGCTCAAGAAATTCAGCCTGCCACAGACCCTAATGTGCTTGTGCGTCTGAGGCGGCATGGACCTTGCACACCTCTACCGTCACTATTCCTCTCCAACCTCCGATCTCTCAGCATCAAAACTGAGGAACTAATCCTGCTCAACCAAACCAACAAGGACTTCTCCACTGCGTCTGCCCTCTGCTTTATGGAGACTTGGCTGAACGAGCTGACACCAGACAGTGTGCTGCATGTCCCAGGATTCCAGCTGCTGAGAGCGGACAGAGACGCGGAGTGGAGCGGCAAGATCAGGGGAGGCTGGAATCTGCTTCTACACCACAGAGCGCTGGTGTAGGGACACTATGGTACTATTAACGTCATGCTCTCCTTATCTGGAATCTGAGACGGACTGAGACGCGGAGTGGAGCGGCAAGATCAGGGGAGCTCAAGAAATTCAACCTGCCGCAGACCCTGATGATCCAGTTCTATACAGCGATTATTGAGTCCATCCTCACCTCATCCATAATGATCTGGTTTGGTTCCTCTACCTCACAAGAGCGAGCCAAACTCCAGCAGGTCATCAGGTCAGCTGAGAGGATCATTGGATGTAACCTGCCAACGCATCAGGAGATCTACACCTGCAGGGTGAGGAAGTGCGCTGGCAAAATTCCATCAAAACCAGCGGACCATCAAAACCAGCTGAACATGACAATATAAGCATTGATACTAAACAACAATTTCACACTGTTTACATAAAAGCATTGACATTAGTTCACTATTTCATGCTGTTTATGTAAAAACATTGCAGTTAGTCCACTTTTAAACACATTTACATATCGACATTGCTGTTAGTTCACATAGTTTAAATATAAGTATTGGAATTTGTCATTTTATTTCATTAGGTTTATACATAAGCATTGTCTTTAGTCCATTTTAAATCGACAATTTTAAACCCGGGCCAGTCATTTTGACCACACCACCACCCCCCCTACTGGGGACATTGTTATAAAGTTGAATGTATTTGAAGAACATTGAGTTCTTAACTCTGGTTTCTCATTCTGTATATTTTACGTATAAATTTTTATTTGTAATCCATCTGACTGCCACTACAACTGTCCATCTGACAGTCCATTCATGTGTCCATCCATATATATTTTGAATATTTTTATGAATGGTTTACTTTTTAGCAATGAGTTCACTATTTACATGTAATCATTGCTTTTAGTTACATTTTTAACAAAGTGTTCATGTAATCATTGCTATTAGTCCAGTTTTTCATAGAGTTTACATGGAATCATGGGTTGTACTCCATTTTTTATATATAAGCATTCCTATTTGTCAGATTTTACATGTACTTTACATCATAGCATTGCCATTAGTCCACTATTTCACTCAGTTTACATAAAAGCATTGTTATTATCAAACTAGTTCACATAGTTTAAAAATAAGTGTTGGAATCATTTTATTTCATTAGGTTTATACATAAACATTGTCTTTACTCTGTTGTAATTAGTTTAGTTGAATCCCAGGCCAGTCATTTTGACCTCACCACCACCCC
>CM067520.1:23925181-23998833 GCA_034509495.1 Acestrorhynchus altus | reverse complement strand
CTGCTATGTGGTTGATTAAGTGTTCCTATGGTATTCAGCAACAGTAACACCAACCAATCAGCACTCAGCAGTAGTCTGTCCGTCCGTCCGTCCGTCCGTCTTCTGCCGCTTATCCGTAGTAATGTAGTATAATTGTAGTTTAGTTGTGACTTTAGTCTAGTGTGACTGCAGCTCAGCAGTGGTGTGTGTGATGGTGTTGGTCATAATACATAATTAAATAGGACTTACCTTATTCTGTATGTGAAACGATCAGTTGTAGAAGCCGTTCTCTTGGTTCTAGGTTAGTGTAAGTATATTCATGTCGGACTCAGTGTAAGATCCATGTCCTCTCTTCAACGACCGAATGCCGCAGGAGACAATGAACTGATATTTATAGTCAGAGTTCCATGATGTCATCAATGACATGAACATTGCACACTGATGACATCACAGTGCTGCTAGGTGGTTGATTAAGTGTTCCTATGGTATTCAGCAACAGTAACACCAACCAATCAGCACTCAGCAGTAGTCCGTCCGTCCGTCTTCTGCCGCTTATCCGTAGTAATGTAGTATAATTGTAGTTTAGTTGTAGTCTAGTGTGACTGCAGCTCAGCAGTGTTGTGTGTGATGGTGTTGGTCGTAATGCATAATTAAGTAGGACTTACCTTATTCTGTATGTGAAATGATCAGTTGTAGAAGCCATTCTCTTGGTTCTAGGTTAGTGTAATTATATTAATGTCAGATCAAACGTACGATCCATGTCCTCTCTTCAGCGACCGAATGCCACAGGAGACAGTGAACTGATATTTATGGACAGAGTTCCGTAATGTCATCAATGACATCACCATGGAATGACATTGCACATTGATGACATCACAGACAAATGTTCATGAAGGCACTCATAGTGATGAGGTGGTTACTAAGGTATTGCAATGGTATAGGAGTTGGTTGCTAAGGGGATGTTAGGTGGTGCTTAAGTGTTGCTATGGTATTCACCTGTAGTAATGCCAACCAATTAGGTTTCCTGATGTGGAAGATGTCTATAGTGATGGTATGTAAACTATTTAAGTAGTCTAACTGGTCATAAATGTACTTGAAACATTGTAGTTGAGATTACTTAAAAATACATGCACATTGTTACCTTAAGTTATCTTTTTAGATGTGATAAAGATGTGATATCTAACCTTTAGGCCATGACTGCAGCAGTTACACATCAACAAACCAAGCTGTGCCATGGAGCACTGAAATGCCCAGCAATAAAAGATTTATTATAGCATGTGACAGACTGTTGGACAGACACTGTTTTTGCAGGTTAAAATTTCTTCTTTTTGCATTGAGGTGTACAGAGTTCTGCATAGTACTTGTAAGTCACAGAGAAAGGCCATTTATGAGGAAATCAAGAACAGTCTACTGGAGTTTAGTTCTGTCTGCTTTGTTTAAAACAGGTACACTCCAAGAATTCCAAATAAAAGTACTTATTATATTCATACAAAATATAGATTTTATAATATACTGTATACAAAACAAACAAAAATCATTAAGGAAAAAAAAAAAAAACGGTTCAAGTAACATCTTGAAAAAAAATGACTGTGCACCTAAGTGCACTTTTGTAAACCACATAAAAACTAAAAAATAGCAAAAAAAAACAAAAACATAAAAACAAATATGATATTATATGTATATTTACAAGGTTAACTTAGCAAGGCTTTGTACAAATGTTACAAAATAGTTCAACGGACATTACACACTTTACACAGACCACTTCACACACACACACACAAAGAAATGATTCGACTGAGCAGTGTGTGCTCAGCCTATTTGTGTGTATGTGCATTTGTGATTGTGAATGCACCACATTTAGTCATGTGGCTTCTCCACGTAACATGAAGGGACAAGAGTAAGGTTATGAATGGGGTCAATGGTCAGTGGTCTTTAGCTTCGACACTGTTCCTGTTGGCAAACACTCTTACTAATACTGTATCAGTAAATTTACTGACGATTAATGTATGTTTAAATAAAGTGTGTGTGTGTGTGTGTGTGTGTACCCTCAGGCTTGGACACATATCCAAGCAGCATCGTCAGGGAGACAAAAAGAGTCCCAACTGGGTGTCCCAAATTTGTTCCTAAAATTCCAATCTGGGAAGTGGAATTTGGCATGTCCTCCATGGGATGCAGTGAGAGAATAAACATAGATTTCCTATGTAACCACAGCTACAGAAAGCGCACAGCACCAAAGCACTCGAGAACCCCAAACCTGACAACCTGTAGTCAGTGCCATGCCCAAATATGGAACTCCAGGTCTATGCTGGTGTTACTTATGGGGGAAAAACAATTATGATAATGTCGCTGCCATGCATGTTTCCTTTCAGACAAGTTGCATTTCCATCCATTACAGTTATGCACACTTTAGACGTCGACTGTAATTAATAGTGGCACTGAAACAAGCAGAATGGAGAGATTTAACCCTTTGCTTTTAGCAGAATCATCTTTTTATGGCTGTGTTGTTTGCAGTTGAGAGATCCTGGACAGAATAAACAGTGACCCACCTAATGAGGTCCTAAAATCTCAGTGCCAACCCAATGATGTCCACCACACACCTGGGAGTGCAAATGCAAATACATTTTTCACAAATTTGCGGATGTCCATCCATTTTCTGTACCACTTATTCCCGAATAGGGTCACGGTGCCCAGCCCAGCCCATCATAGGGCACACGTTCACTTTAGAGTCACTTTAGAGCTACCATGCGTGGGGGAAACCAGAGGAAACCCACACGAACACTGGGAGAACATGCAAGGTCGCCCCACCCAGGGATCGAACCCAGGTCCTTCTTGCTGTGAGGCAACAGCGCTATCCACTGCGCCACCGTGCAGCACTTGGTGGATAGAACACCTGTTAATGTTCCAAATCTGCTGCATTTCCCCTGAAATGTGGCTGGATTCTCTGAATTTTATTGTTAAAATGCTACATAATGTGCTACAATATAATAAAGCAAACTAACACTCCTGCACAGTCATCATATGACAGTATGTCTACTACTCTACAGCTTCAGCTCTACTGTAAAACAATACCATCTACCCTATCTGTGGCCTATTACTATCAAAGACCCTTCACTACCCTAGCTGGACACCGTCAGTACAATAGTACAGCGATGACAGCTGACATCGATATGGTTTAAGTTGGGATATTAAATAACCAAAATCCAACATCTTCCAGATGCCAATATCTTACTGAAAACGAGAACACTTATGAAGTAAGGTGATTTGCTGAACTTCATAATGGAAATGTCAACACAAAGTTCTAACAATTTTAGATGCTGTAATTATGCTGGTTTAAGTCACTGTGTGAAGTCCTTAAAATGGATGAATGCTGGAATTTGATGTCAACCAAATGTTGGTTTTGATGGTTATTCCCACTTTGATTTCCAACCAAAATTCAGCATCTAATATTTGAGCTTGATGTCTATCCAGTGTAATTTTTGACATTTAGAGGACATAACACATCTCAATTTTTAACTAAAACGTCAACTGAAACTCTTATCTGGCTTTGGAGTCCAACATCTTTCTGATATCAGAATAATGTCTGGTGCCTGCTGGGACCACACTGGCTACAAGACAAAATATTGAGATTCTGGCCAATTGCTTGTTTTTTTTTTTAGTAAAATCCACAGAATATATTTCTCCCACACCCCTCTTCTCTCTCTCTCTCTCTCTCCCTCTCTATTCTTTCACTAGTCTTTCCCTGCCTTTCCTCTTTTCTGTCACACTCTCTCTTTCCTGTCACTCTGTCTCTTTCTCGCAACATTATAGTCTATAGCTGTGTTAGAGTGATCGGTTGAGTCAGGGTTGGTTATCTAACCTGGAAGTACCGGTCGGATCTGTACTGGTCAGACCTGAAACCCGCATGTACCTGCAGCGATCTTCATATTTCTACTCTTTATCAACCCTGTAATTCAGAGAATCCAGTAACGTTTGAGGGACCACATGTGCATGGTTAAGGAAATGTCAGATTTAGAATATTTTCAAAAAAATGGCATTTATTTTTGGGAAAACATCCTTAACCCTTCTGTCCCGCTGCAGGTCAAACTGACCCGTCCAAAAATACAGGAAACATATTTTAATCATTTCTGGAAAATTAAACCGTTAATTAGTGGAACAAACATTTCCATAGAAAAGCACTAATTTAATGTGTTTGTCTTATGATTGTTAATACATAAATGCATTTATGGGTTTTGTTTTGTTATCGTTCGAATCCTGAACTATAAGGGTGATTCTGAGTTCCTTATTAGGGCATGATGCTGCTTGAACTTCAGGAGTCCATGGTGAGTGCATTGCAAGACTGTTGGCAGTTTCATGAAACATATCACGACAACCTGTTTGTCACAGGCCTTTCAGAACACTGATAAAGAGACAGTTCAGACAGGCTAAGAAGTTCCCTTCTAATCGGGCATCTGGAAGGTGGGAGGAACTGCTTGGGGTGGATTGTTGAAATGTTCTTAGTTTCCAATCAATAATGCATGTCATCGCTGCCAGGCTGAAAAGAGTGACTTTATAGGAGGAAACATCTTAACCATGTAAGTCCATTTGGAGCATTTCTATTGGTCCATTATATCAAAACATTATATCAAAAGTGAAAAACTGCAAAAATTGAGATAGAAGAGCTGTGACCAAAATGGATTCCTACTCTCTCTAGTGTTGCCCTATATAGGGAGAGACTGTTTACTTCAACAGGTAGTGATGAATGAATAATCTTTCACCCAATACCAAACGACATATTTGAAAATGTGAAGTTCGTATTAGTGCAGAGTCTCGTAATGCCCTCTGGTCCACATTCAGCTCATGCGCCGAGCTTAAAATTACAAGTGCATTTCAGGAAAGCCCTCTTCACACGTGCACACGAAAGGGCCAAAAGCGTTTCTGACCATTCCGCAGATGAAATAGATAAAATACCTGCCACCTCGTGAAGTTAACAGAAAGCCACTTTGGTCATAGCCACGGTTCATGCATGGCAGCGATGATTTACTAATCAGCAGGGTTAAAAAAACACACTTCAAAGGGTACAGCCTTCACAAAGCAGCTGCTGTTCCTCCCAGATACTCCCACCTTCAAGACATAATCAGAAGAAGGGCTTATTAGGACTAAAGAAGAGGAAAGAAAACTTTGGCAACATTAAAAAGAGTCCCTGTGCCATGCAAGCAGAGCAACTGTAAAAGGACAAACAGAATGAGACACAGATGCTCGAGAACTCTGCATGTCCTCGGAGACCTTTAACACACAGACAGTCCTAAAGGTCTGATCCTAGCAAAATAACACAGCAGTTACAAAACTCCGATGCTCCAGTCTCTCGTCGGGTTGCGCATGATATGGCTGCAGCCACCACTCTCAGGCCCACCTGACATGCTCACAAAAGTGACACCAGGCATGAATGTGGTTATAATGTGAACAACGTCATTATTGGAGTTAGTTTGTAGCTAATTAACATAATTAGATCCTGTGCATTTTAGAGCTCCATAGTCAACATGCAGCAACAGACGCAGTAATGCTTTCTCAATTGGCCAAGTAGAACTAAAAATCAGTCATGATAGAAACACGTGTTTGAACATATAGGTACACCATATGTCCAAATATATGTGGACACCCCTTCTAATGAATGCATTCAGCTATTTAAGTTGCACCCGTTGCTGACACAGATGCAAATGCACACACAGCTTGTCAAGTCCCAATAGAGAAGTACTGCCAATGGAATAGGACAGATAGGAGAAGAGAGCAAGAACCTATTGGTACCATATGTAATGCCAGTCGTGGGCCAGAGGGGTAAAAAAAACGCCCTACTGTGAGAACTCTGTTCTCTGGAATGATGGTGCTTACATAGTCTTTTTGGGATACTTTGGGGAGTTGGGTATGGGATGAGGTGCAGTATTGCTCATCCAACATCCTGGCCCAACTCTCTTGTGGCTGAATGCAATCAAATCCTCACAGCAATTCTCCACAATCTAGTTCAAAGCCTTCCCTGGACAGTAGAGATACTGTAGTTACTCCAACTAAAGCAGAACAAACCCTTTAATACCCTCGATTTCAGAAGAAACGAGGGAACGAGCAGGTGTCCCGATACTTTTGTGCATATAGTGTGACAAAGTCGTTGTTGGAAGGAATGGGAATATTTTTACATTTATTGTAAAATATTAATCAGATTGCAGATGTGATGTAAAACTGAGGTGGAGGAGGTGAGGTGAACGCAATGCTGGGATTTCTACCACTCTTCCATCCCACATGTGAAAGAGGATTTTGGTCACATGATGACATTCTGCTGCCATGTTTGCATAGTTCTGAAATATGTTACCCATTTCATTGTGTCATAAAAAAGATCTTATTTAAAGAGCACTGCCTTAAATTCATCATTACATTACAGATGATATCAGGTGATCAGTAATCTGTACCTGAACACATGTTCACGGTAGCCCTTCCAACGCTGAACACAGAGCACTTTTCCACTGCAGGGCATGAGGCCGTACTGTTACATGGTGTGGACCCACCGTTTTCCATTTGGTGTGTGGACAAATCAGGTCAGATGTGTCCAGTCTCACATAAATAGGGCTAAACTTAATTTCTGTTTATAATCTAAATCATTTCGTCCTTTATTCTTGCGCAACAATTACAAAGCTGCTGTAGCAAACTCGAGGAAATTTACCGAAGCCGTAATTCATCTGTGAGGATTGTATAATCTGCTAAAAAGTGTCGGAATCCACGTCAACAAGTCTGTTTGAATCAAACTTGATCAGGTTTGACGCAAGTGTGACGCAGCCTCACCCCAGTTTGTAAGCATTCCGTGCCAAACCGTGTCCATGTGGAAAAGCCATCTGAACGCTTACCCACTTCTCGGAACATTGGGCCCTGCTGTGGAAAAGCGTCCATATTTACCAATACTGATAGCTCGCCTTCACTTAATATTAGGTAGCTAACTTTAGTTAAACAAAGGAACCTTTTATTTTAAGACAAAATGCATTAATAAATAACCAAACAATGTAAACTACAGATCCGACAGAGCGCACATCTAGGAGTCATGCTTTTGGGCTGTGGGAGTGGAGGCTGCAGCTATATGTTGTTGAGCATTTGCCCTGCTATCACAAGCATTCATGGAAACGGGAGGTAGGCGGAGCCCGGCGTGCAGAGTGGGAGTCAACTTCTGAGCTTGGCGGGAACTGTGCTCCAGGACGGCCGATCGGCCCAGGTGGTTTGGGTGGCGGCACAGGAGGCTTGTTGTTATTGTTGTTACCAGCAGCAACAGTAGAAGTGAAGGGCAGGGCCTTGCTGGAGGTGTCAGTTGGAGAAGTCACCACGGTGTGTCTCCTCCAGGCCCGCCTCTTTCTGCGTGTCTCTGGTGAGATTGGCTTCCTTAAGCTAGCGGCCCGCAAGTCCTCGGCTGAACCTAGAAGGCGGGCTCTCACCTGCTCCGCCAAGGTAGCTCCACTTAGGGGGAAGGGACGGCCCTCGCCAGGGTCAGAGGGTGGTGGAGAACTTATCGCATCACTGCATGGTTTCAGTTTGGTTGTCGAAGATGGAGAAGGGGAAGGGGAGGAGTCGGGAATTTGAGTGTTTGTTTGTCCATCACTGGAGTGCCCTTCGTTCTCTGGACCTGAAGTGCTGGACAGTTCCAGAAGGTCCAGAGAGCGAGCTTTAGCCTTCTCTGTCTTCAGCCTGCGACGGGCCAAAGTGTCACACTGGATGAGGCGATGGGAGTTAAAGGAGGGCCGGTTGTGGAGGCGCTGGGAGGCAGAGGATGAGTACGAAGAGGTTGAGGGGGTTGAGGAACGTCCCGCTCCCTCACTATCTCTTTCTGTGGGCTCAGTGGGTAGGACTTTGGTGTTTATGGGAGCAGAAGTGGATTCGGGTGGAGGATTTGGTGTGGGGTGTTTGTAGTGTGTGTGAAGGAAGCTTCGTGGTGCAGCAGATCCAGGGGAAGTGTGTGTGGTGTGTATACGCTGGGGGGATGTGGGTGTGGAAGTGTGTTTCTCGGGACGCTCTTGAGTAAGGGAGCGAGAGGCGAAGCCACTTTCGTTGTCCGTCTCACTCACCAGTTCACTTTGCTCGTCATCTGCATCCTCGCCCCGCCCTTCTGAAGCTAAGCTCCGCCCCAGAGTGGAGAGGGTGGAGTAACCTGAGACTATAGAGCGCGCATCGTCTCCTCGCCAGCCGCCAGACCTCTTGATGTCTGACCTCTGGTCCTCTTCTTCACTCAAGAGCACTGATTGGGCCTCCTCTCTGCAAGGCATGCTGGGAGTAGCCTGGTCTTTCTGAACACATTCTGCCTCTCGCTCTTCGTCATCTTCTTCCTCATCCTCATCCTCCTCTGCCTCAGCACATGGGGCGGTGTCAGGCTGAATAAGCTCTGCTTCCTTCTCCTCCCCTTCTCCAACCAGGTCTGTTCTGATTGGCTCTTGCTCAGAGTCGTCGTCAGTGCTGCTGCCCAGGAGGCGGGCTGCGGGTCGTTTCCTGCGCTTGCGTGCCACAGCGGACATGATGGACAGCGTGGTCAGAAAGTCTTTTGCTAAGAGGTCACGTTTTGAACCACCTGAGCCCTACAAAAGAAAAAGGGCAGAGTGGTCACTTCAAGGTGCATTGAATAGAAAAGCAAATGCTGCATTAAAAATCAAACAAAAATAGTTCATCTATCGTCTAAACCATAAACCATGAGATTTACACACAATTTAAATAGTATTAAATAGTATTTAAATAGTATTTTCCAGAGTATAATGCAGCTTATAATGAGGTGCAGCTTTTTCGTCACCCACCAGGGGGCGCCAAAGTCAAAAGTTGGAAATCACAGAAGACAACGTTAATTTTCAGTTAGCACATTCAAGCCGCCACCATCACCAATTTTATTTTGATAAATCCTTCACAAAAACTGGCCGCATGCGCAGAGCATCATTTTCTGATGTCTGTCAGTGGATCCTAACAGCGTGGAGCAGCGTGAAGGAATCTACCGTCACCAATGGGTCCGGAAAATACGGTATATGAGAAATCTAATATAATGCATTAAATCATAAATAAACAAGTAGCACTCTCTCATTTTATTCATGTTTCTGTAAGTCTACTTTATCATGGGATCCAGGAATGATCACTCCAGTGTATGCCAGTATAGGGCTCGGCGATATGGACAAGAAACCATATTCTGCAATATTTGAACTGAATGCTGAAATTCGATATACAAAACATTTTATGACGTGAAAAATATAACGTGAAATAATATTTTCGGCTTGATGTGCATTTTCAGAATTCGCAAAAACTGGGTGATGGAAATCCTGCCATTATCTCACACTTTCATAACGACTGGACCAATAGAAGTGCTCCAAAAGTCCTTGACTTCCACTGAAAGGTAAAATGTGTTTTCCTCCTTTCTTTCATTTTGGATTTGTTTTTGTGTGGAAAAGCAACAAGGACTGTTGTCATGAATGAGTTAACTCGCGACCCTCGGTCAATCCTTACCTTTGATTTTGCTGAATCACTGTTGGTTGAGTCTGTCCAGTTCACAAAATTCAAAAAGGATAAAAGGGGAGAGAGAGAGAGAGAGAGAGAGAGAGAGAGAGAGAGAGAGAGATAAATGTCATGGTACCCAACCAAGTTCC
The DNA here is from genome assembly GCA_034509495.1 of Acestrorhynchus altus. Lineage (NCBI taxonomy): Eukaryota > Metazoa > Chordata > Actinopteri > Characiformes > Acestrorhynchidae > Acestrorhynchus > Acestrorhynchus altus. The sequence continues at coordinate 23,989,234 of CM067520.1, read as the reverse complement.
TCAGGAATGAGAGACACAGAGGAGAGGCATGTGAGATAACCAAGCCTTCGCCCATTGTGGACCACAAAAGGCCTCAAGTGCAGACTGCTCATTGGTCTGACAATCACATCATTCCTCTGTCCTCTGTGTCTGTCATTCAGCATCAAGCATTCCGACACAAGACAGTGTTCACACAAGATTCTCAAGCAAGCAGCAACATCTGTCCGATGAATAATAACTGATTGTCTTTAATGAAGCTCAAATGTGAACAGGGTCTTCAATGGAAGCCAAGACGTCCCAATCTGCAGCATTAAGGAAGAACTGCACACACTGATGACATCAACCCGTGTGAGAAGCAAGAGCAGGAAAGAGCAGGAGGATGATTTCAGAGACATGGAGAAAACCAACCAAAGCCACGTACACACACACACACACACACACACACACACACACACACACACACACACACACACAATCACTCATCCATTCATCCATCTAAACATTCACCATCACACACACACACACACACACACACACACACACACACACACACACACACACACACACAGTCACTCATCCATTCATCCATCTAAACATTCACCATCACACACACACACACACACACACAATCACTCATCCATCTAAACATTCACCATCACACACACACACACACACACACACACACACACACACACACAATCACTCATCCATTCATCCATCTAAACATTCACCATCACACACACACACACACACACATACACACACACACTCACTCATCCATTCACCCATCAAAATATTCACCATCACACACACACACACACAGCGTAAGGCAGGCGAAAACCCATCCTACCGCAGTGGCTGCTCCACAGGCTCAGCTAAGAGAGGGATGCAGAAATGTACAGAGAGAGAGAAAGTGGAAGAATGAATACAAAAGAGAGAGAAGGGAAAAGATGAAAAAACAAACAAAAAAACAACAGAAAAGTGTAGAGCACTACACATGCAGGAAAACTGTGTGTTTCTAGAGCTAATAGAAAACTGAATGCCAGCTGAGAGAGGTTGGACAAGTTTACAACAATGGCAAAAATCCCAAATCAATATAACGGAGAAACTGGAGTGTTGAGCCAGGAAAACCAGTGTTTGGACTAGGAGTATGTCCACATATCCACATTCAATCAAATCATATGTTATCATATATCATATATGTTAATTACTTAAAGCTGCACTCGCTGTTGACAGAGATGTGCACCTGCGCTCACACTTCTTGTAGAGAAGCACTGCCGATTGAATAGGAGGTGTGTATTACAGGGTTATAACCCCTCCCCCATCATTGAACTGTGTACTGTATAACTGTGTTCCCTGGAATGATGGTACTCCATCCAGTACTTTTGGGATGAGTTGGGATTGAGGAGGGGTGGTGATTGTCACACATCCTGACCTTACTAACATTTTTTGTTGTTGAATGCAATCAAATCCTCACAGCAATGCTCCAACATCGAGCAGAAAGTGGACAGACTCCAACAAAAGAAGGAGGTTTAGGACAAACCTTTCTGTGACAAATACTGAACTGAGCCGAACAGGACTTTCCCTGTATTTCCGTAAACCTTGTTCAACCTCACAGCAGTTGTTAAGGAAGAATGCTCTTGTGGGAGGAGCATGTATATACATGAACTATGCAACACTGAATTCATCTCAGATTCATCCAATTCATGAACATCAGAGGAACAACTGAAATGGGACATCTAAGGAAGCTCGTTATGGCTGGCTGTTGGGCTGCGATTGATGATTGGTGGAGGTTGGGCCCTGCTGGCTGCTTACCTGAGGCATCTCCTAGTAGGCCAGTTCGGCCAATGTTAGATAAGAGGTGGTCTATGTTGGGGGCAGGCTGAACATCCTCTGTATCTACTGGCGTCTGATGGAAAGGAGATAGAAAGGAAAGTCTTCAGTGAACTGAAGATTCAAGATGAATCAAACGAGCAAAGTCTAATAGCAACAAAGGAGTGTTGTTACCTTTTCATCCTTATCGTGTTCTTCACTGAAGAACCAGGCGTACTGTACAAAAAGACACATAATAGAGCAAAACGAATTCATTTATAAAGAAATGTTATGGAAATATCAGACAGATGAAGGTATGTAGGTACATTGATTATGATTAAGTCATAACAGCTGGTGCCAGATAGAGGAGACACTCTATTTCTGGAGTTTTGCAGGCATTTAACGTTGCTCAGTTCACCGCGTCACGTCTGTCCTGGTAATAACTCATGGAGGGCATTACCATCTACAGTGGACAGCACAGTGGCTGCCCAGAGGTGCTAATGAGAGGTTCTAATCTGAATCTGTAGCTGATTAATAAACTAATTCTAAACTTTACAAGTGTGTAAAATATATTGGACACTTCGACCACAACGATTCCAAGTGTATGTGTTGTGTGGACTGAGAAGAAGAATTACATGTTGGATGAGAGTCTCAACAATCTTGTAGCGGTCAGGCATGTGGGTGACCATGTCCGTCATGTTGTCCTCAGATGTTCGTACAAGAGTGGGACCAAACACAAGCGCCAGGTTACGTGGCTCCATCTACACACACACACACACGCACACGCACACGCACACACACACGCACGCACACACGCACGCACACACGCACGCACACACACGCACACAGTTATTGATCCAAAAACACCACAGTATAATTCCCACAAAAACACACTAATCCACATATGATCTGTAGAGGCACCTTGTTCTTCTCAGAATGGTCAGCTACTGTCTTTAGGTGACCAACCAGAAACTTCAAGGTGTGGAAATAATGATCTGGCAAGTCGTGAATCTGCGGAGGAATAAAAACTGCGTCATACTCAGGCATAAAGATGTGTGTAAATGGAAAAAACGATAAAGATGCCCCTCATACCAGTTTCTTTAAGGTCTTCAATCTGTCGCTTGCATTCTCCATTCGGTTGGCATCAATAAAGTCATTGTATTTGTCTGACAGAGAGAAAGAAAAAATGACATATATATATATATATATATATAAAGGACTTTATCAGTTTAGCCAGTCAGAATTGAGCTAATTTACATATGCAAACATGTATAAATATATACTTCTTAATATATATACTTTAAGATATACATCTTAAAGGCACTGTATCAGAATGCAGCCTGTTTAAATATAGATTAAGAATGAAATGCAAAATGAAATATTGTTTTTCATGCATAAAATCTGTGGATTTTAAATTAAAATATAAAAAGAGAAAGGGGCATGGGAATTCTTCATGGGAATTATTATTCATGGGAATTATTCTTCATGGGAATTCTTCATGGGAATTCTTCCTTCCTCTAATCAGATCCTACTGATTCAAATATTCAGATACGTAATCAGGCAACGCAGTACCTTTCTACATAAATTCTTTAAACAGAGTAAAATCCCTCCTTACTTCCGTTCCTCTTCCTTACTTCCGACTCTTTATGAAGGTAAAGCTCAATTGAGAAAGAGCAGCTCGAATGCTGCTCAGTAAATATTTATGTGCCTGCGATTCCAAACATCTCACCATCAGTGAAGAGGGGTTCTGGAAGTTTTCGGAAGAAAGATTTGAGCAGACTGCTCACCACGTTCAGGTCCTGCCATCGCTGGGGAGGAGAGAAAGAGAAACGAGATTCATTCGAACCACATCCGGCACTGATATCAGACACGTTCAGGAACTTTACTAAACATTGGACCATTTTATTATTAAATTAAATATATATATATATATTTAATTGTGTATATAAATGCTATCCTGCTGTGAAGCATCACCACAAGCGATACACAAGCCTGAATGTCCTGACACATCAAACCTTGACTTGATTTTACTTGTAAGTGTACACAAACCCTTTCACGCAACACATGTTAATACAGGAAGAGGTGAAGCCTGATTCATAATTGATGCAGTCACTTAAGCCAGCTGTACACTCATCCCACCATAACAGTGGCAATGTTTTACGAGAAGGAGACTTTACAGCCGTTCTTGGCTTTTGGGGAAATGAGGACATTCTCCAAAGTGAGATTGTGGGCAGTAGGATCATTTTTCTGTCCATTATGTGGCAGCAAGCTCGGCAATTTCAGATCAGCCAGATCAGTGTCTACAGATGAACTGAAGGGTGGGCCTGTAAGCTAGAAACAGATCCAGAATATTCCCCAAAACGACCTCAACTTTCACTGAACGTCAATGTGAAAAGACAATTCTTGATATGACCACAAGTCATACACTATATGTCCAAATATTTGTGGACACCCCTTCCGATGAATGCAGATGTGCAAATGCATGGTATGAGAGGGACCTACTCAATGTTATGCAGGTGGTTTTATTGTTCTGGCTGAGTTCTAAATAAGGCTTGTATGTGTGTGTATCTTACCTCCTCTGCAGTGTTGATGTCACTACCCTTATTGAGCTGCTCCTGTAGGCTGGACACTACAGCGTTGTTCCCGGGCACTCTGTAAATGCCTGTGTACTCCAGACCCATCTCCTCCACCAGCCCACAGCAGATCTCTACAATCAGGGGAATGAACTACACAAAAACCCCACACATACGTAAGTAATGGGCTCCTTGGGATGAATACAAACGAGAGATACATACAGATACCCAGGGCCCTGACCTTGTTACTGGCAGCAGGTTGGCAGTCTTCCAGGCGCACTCCAAAAGCTTTAGGACCCGCCTTCTTCACCTTCTTCATGAAGTTGATGCCCCATGGAGACTTGGGAGGACTGCTCTCCTCTGAGAATAATAAATATTAATGAGTAATTAAACTGGAGAAATGAAGACATACTATTTTCAGAAGATCAAACGTGGTAGGATCTCGTGTTTTGCTGACCCTTGCCCTCGTGTTTGGGGGAGCGTGGTGGTGCGTTGCTGTTGTCAGGCTTGTTGAGCAGGAAGGGCATGCGTGGCACTCGGGGGGAGGAGTCCGGCTTGTTTCCCGTTGGACTAGAAAATATAAAACCCACCAGCACATTTTAATATCAGTAGCTGATATTTACATCAGATCCACAACATGTCCAAATGTGGACACTTCAAATGAATACTATCAGCAACTTTACATTGCAAACAGATGTGCAAATGCACACACAGCTTGTCTAGTCCCTGTAGAGAAGTACTACCGATAGAATAAGAGTCTCTGAAAGAGAGCAGATGAACACCATGCCAGGTATGGACTAGGGGAACTGTGTTCTCTGGAATGATGGAACGGTGCTCCATCCATTACATCACAGTTCCAAGATAAACAGGTGATGAATAAATGAGAAGGTGATACAGAGCCCACCTGGAGCCCACCTGGAGCCCATCTGGAGCCCACCTGGAGTATTGGGACACCTCCTTATTTATTGTTTCTAATACTATTAAAGAGTTTCTCCTGCTTTTGTTGCAGTAAATGTCTCTACTGTCCAGGTAAGACTTTCTATTAGACCAGTGTTTCTCAGCCCTGGTCCTGGGGGCACCCCTGCCCTGCATTCCAGGGTGGAGAAACACTGTACTTGATATTGGAACACTGGTGTAAGGATATGATTGCATTAGCTGTCCACTAACATTTGGACATGTGTGTCTCTCCTCATGCATCCTATGATTGTATTCCAGGCCTTGCTGTGAGACAACAGCATTACGTTATCCAGACTCACCTCTGTTTCCTGTAGTCGTTGAGTTTCTTACTGATGAGAGCTTGTCTGGAGAAGCCCAACTCCTGGAGCAAACACACAAAGTGAGATTATCAATCTGAATTCAACTGTAGCTCCGCTGCAAATCCAACTTCAGACATCAACTACAGTTTAATCTCACTCTCTCACCTCGCTGTCAGTCTTGCTACTCTCGCGGATCACTTTGATCCAGTCCAGCATGTCGTCCCGGTCCTCGGCCTGCAGCAGGTACTCACAAAAGTCCTGGGTGGTCAGCCGCAGCGCGTTCTTACGCTTCGTCTCACTGTACGCGATGTCTACCAAGCAGCCCCGGATGCTGATAGGCTGCTCATCCTCAGTCCCACCTCCCAGAGCAGAGCCCCTCAGCAGCGCATCCCGTTTGTCTTTGTAGAGGTAGAGTGAATTACAGCGCAGCACCGAATAGACCCGCCTCCAGGGACGCATGGCACTGCCCACCTTCTGAAAGGTCAAAGAAAGACAGGAAAAAAAACATCAGAAAAAACATCTCTCTCTCTCTCTCTCTCTCTCTCACACACAGAGTCTCTCTCTCTCTCTCTCTCTCTCTCTCTCTCTCTCTCTCTCACAGAGTCTGTCTCTCTCTCTCTCTCTCTCTCTCACACAGAGTCTCTCTCTCTCTCTCTCTCTCTCTCTCTCTCTCTCACAGAGTCTCTCTCTCAGTCTCTCAGTCTCTCTCTCTCTCTCTCTCTCTCTCTCTCTCAGAGTCTCTCTCTCTCTCTCTCTCAGTCTCTCTCTCTCTCTCAGTCTCTCTCTCTCTCTCAGTCTCTCTCTCTCTCTCTCTCTCTCTCTCTCTCACCTTGCCCTTCTCGGTGTGGATCTGTTTGTAGTGGAGCCAGCCCTCTCTCCTGACGTCACTGTAGTTGAAGCTGCCCAGCTCTGAGGTGGAATGTCGTTTCGATCGAGCATCCTCAGTACCTTTCAGGCTTTCCAGAGACTATACACACACACACACACACACACACACACACACACACACACACACACACACACACAATGTTACAACAGTGAATGTAGAGAATACCCTCAACCCTGTTTGCTGTATAATGTTTGGGCACATCCGTTCAGTAAGTTGAACTCACCCCATCACCAAAGAAGCTCTTAACTCTCTTTGGTAATCTCCTATAAAGAGACAACATGAATCAATTCACATTCACCGAATCATAAACATCACATCTCAAAATACAGGACGGAGCTCCATCATTCCAGAGAACATAGTTCCACTGCTCCACAGCACAATGTTGGGGGGCTTTAAACCCTTCTAGCCCACGCCTGGCATTAGGCATGATGCCAATAAGTACACGTTTATCTGCTCTCTATCAAAGAGTCCTATTACACAGTCAGGACTTCTCTACAGGGACTAGACAACATGTGTGTTTGTCTTCTAACTGTGGTCTTCTAACCAACTCACAGCAGGTTAACTGATCTACAGCACATAGAATATTTCATATCTTAAGTTTATATGTTTTAATATTTGATATATTAATTACGTTTTTACTATTGAGAAGAATTTATCATGGCTGCCAAAGACATTTGTAGAGTACTGTGTGGACCAGAGGTTCTCAATCCTGATCCTGGAGTACTTCTGCCCCGCAACACACCTGATCCCAATAACGAACCAACTGACAAGCCCTGTTGAGCTGAACTGGGTGTGTTACAGCAGGAAAAGCAGGGACGTGGTACTCCAGGACCAGCACTGAGAAGCACTGATGTAGGCTTAACAGAATATCTGGCTGGAATCATCTAGATTGCTGCTTCAATGCCCCCCACAAAAGTGACTCACGAGAAGACCCGCCCGTCATCTCTGAAGGTGTTGAGGCCTTCGTCACATGACTTGGAGCGTTCGGTGGTGATGGCCAACAGGTAGGAGGAGCGACGACCAGACTTAATACTGCCTGCTCACAGAAAAGAGAGAGAGAGAGGGAGGGAGGGAGAGAGAGAGGGAGGGAGAGAGGGGTAACAACTGCATTAACATTCTGGAGGTGATTCAGATTTAAAAATCTAATGAGGAGAAAAGGGGTGGAGCAATCAGAGGAGAGTTAAGGAGTTAGTTGGGTAGGAGACAGGGAGAAGAACATAGGAGGGTCATGGGATAACGAACAGAGTGAGGGATGGTCCCATAGGGACCGGAAGTGGGATTTGTCATTCTTGAAGCCTGGTGGAGCTGACGTTCCTGTAGTCCAGAGATGGTCAGAGGGCAGTACACAGTGACTGCTGTACACATGCAGGAGGGCATGCAGAGATGTTTTACAGAGGGCCTGACACGGTCACGAATGGACACTCTAATGCATGCACGAGTCTTCTGAAGGTAAAGGTGGAGGTCGTGAATGTAGATTCAGTGTAGAAGGACCATGCTGTGTGAAGGTTTCTTTGCTAATGTGTTATAGAAACTACAGTATCAGTCAATAGTTTGGACACACTCACACTGACGTTTATGGAGCCTCACAGCAAACTTCTAACACTGAATTTAAAGGTTGGCCAATATGGTGACACTTATCACAGTCATGATAAATGACAGCACATTATGGCTTCTTCTAAGAGTAGGTAATACTTAAGTGCACTTAGTGACAAAAACAATTACGCACCCAGATAGACATGTTGGATTGGCATGCAGTTCTGCTTCAGGCAGGTATGTGAACGATTACAGGTGTGGTGTGATTAGACACTGGGTATTGGCACAAGAGAGCATAAAGAACCTCCCGTAATCACTGACAGGGAGTGTATATACTTTCACTTTTACTGGAGTAGAACCCACACTTTTACTTAATTACAGGGGTGACAATATTTTAGTACTTTTAAGAACCAATCAGGTGCATCTAAAATAAAGACTGGTACTGTGTGTCTATAAGCACGTAACACTCATCTGTGTGTATCTCAGTGTGTGTGTGTGTGTGCGCATCTCTCGCCGTTGCGTCTCTCTCTACTGGACTCACTGCAGTCGTGGGAGAAGAGGCGGCTGAGGGGGAAGGTGAAGGTAGGGGAGGCCGGGCTGGCGGCCACAGCGGGGGCTGATTTAAGCCCACTGGACACAACGGAGGAGGCGGGGACGTGACACGCCCGCAAATCTGCGCCTGGACTGGTCGGCTCATCTGTGGGAGGAGCAAAAGGAGAGGAGGAGAGGAGAGAGAAGGAAAAGAGGAGGAGGAGAGAGGAAAGGAGTAAAGAGGGAGGAGAGGTACAGAGGGAAAATGTAAGAGGGGAGGCAGGGAGGAATAGAAAACAGGGGAGAGCAAAGGTTACAGGAAAGGCCAGTGGGATGTTGCAGGGTTACTCCGAATTCAAATACACAAACACTTTTCTCAAAGGACAGACAAACACAGCGTTTTTCAGGGAGATCGGTCATCAGCAGTACATGGAGCACCTCACATCTTCATTACTGAGTGGGAAACGAAAGCAAAGGAGGGAAAGAAAGTGCTACGAAAAGTATTGTTCCATCAACACCAAGAAGATGGACAGTTTTCCTCATTACACACAGCCTGGAAGTGAAGGAACATCTGGGAATGTTCATGAAAGCAGAAAATTCCAGTGAGGAACTCAAGTAAACATCTTACGCTCCTACCTGAGTCTTCGGCCTCCATGAGAAACGTACTCGGTGTGGAAATGAGACGTGTGAGCTCTCTTTGTATGAGTATAGGTTTCAGTTCTTTAGCAAAGGCACATGAAAGTGTGTGTGTGTGTGTGTGTGTGTGTGTGTGTGTGTGTGTGTGTGTGTGTGTGTGTGTGTGTGTGCCCCAGCTAGTGTACGTATGTAACTGTACACTCATGTCTTACTTCACTTTTCATTGAATCACTTCCATAAATAATAATTTTGTTTATAAAACACTGACTTCTTTGCAGCTTTCAAAACTTATGCATACATTTACATTACATGTCCAAATATTTGTGGACACCCCTTCTAATGATTGCATTCAGCTACTTCAAGTTGCACCCATTGCTCAATGCATGATGCTCCATCCAGTACTTTTAGGATGAGATGAGGCGGTAATCATCCAACATCCTGACCGCACTAATGCTCTAGTGGCTGAATGCAATCAAATCCTCACAGCAATGGTCCAACATCTAGTAGCCTTCCCTGGACAGTAGAGACAGTTAATCAAAAAACAAAACAAAACAAAAAAAAAACATTATTTCAGACAAATCAATAAATTAGCAGGTGTCCCAATACTTTTGTCCATAGTGTTAGTTCTATGGTAGCTCTTAAAGAACCCTTTGTTTCACCTTTACTGTGAATATTACCATCAACTGAATGGGATCCAGATTTTATAACATTAATCAGATTTGTTATTTATTATTATTTTTGCCAAAACTTTTATTTTGTATTTGTCTTTTCCACTGCAGATTTTTATAGACACTCAAAATTTCATGTATTTCAGGACCAAAAATGATTCAATAATGAACAATATCCTGTAATTATCCATTATTGTCAGTTATTTTCTGAAATGAGTGTGAAATTGGATCATTTCAAGACATAATGAAAGATATTAGATATTATTTCTAACTTCATTCCTCATTTTATTTGACATTTTTATTCATTGTTTATTAGATCACCATTTTATTGTATTAGAATCATGATTATTTCATTACTGTTAGTTTTTTTGAGTATTCTTTTTTTAAATGTTTCTTTTTATTTGTAAAATCTATCATTTAAAGTTTCATCTTATATTTCATCGTTTGTATTTGATATTTTTTCCTCCTAAATTCTGTTTAATTCACCTCATTTACATTTTTAATTCGTACTCATTTTATTTGCATTTAATGTTTTGTATTTCTATCACTAATTCAATCATAATTTGCTGTTATATAATTTAGTCTTGACTGCTATGGGCATAAAAGGAGAGAAGGTCCACCATCGTCCCCTGAACTCAACCCTTCTGAGAACCTTTGGAGTGTCCTCAAGCAAAACCTCTATGAGGGAGGAAGGCAGTTCAGTAAAAACTCAGATCAATGGATGGAAGAATTGAGAAAGTGATTTTAAAGGAGGGGTCTTTTGTTAACATGTTGGCCTGTTAAGATGTTTGGGCTTGAAATAGCTTCTGAGTTCATTAAACGTGATGACTTAGTGCTGGAAATTCAACAGGAAATAGAAATCAGAGAAAGGCGGTGTAGATACACCGTGTCCTACAGAACTGAAAGGCATTGTTTCATTATATCTCATAAAAAAAGCCACTGAATCCAAACATTCCCACAGTAGAGCAACTAAAAACAACTGATCCCGTCTCAAATTCACTCCCCCACAGAACCCACACTCAACACAACCGTTTCTGTCTGCTGGAGTGACCACGCCCTTAAACCTTTGCTTCTGCTTTCAGTTCCACTCTGACCTCCACAGCAGGAAAGCCGAGCCTGGCTCATCTACTCGTCAGCACATGGTTCTTCTCTCGTTCTCCTGACTGAAGCACTGAGTGGAGCACTTCAGAGCTCTGGGTTATTGATCACAGGGTTGTGGGTTTGGTATTCAGGTCCACTGAGCTGCCTCTCCCGTAGCATGGCTGACCCTGTGCTCGGACCCTGTGCTCGGACCCTGTGTATTATTCCAGGCCTGTAGGTGGTAGCAGCACACTACGATTACTAAACACGGTTCAGGTTCCTAAAACAGGGTGTTTTCTTGCTTCCACGATGGCCGTGTACAGATCGACTTACAAGGTTACGTGACGGAGGTCGGCCTCAGACACACTTCGAATTATAAGTAACTAATTTTTTGTGTTTGAGGTCAAAACCCAACATTGTACAGATGTTGGCTTTTTGTTCAACATGAACATGAGTGAGTTGAGTTGACGTCACAATCCAAACGTTGTACAGACGCAGAATTTTGGAGGAAATCATAACCCCTTCAAGCTCCTGCTGTGAGCATCCTGTGTCAGATTGATGTTGGCAGTAAAAACTGTCCTGATATTGAATTTTGGTCACCAAACACTGCAAATAATATTCAACCGGATAACAACGTCTCAATACTGGTGTCCAGGTAGGTCCTTCCCGTCTCTAACACCCTTTCCAAAACCTCTCATCCAGACAGCGTGTGAAGTCCAATTCTCACAGAGTCCTCAAACCCCCTGTTTTGTAGGTGGACAAGAAGCCGGAGCACAGTGTAATCTCTCTCTCTCACACACACACACACACACACACACACACACACACACACACACACACACAAAGAAGAAGGGGCGGAAACATTCCCAATCTGGGATGTAGAATCAGGGCCTATTTTCCAGCCACTGGCAGAAATAGCTTCACTGTGGGTTTAACAAAGGCGCTTATTACTGCAGCCCGAGCTTTCTCTCGTGCTCTTGCTCTCCCTCGCTCTCTCATACATACCCACATGCAAGCAGGGAGCACGGAAAAGCTGCATCACTAACATACAGATCATATATTTTAGACGCCGTTACTGCCAGCAAAGTAAACTCATCACGTACACAAACTTCTTACAGTGCGTCAACGCCACCAATCGGGGACACCCCGAAGAGCGAGAAAACACTGTGCTGGAATGGGATGCTGGAGCTGGATAGGAGAGAGAATGGGCTGGACAGAGAGCAAGACTGGCGAGGGACAGTGAGACTGGAAGTGCACAAGAACAAAGAGACGTCACAGGTTTTTGAGGGACATTGTTCACAAGTCCTCCTGTATCTGGGTTTGGTGGAATCTGCATGCATGTGTGTGAAGTGTATGAAGACCCCCCTCCTCTTTCAAAGGCATGACACAATGGCACTATTGAGGGCAGAAAGAGCTGAGTGTGCTGATTGTGTCCGGTTATGTGTGCATGTGTGTGTGTGTGTGTCACCCCTCACCCCAAAAAGCCCCGGTGCCCCACCCCCCCTTCCACTTTCTGCTCCCTTTCCCATCATACCCTATTCCTCCATGCCACGCTAACAGAGCGTACTATACCCCAAATCACCAAACATGCAGATAAGCTGATATCTGAAATAAAGGTGTAAATATCAAATATAGAGGCGAGGAAATAAATAAATGCGGGTTTAAATTCACTGGGATGCATCATAATAATTGGTCACAAGTGGAACAGATCACGAAATTCAGGCTTCAGATCAAATCACAAGTGACTTTAATTTTGACACAGTCTGTGAAAGTAGGGTAGGATCATATAAGACAGCGCACACAGTGTGAACCGTGTGAAACACACTTACATGATGTTTGTGTAAATTTCACCAGAGAATTGTTAATGCTGGGTAGCATAATTTACAGCATTCATTAATCCATAATATCCATTCAGGATAGATGACCAAAACAGCAACTAAATGAAGCAATGGTCAGCTTGTTCAAAGGTCAGCAAAGGTCAGTTCTTCTTGGAATTTTTCTGTTCCACCTTAAAAATTGCAGCAGCTACATTCCGTTGCCTGAGGCTGACTATTTAAGGCCAACAAATTCCAACAAAAAGCTGGCAAATATGAACAGACTTCAGCCTTGTCCTTCTTACAGCCTTTTAAAAGTTTATTGCATGTTTATGAAAATAATATTAGTGATTCGCACTAGGGTTGGGTGATATATCAATATTTATATCTATATCGGGATATAAACAGAGTGGGATACGGGCTGAGTGATATATCGATATTTATATCTATATCGGGATATAAACAGAGTGGTATACGGGCTGAGCGATATATCAATATTTATATCTATATCGGGATACGGGCTGAGCGATATATCGATATTTATATCTATATCGAGATATAAACAGAGTGGGATACGGGCTGAGCGATATATCGATATTTATATCTATATCAGGATATAAACAGAGTGGGATACGGGCTGAGCGATATATCGATATTTATATATATATCGGGATATAAACAGAGTGGGATACGGGCTGAGTGATATATCGATATTTATATCTATATCGGGATTGCCCTTGAACTCCCCTGCTGTTCCCTGGGCCCTGTGGATTGGGCTACCCACCGCTCCGGCCTAGTGTGTGTGTGTGTGTGTGCAGAGGACATGTATGCAAGCAGGACTGGATAATAAGGAAATGGTGGAGGACAGATAGAGAATAACAGACAACACCACGTCCCAGTAAATGTGTTCGTGCTAGTTCACCATAAAGTCATTCTCTGTAAATGTACACCGGGACATTTCTGTCCTGCTGTCAAAGATGAGGCATGTTTTGCTCCTGCAGAGTCTAAAAAGCTTTATCAGCCCTGATCCACCTAAACCTCTGCTCATCCTCAGCACACAGCACTTCTGTGTTCTGTTCCAGCTGGTAGAACCAAAAGAATGTGGGCAACAGAAAAAGTCTGTCCACTCAGGGAATACTTCACTGATTACATATTCAGCTAAAACACAGACTGGCTGCTCATACTTTAGACTGGTTTTGTGGACCTGGACCATTAGGCTAGAATGTGTTAGAGGACTTATGATTTATGCAAAGTAGACTGATGAAGAGAAATCCATGCTCCACGGAATACTGGATCGGAATTTAGAAACCACTGGAGGGGAAAGGACTGGTTCAAATTATGTGATTATTTCCAGTGGTGGCACTGAGGTTAAACATACTTGAACAACACCCCCCCACCATCAAACACACACACACACACACACACAGACGCACGCACGCATACAATCATCCATGCCCTCTCAGAAGATATGCAGGCCTCCGAGTCTGAAGATTTACAGACAACAGAACTGAAGAAAAGCATCCAAACACATAGTTGCTCAACTGCCCACAGATCAGATAAGTTGGTGTGTGTGTGTGTGTGTGTGTGTGTGTGTGTGTGTGTGTGTGTGTGTGTGTGTGTGTGTGTGTCCTCTGCTACTTCATTCTCAGGGCACTAACATGCCCCAGCTTGTGAGCTTTTGGACGTTTCTCCATTATCTATATGTTCTGTAGGACCTCTGCTATTCCAAAGTCAGATCCCCATCATTTGCTTTAAAGGACTCTTATTCTATATTTTTGAATGTTACTACATATTATATTTGCCCTTTCAATCGAATGATGTTTTCTTTATGGCTTCGAATTCCAAAAAGCAGCCCACATAAAATTCCAGCTATAGATATTTATAATATCTGTTCTATTATTAGAAAATGCAGTTGCAGGCGTCACTACTGTAATTCCGACACCACATGAAACTGCATATAAATGCATATCAGTATTATTCATAAAAACGGTCTCAGTCTAGATTAACTGACCCATGGTCCGGTTCGTCTGCAGTGTGAGAACACTGTTCTGGATGGTTCAGACTAGGGCCGCACAATATATTGTTTTGAGTGGTCCATGATCTACTTATAAGAGCTAATATATAATATAAATATTGCATCATGACATCAGATCATTGAAATTTCTACATGAAAAGTCCTATATTTTCTAATTTTGCAGAACAACACAATATTGCAACGTCCATTTTTTCCAGTAACATGAAGCCAGTTCAGCTTTTCGGACCAATTACAGAAATCAAACAATAGAAGATGCTAAAGAAGTGACATTGTGCTGAAACCCGACTCCACATGCACGTGCGTCATGCATCAATACGGGCACAACAGATTAAACTGTATCTGGTTCCTGTATCTACTGTAACTGTAGATGAACCCTTATTTCTATACAAAAATGAACGGAATCAGAGGGCAATCCACCATGTGCATGGTGTTGGATTCTGTCAGCATTCAGCACACCCCTCTCCAAACCAATCAATGTAAAGTACAGCGAGATGCAGCCCACGTAAACACTGAGGACAGGACACAAATGAATTTCTGCAGTGTCTTCTAAACTGCAGTGTGAACCCAGGGCTTTATAGTCACAGTTACAGTTATAAAGGGCTCTGAGGGGTCCAGCCGTCTAACGTGCCAAAACAATCCAAGGATAGCTGGACTCTGAGTGAGTGGGTCGACTGTGCGGTGCTGGCTGGCACAGGTGTATGTAAGCCGATGGTGCTTTCCTCCCAGTGCTGACCCAGCAGCGGTACAACGGCAGCAGTCTGAAAGGAGGTGGTGGCACGCTTCATATGTATCGGAGGAAGCACATGCTTTTTTGGGAGCATTGTTCGGGAGAGACCTAAAGTGGGATTTGGTAATTGTCACTTCCAAATTTGGGTGGAAAGTTGGTGTAAAATTAATAAAAAAAAAAGAAAAGGCTGATCGGTATAATAATTTTAATTTTAATAATTTTTAATGATCTAACTGGCTGTTATTTGTTATGGTGGCGTCTTGGCTACGGCTTGTATCACTGGTATCGTTTTTGTCGGCTCAGTGCGGCAGACGCTTAATTATCCTGGCAGTTCGTAACACCATAAGAGTCAACCACAGGACGGAAACACTGCCGAAATGTTTTCACATTTAACACACAAGAATCAGTTTAGCCTCGACCGCAGCGAATTCCTGACATCCCGATTAGTCATCAGTTTATCAGCAGATTATGAAGCACGTGTGATGGCTCGTGTCTATCTGCTGATTTTATTTTGGTTATGTGGGATGTTTGGCATTTTGTCGGACATTTTATTTCCAGGTCTCCTCCTGCGCCAGGGCTCTTCCTTGGAAGGAGGCATGCTGGGACACGATCACGGCAAGCTAGAGACTAAAGCAAATACGTGTGCACACACACACACACACACACACACACACACACACACCCCTTTTTCCGGATGCCTACACTGATTAGAGGAATGAGTTCACCGTTTGTTGCTGTATCGATGTTCTGAATGTGATCCCACGCAGTGGAATGAACAGTTTCTGTAACTGTACAGTGTTGTGTTTGTAATGAAACATGCAGTTGGTCAGTAAATAAGGGGACAGTGTATCAATAAACAATCAGCATCAGTCTAACCGAGATTCCATTTGCCAAGGGCTGAGTTTTTAAGTCACTGGGAGAGTCGTTCTCGCCGTATACTAGTCGTCCACAATCGGGGTGGGCCAGCAAGAAACTGGTGGCTCCACCTCCGGGTCCGACACATTGTTTAATTCCTTTAAGCTTCATTTAACCCTTTAACTCGGGGCATTTACGTAACTAAAGCTGCTGCTGTTATTTACTCGGCGGGGTCGAGTGGTACAGTGTTTTTGAACAGCACAGTTCCAACGTTTCTAAAGCAATCAGCTTGTATAGCCAAAACGAACTGATGTGTAATGCTCTTTAAGTCCGGGCGATATCCACGAAACGTTTACTATCACGATACTAAAAGTATTTATGATTCATTAAAACCCCCTTTGAGCCAGGTGTGCTGGACTAAACTGCTAAATTCTCTGTGGTGGTGGAGGGTCAGGATGATGACCTCTTCTTCCAACTCTAAGATTTGATTTCCAAACACAGCTGTGGCCTGGATCACAATCAGCACAGGGTTTCAATCAGAAAGCATGAACATGTTTTTGTTGTTGTGAGTGAATCAGACTGTTGGCCCTAAGGGTTAACTATTAGCAAATATCTTCAACAGGTTTCACGAGTTCCTCACAAGTTGCCAGTGATCCTGTCCTTCCGTAACAGAGAATCAGGACGTACCAGTTGCATTCATTCCTTGTTAATGATGAAGTGTTTCAACAGAACGAGGGGATAAAGTCAGAAGGTTAAGTAGAAATTCTGAAGCAACCAAGTCGAACTCATTCAGCCCGCATCACCGCGGGAGACCCCGCTGTTACCCAACACAAGAAAAGGCAAACACACACACACGCAGGTACACCAGACAGAGGAAATGAACAGCCATGCCGGTGGGGTTGTGAGCTGTTATGACACACTCATTCTCCAAAATGTCCCTCGGTCTATTTTGGAAGTGTCTGGCCACTTCATCAGCTTTTCCTGCAAGTATGCACCAAAGAAACACACACTCCTGCGCGGGCCTTCACGTGTTATTTCAATGAGTCGTACTACGTGACCTTAGCTCGGCAACTTCCCTCCAAACATGAAGCATGAATCCACACCGAAATAGAACTGAAACATAAGCTGGAGCAGAAATGATGACTTGAAGCAGTGGCACAGAGGAGCAGAGATGAAATAGCAGCACAGCGCTGGGAGATGATGATGAAGTAGACGATGATACGCAGCAGAAACACACAGACAGAAAAGGTGAAGTTCAACCATTGAACAAAACCCTGTAATCCTGAAATGGTCAATGTAAAGGAAAGTGAATCCGGCTCCGACAGAACGCTCTTATTTGGGCAGGTTTTTGGAAAATTATGGAAATGTAATATTCCAGGACGGAAGGAGGGGTGGAGGGTTGATGTAAGCTTATTTCCTTTTTCTTTTCTCTTATACTTCCACAGACGGGAAAAAAAAGTAATAAACGAGTGCATCTGGTTTCCTTATGTTTTACAAATGTAATCCCAATCTGTCCCAGTTTGGAAGTGCCAAATCCCCAACCCCATTAGGACTCTCCCACATACGATGCTCCCGACAGGAGGGTGAACACAAGCACGTGCCTCCTGCCATACACAGGAATGTCAGCCACCCCCTCTTTTCAAACTAAGACCATTGCATCATTGCTTGGAAGCCAACACACTCGGAGGAAAGTGCCGGGTCCTCAGCTCCGACACAACGGCTAACAGATGCCTATGCCGACCAGCAGTACACTGGTTTTACTGGGATTGGTTTTATTATAATGGCCAATTTGGCTCTCAAAGTCTGGCTGCTGATGGCAAGCAGAATGACCCAGCATTTAAACCTCTGAATGAGGGATCATGGTGCTAGTGCTTCTGATGTTCCTGAGCTAAACCCCATATTGATGAAAGGTAAAACAAACACATTTATGGAATGAAATTATGGACATTTTTTACAAAAAACACTGCAATAACAGTATATTTTTGTATTTTCTCTGGCCCTAAAAAATAATTATTTTACAAAAAAAAAAGTTATTCTTTTAACTTTCTAAAGCCATTGTTTCCTCAAGACCAAAATCAACAAATGTATTTTTTAACTGGTAATAAATTGGGTTTTTTTTTCCGTCACTGGGAGCTGATACTACAGTAACCTGGTTAATAGTCACAAGGCACAGCTTTAAAGTAGAAATATTGTGTTGCAAAAGTGATTCCAGACCATTTCTACTGGTCCATTTCTTATGAAATAAATACAAGAATAATAGGATTATGAGGTTTTGACAGGGCAGCAGTAGAAAGCAAAAAGTGAAAGCAATGGAGGATGACTTGAGAAAGAGAAAGTGCAGCAGGTGAGGAAGAAGAGAAGCTCACCAATGAAGGGGATAGAGGCCAGCGAGTCATCCTCCACAGACAGCGGTGCTAGATTACCATTGGCACGCCGTTGAGAGACTGAACTTTCAGCCTTGGGTGGGGCTTCCGTGGGGTCAGTTGTGAAGAGGAGAGGATCACCATCTTCTATAGCTATGCCGTAATGTGGGTGCCGATTTGTGTTGCCACCCCTTCGCCCCATTGGTGGTTTCTGCCGCAGCACCACCTCCTGTATCTCTGCATGAAGCTCTTTTGTTTCCTCAGACCCTCTTTCGTGGTTGGTTGGCTGATGAGTTCTGTCCTGCCCTTCAGGGGCTGTGGGTGTGGCTGAGCTGGTAGGTGGGGCAGGGGAAGGGGCAGGAGGAGGGGCCACACCCTCTGGTGGGCTGGTCTTGGGGGTCGGCGTCCAGCTAAGGTGTGGGCCTGTATAGGATGGGTCCCGGAAGGAGTGGGCTTGCTGCAAGATGCGTCCAGTTTTACGGTTAAAGGAAGGGCTGTAGCTGCGGTAGCCCATGGACATGGGTTTCTCGTCTAGGCTCTGGCAGGATGGCAGGCGGCGGGTCTGAGGCATGGCCTGCTGTGGCTGAGGGGCCTGCATGGAGTGCTGGGGTGAGTATGTGAGGTTTTGGTGCTGAGCTGGGTGCTGGGAAACATGGGATTTAGTTCGTTTCTGCTCATGTTGGAGTGCATGTGTGTGTCTGACACTTGGGGGTGTCTGAGCTGGACTGTAGTGAGAGCCCTGCCTCTGGTAGGCCTCAGCCCTGGACTGGGGTTGCTGACCACCCCAGGATGGCCTCTCATGGCACTGGGAGAGCACGCTGGATGCTCGGTCCAGAGCCTCTAGCGAGCGCCCTGAATATCCGTACCTTGTTTGGAGCAAATTTTCGGATCTTATACAGTTAATAGACGAAATGGGGGCATTGTCGCCCTGCCAGTAGCCTCGGGCCCCAGGCCCCGACTGTTGCAAGTGAAGCAGTGTGTCCTGAGAGACACTATGGGGGAAATCGGCCCTCTGAGCCCGTCTTGTCCGGTTCAGCTCCCCAAGACGGTCCTGCGAAAAGCTGCGGTGCCGAGGATGCAATGAGCGGACGCTGGAGCGTTCCCGTTCTCGCTCGCCAACCTGGCTATAGTACCAATTGCTAAGGGCTTGTTGGGTACGATCATTGCGGCTAGATGGGGGTGTAGGCGTGGGCTGCGGTGGACTACCCCATCCTGGTACAGCACCAACGCCATGGTTGCCATAGTGACTGTGGTACAGCGGGCTTGCTAAGGGTCCCCCTGAGGAAGAAGAAGATGAATATGAGCGTCCCCTCATTTGTCCCATCGCCTGCTGTCCCCTGTCAGTCATCCCGTACCGAATCTCTTCAGTGCGATGCGCAGGGCTACTGTGGCCCACGCCTCCCGTGTCACAAGCACGCCCCTCTGCCGCCCAGACTGTAATAGGGGCAGGGACGGTGATCCGGTTGTCGAGTGGTGGGGAATGGCCAGAGGACGATGAGCCGGGCCAGCGGCTCCAGTTGTCCAATTGGTTTTGTCCCATTTGTGTTCGCGGAGGGGCAGGGCAGGAGGTGTGGCTTGAGGGAGCTTGGGATGTAGAACGAGGGGGATAGCAAAGAGGAGGTGGAGGGGGGAGATTCTGGGCCCCTCCTTTAAACGGCTCGTTCCCTCTCAGGTAGGCATCGTGAGAGTACGCCTGTGGTAGAGAAGGAGAAAGAAAGAAAGAGATGAAGAAACAGGGAATGTGGTGTCATTCCAAAGCTTAGAATTCTAATAACAGTAATTGGAGATGGTGTCCTGCCAGTTCAGGGACTCAAACTGGCAACCTTCCAGTCACAAGGCTGGTTCCCTAACCACCAGACTGTGGCTGCCTGACAGATGACAGATAATATAGTGTAAATGATAGATAATATAATGTGATTAGCTATTAAAAGTGCTTTGATCAGCCTGAAGACTCGATTGTTTGGAAATACCGGCATATTGAATATTATTCCCAGTATACACATTTCCATTCTGGATGCTATACAGCATCATCAGCAGTTCTCTGTGACACACCCACACTCTTCACCCCTTAACACAAAATAATGTTCCTGCAAACCTTTTCTGTATTTCATAAACGCAGACCAATTTTCGAAATTAAGTGCTGGGATGGACTGCCACGTTCCTGCTCTTCTTTCCTCTCGAGGAGAGAAGAGAAGTAAGATTCACTGACTACACTAGTCAGTGCTAGCCAGAGCCACCTATAAAAATGAGGCCTAGTGAGGTTGCGTTTGAGTTTTGTTATGTGCACATAAAACACGATTCTGGTTTGGAAATGCAGTGCTGTGTGTGGGATTCCGGGTCCTGTTTGGATGGAATAGTATGGGACGCACCATATTGAGGATTCCAAGCCTAAGGGCCCGTGTGCAACCACTTAAGTGTCCCAATACTTTTATCCACAGTGTGTAAATAACCAATACTGATTATCTTAATGTAAATAAAAACTAGCATCATGCCATTATGTCATCTCTAATACTAGTACATCTCAAAAAATTAGAATATCGTTAAAAAGCTCATTCGTGATCAGTTTCATTCTGAAAGGTAAACTCATATTTTATATCCATTACACATAAAGTGACATTTCAAGCCTTTTTAGTTTTAGTGTTGATCAGTTTGGCTTATACAGGGTTTGGACAATGAAACTGAAACACTAATTTATTGAAACAATAATTGATTAGTACGGTGAACTAGGGCCTCCTTTTGTGGCCAATACAGCGTCAGTTCGTCTTGTGAAGGACATTTTTTGGATACAATCCGGGTTAACACCCCAACATCCCTCTCAGACAGCTTCCTCTTGTGTCCACAGTTAATCCTGTTGGATGTGGTTGGTCCTTCTTGGTGGTGCTGACATTACCCTGGATACCGTGGCTCTTGATACATCACAAAGACTTGCTGTCTTGGTCACAGATGCGGCAGCAAGACGTGCACCAACAGTTTGTCCTCTTTTGAACTCTGGTATGTCCCCCATAATGTTGTGTGCATTGCAGTATTTTGAGCAGAACTGTGCTCTTACCTGCTAATTGAACCTTCACACTCTGCTCTTACTGGAGCAATGTGCAATTAATGAAGATTGGCCACCAGGCTGCTCCGATTTAGCCATGAAACCTCCCACACTACAATGACAGGTGTTTCAGTTTCATTGTCCAACCCCTTTAGCTCATGAAAACCAGAAAATCCAGAATGTCAAAATATTACAACATTTTCATTCAAATTTGAACAAATCACTGTATGAACTTTAAAACCAAAAAAGCTTGAAAAATATTATTATTATTATTATTTTTAATCCCCGAGTGGCGTAGCAGGCTAAGGCGCTACCACTATGATCCTGGGATCGCGGGTTCGAATCCAGGTTCATGCTGCTCACCATCGGCAGCCGGGGGGCAGAGGGAGAGAAATTGGCTTGCTCTCCCTCAGGGGGTGGGTAGACGGCGCTCTTCCCACATTAGATAAGTGTCAGCGCAGGCGTCTGCCGACCATTGCATCTGAACCGGGGATCCGGCGTTCAACTCCAAGCGCAGCAACGACGCAAATTATAACTTTTTGTGATGCACTACTATGTTCAGATGTGTGTCCAAACCGTTGACTAGTTCAGTGCATGCTTTGAGTCTAGACAGCAGCAAACCTTCTCATTACTTCCACAGTCTCCTCAAACATGCAGCGTAATGACCCTAGCACATAAGCCCACTTATCACGGCAGAAGAGCCACTGCAGATACTCGGGCTGAAACTACTCCAACCACCAACAGTCGATGCAGAACACAAACAGAAAAGGGCCTGAAGCAAAACATTTGAGTTTACAGAAGCATAAAATTAAACTGCTTCAGACTTCAGCTGTGAGAAAACAGCTTATGCAGATAAACTCATTTAAGATCTCATCCTCCAGATAATCCCCATCAGAAATGTGCTGAATACCTAAGGCAGGGGTTTAAGCCAAGGTCCAGAACACAATGCATCATGTACGTTATGATTCTGGGCCACATACAGTACACTTTCTGACGATGTGAATCAGCCAGTTGTTCTTTACAGTGTATCATGAATGGACCAATAGAAATGCTCAAAAATGACGTGGAACAAAATCTTATGATGTTCCCTCCCATTGAACATTGAGGAGGTTTTTAACGTCTCCTGCAAAGTTGATGTTTTGGAGTTGATAATTTTTAAAACTCACGTCTATCCAAATAATATTCAGTCTCATAATTATGTTTTAATTGATGTTTATGTAATTATTTACGAATTAAATAAAACAATGTAATAAACGCATTTTACTAAACAATGACGTTCATATCGACAGCTCTAACCAACACCGCTCCACTTAGACATGAAGAGCAGGAAGCTTTCTGAAGACATCAACATGCCATTAACCGACAACACCAGAGCAGACAGACTGGCTACAACGAAAACACCAACTACTGACTGAAAGCCTGCAAAGACAGATTTCATCTGCATCACTGGACTGACTGAAAATGGCACACAGCTGGAACACCCCGTATAAAAGACCACAAAACCAGTGCAATAATGAAAGAGCATGAATAAGACATATTACACACACACACACACACACACACACACACACACACACACACACACAGCCAGAGGTGTAAACAGAGCGAATGGAAACTCAGAGGGAGCAGAAGCATTCCCTAAAGCTTCACTTAGTTTACAGAGAGCACCCCAACCTCGCTCGTCCGGACTATTCTCCTCTGTCCAGCTCGTCCGGTCTCTATTTGTCCTTTTGTGCTGTCATTGTCCCTCTCTTTATCAGCATCTATCTCTCGCTTTTCTGTCTTTTCCCACTCCACTTCTTTCTTTCTTTCTGTCTTCCTCGTCCTCAGTATGGTGCCCTGAGACAAGCCCAACCCAACACCACTCAACTCCCTCTCTGTCTCTCTCCACCCTGTGGGAGAGTAGGAGGACCCAGATCACTGATGATGTCATCTTTGGTATGCAGCTGATGCGAGTGTAAAGGGTGTGTGTGTGTGTGTGTGTGGAGAGAGAGAGAGAGAGAGAGAGTGAAGAAACAAAAATAGAGAAAGAAAAATTCTACACAAAGAGAAAGAGAGACATAGGAGTGAGAAAGAGAGGAAATCAGAGAAAGAGAAAAGAAAGACTAATTCAAACATGGAATAATGAGAGTGAGAGAAATATATACAAACACAGAAGGGATAGAGAGACATAACAGAGGGATAGAGAGACAAAAAGGAGGGATAAATGGGAGAAATGCCTTTGCAAGAGAATGGGCCCAATTTATGTGGCCTGGTGGTCTGAGGGCTTGTTAAAATGGGCTAATCTGTGTGTGTGTGTGTGTGTGTGTGCATGCTCCTCTGTGCTCTGGTGAGCACTGTTGCATGCCTGATCATGTGAGCAACAGGGTAATTTGCAGACCAATATGAATGTTGGAGTGTGTGCAAGTATGAGTGTGTGCTGTTCGAGGAATGTGTGTGTGTGTGTGTGTGTGTGTGTGTGTGTGTGTGTGTGTGTGTGTCTTCATCATGGGACAATTTGGTAATTAATAAAGAACCATATGATTCTGATTGTGTCAGAGCTGTGATTCACTGTCCATTCGGTGAGAAGGGGGACGACGTTCAACAAGAGTGTGGTCCCTCTCAGTTTTTGTCCATTGAAGAACCGTGTTTGTAAAGAGATCAGACGTAGTCCTGTGCATCAAGTGAAGGTTCTGTAAAGCTTACCTCACACCTTATCAATAAACACTGTAAGACACTGTACTAAAAATCTGTAAGACACCTGCCCCATGTTTTGAAGGGTTCTTCACTCATTCATGGCTCCTCTTTATTTGTTTTACATAAGCAGGCATGTGTGTATGTGCTTGTGGCTGTGAGTGTGTGAAGCGAGCAGGGTGTGGTATAAACGTTTGAATGTTCGTGCTCACACACTTACCAGCTGCAGCACGTCCTCATCCTTTGGCATTATGGAGAGTTCCAATACACTCTCACTGGAGGGAGGGACGGAGGGAGGGAGGGAGGGAAGAGGGAGAGAGGCAGTATAAATTAGATCATGTGAAGAATGAAATTATGAGAAGACAGAGAAGGTGAATAATGACAGCATCCAAAAACACAACTTCAAGGTCATCTTTTGATCTAAAGCTAGAGAAGATGGGTCTTCTACTGCCATAGGCTACAGGTAGAGACAAAACACAAATCAGCCATAACATTAAAACCACCTCTCTATATTGTGTAGGTTCGTTTTGTACCACAAAAAACAGTCTTTGACTCCACAACACCTCTGAAGATACCAAGACGTTACAGCAGATCCTTTAAGTCCAGAGGTGGGGCTTCCATGAGCATCAATGAGGAGCCTTGGCCTCCCATTGACCAGGAACAGCCCACAAGACCTGCCTGATGTTTTGGAGATGTTCCGAGTTGTCTAGAACATCATACTTTGGTTCTTGTCAAAGTATCTCAGATTCTTATAGATGTCCATTGTCCTGCTATGACACATCAACTTGAAGACCTGACTGTTCACTTACTGCCTGATACTTAGATGCCAACGTTTGGCAGGCAACACCGTAACTGAAAAATCAATGTTATTCCCCTTTTAGGGGTTTTAATGTTATGGCTGATCAGTGCCCATCCAGGCCACAATGAGCATTTGTGCATAAAGAAGACATTTCAAACAGAATGTTACACCCATTGCTGACACAGATGTGCAAATGCACCATGCTTAACAGTTATAAAGCATTCAGTAGCATAAGGGCGTTTTCATACCTGTCTGCTTTGAGCCGAATCAGTTAACAAGTTAACTTCGGAGCGTTTTCCTATTGGTTCGGATTTTTTTCACACAGGGAAAAATGCACACACACGAAATGCGTCACAAAAAACCATGTGACAACATTCTCTCCAATGAGAAGGTCCTGTGTTTTGGGCCATTGCAGATTTGTGTGCAGTTCATCATGAAGTAGCTGTAGTGATTATCTGACCACTAGATCAGATTGAGCTTCACCTCAGAGCAGCAGAGTAACTTGTCTGCTGGGCTGGATTTGGGTTTGATTACGTTCTCACCATTTACGAACCCACTCCAGCGTGTGTCTGGATCATACTCAGACGTGGACCAAAACAACCCCCGAGACCCTGTGATAACTGTATTCATACCCGCCCAAACAAATGAACCCGGCCAAAGAGTGCACGTGTGAAAACGCCCCGACGAGTGTGTCTGCAACAACGTTTCCTCTATAAACAATCCTTCAGTATGATCTTATACTGCTTGTCCACTGCATGGTACCTACACAACCCAACTCTACACCGCTCTACTGGCTGTTTGGTCCCTGGTATCTGGTTCGTTTTTAAACTAGCACAGCTTGAAATGCAGCTGGTGACATTGAAACACACTTATGCAATGTGGAGAACAGGTTTATACATCATCTGAACAGGTTTGTGGCTTAAAATGTGTTTCTTCGTAAAGGAACCCAATTAACAGAGTAAATACTAAAATAATACGTGATCATTTTTAGACTTTTAGAATCATTTTTAGTAGTTAGCTAGAGTTACGATAGGCAGTACTTTATTTACAGGCTTAAACTGGAAAGGTGTTTTTATTATTGTAGCAATAATCTGCCAGTTATCTGAGGTTTCTCCTGCATGTCCAGCCATTTGGTCAGAGCAGAAGATATCTAAGAGGGGTCTCTTAGGAACAAACAGTGGTGTAATATTGGCAGCTTCATAATACAACACAGCAAAACAGCATATAAGGTAACAAATTCAGGTATTTTCTGCCTTTGGGTGGATATTACGGAAAAACCCAAAGTCACACGGGCTGTAACGATTGATCGATCTATGGAATAATTGCCTTGCAACCAAACAGATTTAGATTGGCTGATTTTTAAACAATAGTTTTAAAGAAAAATGGAAAAATCTGTCCTCCGTCTAATCAGTGGAGCATCAGTATTCTGTACATCCTGTAGTTTCTCAAAGGCGTTTGCACTATAACACTTCCCACCCTCCTTTAATCCCGTTACTCCAGAGGTTTCTGCCTACTGGGAAAAAAAACAACAAAAAAAACGTAGGTGCTCACACAAACAGCTTTAATGGAAGAGGAATAATAACGACAACACCAGATTAGCGTGTCAGCTGGATGAACGTCATCGTTTAAATGGTGGAAAACGCTCAACTGTAAGGAATAGTGCACGGAATACTGTGCTCCTACGTTAATCCATAACACAGCAATAGCACTGGATGCCTGCATTGCTCTGGCCAATCAGCTCTCTGCAAAGTTTCGTGTCATGTTCTATGGCTTAAGAGTGAGCAGGTATGAAAATAGTTCCTGGCAAGATCCTGAATTTGCCTAAAAGTAGAGTAGAGTAGAGTAGAGTAGAGTATTAACCACGCAGTGGAAAAAACACCATTAGAAATACACAAACTCACCTGTTCTGAATGAGGGCTATGACCTGCGAGTACGTCTTACCCAACACACTTTCTCCATTCACCTTCACCAGCCTGTCACCTATTACACACACACGCACACACACACATGCACACACACATGCACACACACACGCACACACACACGCACACACACACGCACACACACACGCACACACACGCACACACACGCACACACACGCACACATGCACAGATAAGGTATGGCTTGTTTCAGATTCCAAAAACAGGATCTCAGACTTTCAGTTTCAGGTTTCTCTCCATGTTCTATATAGTGTACACACCGAGACTGTGTGTATATAGTACTGTACAGACGTCTCATTTGGAATAAACCAGGTGATGGATGACAACCACGTATAAATAATACTGGACTGGACATGCTTTAAAGAACGTAAGGACGGAAAACCACCACTTTCTGAAGGAATGTTATTTATATTTTTCTAATGATCAGTGTTTTACGAAGCTTGTTCCCTGCCTAGAACCATTCCATAATATTACACACCGACGCAGGCCGGTTTACACACAATAAGGCTTTTACTAAAGCTGTCCTCAAGAAGTCACATTACAAGCTTCATGAGAAGAAACAGAAACAGACATTCAAAACAGGACACGACCCGCCCACGGTCTCTTCTCTCGGATTTTATCCAAATGCTGTGTAACGTGAGGTTATTTCCATGGCAAATTACCCAGGAATGAGTGGGAAGACAAGCACGCAGGAAAAAGGAACACACACATTGTCTTCCGCTTCTATGCTTCTTACCTGTGCACAAACCTGCCTGGTGGGCGGGGCCTCTCTCCCTCACATTCTTCACAAATATGGTGTCCATCGGCTCCAGCCGACTCCGCTGGAGGCCTGTTTTGGCCAAACACACACAGACACTATTATTTAAGAGGTGTTCAGAGGTTTTGCAATGCACTGAATAGATTCAGTATCTTTAGATGTTTGATATTTTCCAGCTTTAAAAATATCAATTTGACTGCAGGACTACAGAGCCCATAAATCAGTGGTTCTCAATCCTGGTGGCCCACTGTCCTGCTTTTATGCATTCCCAGTATTCCCTCAAAATTAGTCCATCTGTATGCTGGTATTGCCTAGATGTCTGGAATATTAAAAATGTACAATACTGTCCACCCCTAACGGAATCAAAAAACATACAGCACATGCGTCCTCTGATGTCCCTGAAGTCAACCACTGCCTCTTTTCAAACTGCTGTCATTTTGCATCAGTGCTGGGCAGCCAACACACTGGACCCCAGCGCCAGTGCAGCAACTAACAGAACAACTGGCATGTGCCTGCCAGCATCACACTGAGTGAGGTGTGGGGAGAGGGCCAGATACCCACCCGGAGAGAGCACGGCCAATATTTGCTTGGATTTAATCCATTAATATTAATATTATCATTAATATTAAAGAGCAACACCAGTAGCACCGTCTCCTTTCCCCACATTCTACGTTAGTCATCAGTGATGATGGTCAACAATGAAACATCTGCTGAGACTTTGTTTCTGAGCTGCTCTGGCAGGAAGACATTGTTTTTGTATAAGGTCATACACTACTGAACAAACAACCAGCCACCAGATCTCCATCCATCCATCCATCCATATATATCCATCCATCCATCCATCCATCCATCCATCCATCCATCCATCCATCATCACTTCACTTTTAATCCTGAAGGTGGCGCAAGCAGCTAAGCTCTTATATATATATATATATATATATATATATATATATATATATATATATATATATATATATAGATATCCATCCATCCATCCATCACTTCACTTTTAATCCTGAAGGTGGCGCAAGCAGCTAAGCTCTAATCATGACTTCTGAACAGTCTGGTTACAGAAATGTTCATCCTGCTCCACCTTAGAAGCTTACTGGCCTCAAATCAGCCACTAAACCTCATCAGGCGAGCAGACCACCGCACTGAAAGAGCACAGGATGTAGTTCATAAATGAAGAGAAAGAAGAAAGGAAAGAACAACGCTCACCTTTTTCGTTTCCATTCTCCTCGTCCTGTAAAAGAGAAAGGATAGAGTCGGGTCAGATTGTGAATCGTTACATCATTTTCTAGAAACATGCAGCAAATGTCTAATGCAGGGCGGCAGCTGACTGCCAGCCATCTCTCCCAGTGTCACCTCACTGGAGCTCTGTTACATCAGCCGTGCGAGACAGATCTCTGAAAGCCTGCCTTCTACAGAGATGTGTGAGAACAGTTTCACCGAGGAATGAAGTGGAGGGAATTCCGGTGCTCCACTGGGCACCGAACATCTGAACAGATAACAGTAACATAAACTGAGATAACCTTCAGATTCAATAACCTCAAACACCCTCTGTGGAAACACGGCACCTTTACAGAAGACGGACAAAACCTTCTTAACTTTTAATGGAAACCAGTGTCAAAGATTTTATTCCGTATCATTTTGAGAGCATTTCTATTGGTCCGTTCATCATGAATTTCTGATACAATACAGAAAGCACAGCCGTAGTTTAATTATGTAAAACAATTAAAGCAGGACAAATGGAGACGCAAGGTTCTGCATCATAAATCAAACCCGATGACACTTCTTTATATTGCGCCAAAATCCCACGATGAATGGACCAATAGAAATGCTCCAGCGGCCGGAAAACTGCCAATTTATTCCCATTGCTTCATACGGAATTCTTTCAGCTGTGTGATGTTTCAGTGTCAGCCCTCTGATACAATAAAGATCTCACAGTGGTTCCTCCCTCCAGGCCCCGCTGCAGCAAAGCAGCCCCAAACCATGACACATCCACCTCCATGCTTCACAGTTGGTACGAGGTTCTTATGCTTAACTGCTGCAATTGGTTTGCGCTGACTGTCTTATGTTACTGTGTCCAAATAATTCATCCATGGATTCATCTGTCCAGACTGGACACACCATTCACGTCAACATTCAAGAGCAAACTAAACTAATCCTGAGAATTAAATAATCCTCCTCCACAGTCGTCTCCAACCATGTGCTGCAACCAATTCTAAATGGAGACATTTTCAGTAATAAATCTGAATGGAAAATTTATCCTGAATAGACACACACACACACACACACACACACACACACACACACACACACACACACACACACACACACACACACACAAAGCTTGCCTTTTAAAACGATATCACATTTTGGAAGAATATTCACTTTCATCCCAGATATCAAACACTAGAGGGCAGCATTGGGCAAAGACCACCTCACAGAAGATCAGCACAGAACCTGACTGTCCGCTGCTGTCAGTGGATAGGCATTTAGCAGCAACACTGAATACAAACAGAAGACCATGGATACAGCTGTGAAACATCTACACACACACACATGCAGACACACACACACACACACACACAAAAAAAAAAGCAAAACCAGACCCCTAATAAAATTATAACACTCCAAAGCAGGATGCCCGATCAATTGGACCAGGCTGACAAACACACACACACACACACACACACACACACACACACACACACACACACACACACACACACACACACACACACACAGACACACAGACACACAGACACACAGACACACAGACACACACACACACACACACAGCTGATGAAGCAGTTTAGGCTGAGTGGAGCTGGGTTTAGCCTGCGCTGACAGAGCTCATTCCATACACGCTCACACAATACTGAGGCTTTACTGAGAATGAGAGAGAGAGAGAGAGAGAGAGAGAGAGAGAGAGAGAGAGAGAGAGAGACAGACAGAGGAAACACATCTGCCCTTTCCAAGAAATTACTACAGGCTCCCTTCCTGTCAAATAACATCCCTCTAAAATGAAAGTTCAGCAAAAAGCCCAAATTCCTTCTCACTCCAAACGTGTTCAATCAACCAATCAGCACTTTTTCATTTTCATACAGAACCTACACTATATACACAAACATTGTCTGGGACACCGACTGAAAGCTAAGCTTGAGCTCCCCCTGCCACCGCTTCCCACTGGCTGCTCTCCAGCACACCTGAACATCACAGTAGACATGTGGTCCAGTGGCCCCTTACCAATAATGTAGGAGTAGTTTGACCAGAGGAGGATGGCTGATGCCTCATGTGAGCCTGGTTCCACCCAAGGTTTCTTCCTCCATATGGAGTTGGTCCTCCTCTGCTCTAACAGCTCTAACAGCAGGTTTGGAACTCTGCCATTACCGATCTGCACCATGCTCCTGCACACAGTGGTCCCAGTCTGTGAAAAGGTCTGACACTTTGTGCCTGGAGTTGCTGTGGTTCCTAAACACCCCTCACATGGTGGTATTAGATCGTGGAATATCCAGCAAGGTCAACGTTTCTGACTGTTTCAACTGTGCCATCCCGTTACAGCAGCACACTGGAATGCAGCGAGCTCCTTTCGTCCTTTCGTGAATGTGTGTAAAGGCAGACTGCGTGGATCGGTGCTTGATTTTATAAACCCGTGGCAATGAGACTGAATTCAGGGAGTGACAAACCGTAAACCTAGCTGGAAAAAAGCCCGTTCCAAAAACCCAAAACTGTTACATCACAGTCTTGACTCATTATATTTACACCCACAAACCTGACATAAACCCCGCCCACCACAGAAAGCTCTAGTCAAAGCTTGTGACACGGTACAACATGACTGTGACTTCAGTGGTGTTGTTGATACTCGACAGCAGCTCATCACCTACACACTCTGTTGTTATGGGAATACAGGTTGCTACAGGAACCAGGTCTCGTCAAAGTCCCTTCTCTTCACTGCCTTTGTCCTCAAAAACAAACCAGACTCCCTCAGAAGAACCAAACCGGAGCTAAACACACATCAGAAAGGAACGAGCCAGACTATTCTTTTGACTAGTAAGAAACCCAGGGAAGCGAGTAGATGCAGGACTCTCTTGCTACAAATAAAAGTACGTCAACCTAGAACCATAAAGGTTACGTCAAACGACGAAAAACGTGCAAACTGCCCCGAGGTTCTAAAGGTTCCAAAGTCGGAGCAACTTGTGAGCTTCTTGAATTTTGAAAACTTTCTTTCTTGTATGAAAATGACTTTAATGAACATTTCAACAACATTACTGATTTTATGGAACTATAAACCATTGACATCCCCTTTAAGACCCTCTGACCACCAGCTGTACATAGAGGCACAGTGGGGTGACCAAAGCGCAGAGAACGACCCATCACGTGACCTTTGGCGTGAACAGAAGAGGACAGAACAGTTTGAGCCGGGAACTATTGTCTCTGCTGGCCTGGTACAGCCCGGCCCAGCGTGCCCGAGTGTGTGGTACCAGTCAAAGACCACAGAGGCCTTTTCTGTGAGAGAACACACTGCAGCTGCAGGCGAGGGGGTGCAAACAGTCACGTTAATGGGACTTTGTTTCTCCAGGCACACTCAGAACGAGGCTCAACTACAACACCTGCAGCTGGTGTGCATCACCTCAGGCTGCACAATACTGTACTGTTATAGTTCCTTATATTATTCCGCCAGAGACGCAGGACGTCATTATAATAAAAATACCAACAACACACTTCTATGGAAGGACAAGGGGTTTAAACTTCCAGTTTGAGATGGGTATCCATGCAGATCTCTGGACAAATCAATGCATTCCGTGCGAAAACTCATGGGATATCATGGGATATGCACATTTATTATGAAGTGGTGATACCTCAGGGAATGGCTTGGGAATGTCCACACCTGGAAAAGTTGAGAGGTGTAATTCCCAAATGGACGGGACATTCAATCTCTGAAACCAAGTGGGCATTTAACACTGCTTGCTCTGCAATGTCACACGTGTACTGGAAACGTGTCATAGAATTACCACTCACAGTGGACAGCACAGTGACCGCCCATGGGCGCTTAATGACCCCATTTGGCAAGAACTGTCCGTGGGAACCGGTAGGTAACTTGCAGAAATCACATCCACATTCAACGCAGGAGCCCCACACACCTATCCTGCACCTCTGTACAGATTCCATGGAATATGGGATGAGAAGACCATCAAAGTACCTTTGTAAACATCATAACACCAGAGAAAGTGTCCCACAACATGTGGTGTTGTCTCATGAGTGGTACCATTCGTTTCAGTTGATGTGGCACAGACCCCCTAAACCCATGCACCCCAGTTGTCAACAAGACACTGTGCAGGCTGCTGGTTCCAGAATGGTGTGGCATATTCTCATGGCATGGATTTGGTCCACTGGTACATCTAAACACGTCAGATGGACGTCAGATCCAAACTGTCCAGAATTGGTTAACAGTACAGTTTTAAACCCCTCAGTGTCACTGCTGGACTAAGAACAGTCCACCAACCCAAAATATCCAGGGAAAAGTGTCCTGTGATGAAGTGATGAAGGACTAGATGATGACCGACACAAAACTGTGCAGAAACAGATGTGCTTCTGTCTCTGACTTGGACGGTGAGTGGACACGGTGTTTTAAAACTCCAGGAGCACAACACACCATGGCATCAGAGTCCCTGAGGTGCTGAGAATGACCCACCACCCACATAATAGCTGCTCTGTGGTGGTCCTGTGGGGTCCTGACCACTGAAGATCAGGGTGAAAGGAGGAGAATAAAGTCTGCAGAGAAACACATGGACTACAGTCGGGAATTACAGTGTGCTCTTGTATGGTCAGAGAAGCATATGGCCTCCTCCGTGCCATCTTCTCAAATAAGCACAGCCTGTAGTAACACCACAGCTTACACTCACCAAACGTCTGTGAGACACTGCGTGAGGCAAGTCTAGGATTTACACATTTTAGGGAGGGTTCCCTCAGGGAACTGAAGGTTCCAGCAGCAGAGTAGATAGTGGAGATAATAATTTAGTAAAGATGGTGGTTTGCATTTGGTGGCACCAGACTGTTTGTGCTTTGTGACAAACCACACTAAAGATCTGTCCACGTAAACACCAGTCTTATGTCCCAGTTACTCAGAGCTTGTCTACAGTGATGGGTGACCTCGCTGCTGGGTGAAGTTACCTTGAGGCTGGTGTGCAGGGCGGATTCGGGTGGGTACACAATGAAGTGGCGCAGGGTGAAGCCAAAGCCCTGAGAGTTCTTCTGGAGCACCAGCGTCCGCGGGCCCTGCCATGGCATGCTCCTCCCATCAGCCCCGCCCACCACCACCGGCCGAGGGTTCTCACTGGATGATGAGGTCCCATCTCTTCGCCCCTTTGCCTATGGAGAAGAAAGAACGGTGAGCTTTGAAGTAACATGAACACAGCTGTTTTTAGGAACGTTGCGGATTAGAGATACAAGGTTAATGCACACAGTTTCCTCGCTGTTATCTTTAAAAATGGACAAAATGGTCATAAACATAAAAAACAACAACCTCAATTTGTCCATTTTGTTAGACTGTGTGTGATACACAAAGGTGGACAACACAAGCACGATACAGCAAATGGACAAAGAACCTTTAACTGCTCTACTGGGTCTGTACCAGTACCAAATGATGTGGCAGTAACCATTTGGGCCTGCAGTGGAAATATCTGGATCAGAATCAGCCGATACTCAACATCCAGATCTTGATATATCGGGATATTCCTAATATTCAGTTATTAATATAAGGACGTTACGTTCATGTTGATGAAATGAGTGAAGGAACCTGAACACCGACTTAAAGGCTTCGTTAGTAGGGCTGCAGGATTCTCTGATGCTCTTATCCAGAGCGAGAGGAGGGTCAAAGTAGTGTTAGGAGTGTGTGTGTGTGTGTGTGTGTGTGTGTGTGTGTGTGTGTGTGTGTGTGTGTGTGTGTGTGTGTGTGTGTGTGTGGGGAACCGAATGGGGTTGGGGACCACTGTTTTATAAACACACACAACAGGGAAATGCCTTTGTTGGGTTCTTTCCCTTCAGCACACAGCTGGGAACTATTTCTGACAGTCACACACAAGAAGCAACACCCCACTGTCCCACATCTGTCAATCATCCCAGGACCACCTGAGCAAACACAGCCCCAAAGTTCCCAACAGTCTGCCATGATGTCACCTCCATGCTGCCAACCAGGCACTCCGGAAACATCTCCATGAAAGGCATCTCAGGAAAAACTCAGTCAAAAAGAATCAGGAAAACCAACAAGGGTCTTTTCCAGGCTGATCAAAAACGAGTGCTGATTCACCGGCTGGGTGAACCGGGCAAACCTCAGAACTCAGTCGGGAGCAGCAGAGTTTGGGAAAAACAAAACTGCTCATTCCTGTGTTAATTGTATAGAATTAACTCAACACGAACAGTCTGGCAGTCCTGCTTGGGTCTCAGAAAAGAGAGAGACGTCCCATCCACCAAGGAACCATACGTATACAGTTCTTACAGCGTTCCAGCTCTGTGTTTCTCCGAAAATGAGAACGTTTTTAAGGCTGATATCCTGAAAAGTGCTCTGTTACTGCCTCCTCGTCAAACTTCTCAACCCTAAAGGCCTTTATTTCAGCACATATTTCAAACAAGTTACAGATTATGTGTTTTACTCGGTTTAGTTATTAATAAAGGATCCAGCACTCAAGAAATTCAACACAAACTGTCCCTTGGCAGGACAAGGATGAAGGAGCTTGATAAGATTTTCAAAAGTAGACCTGAAGACCTGTCTTTAAAAAGCTCGGAATGGACGATAAACACACGAGACTGGAGAAATATAGAAGCCTTTGAACTTTGGTGTTGGAGAAGACTTCGGAGAGCTCCCTGGACAGCAAAGAAGACAAACAAAGGGGTCCTGGACCAAATCAAGCCTGACCTCTCGCTGGAAGGCCAGATGGTCAGGCTGAAGCTCACTTACTTTGGACACATTATGAGAAGAACTGATATTGGAGAAGATCATGAAGAGAAAAAAGGAAGAAGATGACCAGCTACAAGATGGATGGACAGAATTCAAGGAATTATGAACCAACCATTCAGATGCCTGAAGACCCAGACAGAAAACAGGACATTCTGGAGGAACACCATCCATATGGACCCCAGGAGTCAGAATCGACTTGCTAACAACAGATTACTAAGTAGCTACTGAATAATTAGGTACTGAACAATTAGTAGG
Source organism: Acestrorhynchus altus (assembly GCA_034509495.1). Classification (NCBI taxonomy): domain Eukaryota; kingdom Metazoa; phylum Chordata; class Actinopteri; order Characiformes; family Acestrorhynchidae; genus Acestrorhynchus; species Acestrorhynchus altus. Next base: position 23,953,061 of record CM067520.1, on the reverse strand, counting down.
TACTGCATATTAAGTAGACATTGAATAATACGGATCTATTGAATAAAAAGTAGGTTCTACATAATAGTATGTTCTGAATATGAAGTACTTACTGAATAATCAGCACTAAACAATTAAAAGTACTAATACATATCGAATGTTTAGATGTTACTGAATAATTGTTGGTACTGACTATTAAGTACTTACTGAATAATAAGTAAATAATGAGTAATTACTGCATATTAACTGAATAATAATTAGCTACTAAATAAGTAGTATGTACTGAATATCAGGGTTTAAAGGGGTTAAGCTGCTTGGGGAATGTTCGGAATGCTGAATCAAACCTTTGGATCATCTCTGAAGAATCTAAATGAGAGTCTTTTGTTTACTTTATTAATCTTCGGTGTTATTTATAAATCATGAATCGGTATAAATACAGCGGACCCTCTACGCGCAGACCTGTTCAGACCTCGACACTGTATTGTATAAACAGAATAATGTCATCAGCACTGCAATGTTTATGTAAGTTGGCACCAAATCCCCCTTTCCTCTCCTCCGCCCGTCGCCAACCTCCGCCGTCCACACACGAACACGCCGTCTCTGGTCGGTCTGGCGGGAGGTTTGGTGAGGGGAGGATCTGGACAGCTGTTCGGTCAGTCTATATAAATACACACGGAATTCTGAGCTACACGCAGGAGAAAATGGGGGGAGAAGACGGAGGGGAAAAAAAAGGGGGGGGGGACTTTTTGCCAGTTTTGTGAAGGGAAAAGACCAGAAATGCCCCTTCATACTCAATTATTTCCTCCTCTCCCTCCTCATCCCTCCATTTCTGTGACCACTCAGTGGAACTGCTACTCTATAATCCAGCAGGCCTGAACCCAAGCACTAACTCAGCCACCCCCTCAGTCTATCCCACACACACACACACACACAGACACACACACACACACACACACACACAGACACACACTCTTGTTCTCACACACAGACGGCCTCTCCTACTCTTTATTTGTCTCGCACTGGTTTCCGTTTATTATGATTACAGCTGATCTCAGCGCTTCTCTCGCTCCCTCACATGGTGGACAGGGGTTGGCACGGGCCCTCTGATTGGTCTGCGGCTGTGTTGCAGAACATAGCTATGAGTCCTCCTAAGGGTTTGGGTCATCATACATGACATGTCCAAATGTTCGTGGACACCCCATCTAATGAAGACATTCAACTACTTTACGTTGCACCCATTGCGGACACAGATGTGCAAATGCACACACAGCTCGTCTAGTCCCTGTAGGTTCATCTTTCGTGAAGCATCCAGGTTTCGAGGACAGTCCACCAACCAGAAACATGCAGCCGACAGCGCCCTGTGGGCAGCGCCCTGTGGGCAGCGTCCTGATGAAGGACTAGAGGACGACCAACACAAACTGTGCAGAAACAGATGAGCTTCTGTCTCTGACTTTACATCTACAAGGTGGAGACACTCGGTAGGGGAGTCTAATAGAGTGGACAGTGAGTGGACACAGGGTTTAAACACTCCAGCAGCACTGCTGTGTCTGATCCACTCGTACCAGCGCGACACACACCAACACACCACCACCGTCAGTGTGACTGCAGTGCTGAGAACGACCCACCACCCACATCATAGCTGCTCTGTGGTGGTCCTGTGGGGTCGTGACCATTGAAGATCAGGGTGAAAGGAAGCTAATCAGTCTCAACATTTTTTGTTGTCAGGACATGAATGTTCGGAGAACACACAAAAACAAGTACACTCGCAAACCCGCTTTCACGGGGCACACTTCCTTCATTCTTCAGGGTCTGAATATATTCAGGAGGTAATCCTATTTTTCCATTCCACAATCCCACAATTCCACAATCCCACAATCCCCCTGCACGCTCGTTTTAGCCTTTCCACACCGGCACAGGCGGAGGCATCAGGAGCAACAGGAAAGCTACCAGTGAACACAAAGGGAGGGCGAGATTACAGCTGAAAGGAGAGGAGCTGGACTTAAAGACGGATTCAAAACCCAAAGACACAGCGTACGAATGAATGAAGTGAGTGACTGACGGAGGGTCAAAGCTCAGCCGGCAGTGCAGGTGAATTCCACGTCGGCCTGGGCATGCTCAGATCAGACAGCAGACAAGGGAAGAATAAAAGCAGACAGAAAAAGAGCGAGAGAGTTGAACAGGCTCCAACATGCCGAGTTTCGACCACAAGGTTCCTCCCGGCACTGAGAATACCAAAGACCTGTTATTACCCCCAAAACACACACACACACACACACACACACACACACACACACACACACACACACACACACACACACACACACACACACACACACACACACACCACTTCAGGCTTAAAAATGTCCTTCCCCCGTCCAGCATCGTCCATTCCACTCAGACTTTATGCATATGAGGGTCCGTTTTTTCTAAAACTACAATATAATGCATTGCTTATAAGATCACAATCTTACAGTCTATTTAATCCTAAAGGTTCTATTGTTCTACGCAGTCGTACTGCGTCTTACGGTGGACGTAGGACTGGATGATATTGTTTATACATCAATACAACCAACAAACAACTTTAAGCAATATATGAAAAATGACCATATTGTTATATGACACCAGCTCTGCAGGTGACCATCCGTGTACCATTTAATTCCAAAAACAGAGCGCGAGTCAGTTGTTAGCATGGAAACGATTGTAGTTTTCCATAGCAACATCACAGCGACACGCTCACTGATTTATTTATTTTTACTATTTAAATATACAGTAAATATCTTTGAAATTTATTGAGATTTTCTTTTTTTAATTAAGTGCCAAATATCCAACCTCATTAGGACCCCGTCACATACAATGCTTCCGACAGTAGGAGGGTGAAAAATGTTCACTCCTGCTCTCTCAGACTCCGGCTACTGATGGCAGGCAGTGCGATGCTTTACTCGAACCGGCAATCATATGATATCATATTATTAAGGATTGAATAAATACTAATATTTAATATCACAGTGACTGATATCACAGGTATAGACGTATTTACTTCGTTATTTCAAACAGTTAAAGAAGTCTGATTATCCACTTTGTACTAATCATAATAAAACTTACCGTAATATGATAAAATTTCATTTCGATTTTCGTACGGCTCACCCCGACCAGCAGGACAATACCCAACCTGTCCTCTGCACTGAACCGGTTTCCCTATTTCAGTACTTTATGCTTTTCTAGACGACAGTTAAGTCATATGAGAATGAGTCTGGGTGCGAGTGGGGGTGTAATGTGCTTAAAATCTCGGAATCACACAGGATGTGATGTCAGAGCTGATTGCAGACACTGCTGACTTCCCAATGTGGAGTGGCTTGATCAGAAATGAGTCACAAAACCACACTTACCAGCCGTGTGCTTGTCGCCAGCTTTGGCACTGTTTGAAACAGCACCACGTATCGTGCTTTACCTTGTTGAAGAGGACATGCCTCAGCCTGGCGCTGCCAGCGCTCCGGGAGACTCGAGCTGGATCTCCTCACGTGGTTCAAAGAGCAAAGCAAACACCACGTTTCCTCCACTCTGCTCAGGGGTCTGGGTTAACAGCTGCCGGTCACTGTGGGCTATTTATACACTGCAGAGTGTGGTGTAGAGCTGGGCAAGCAGAACACTAACTGACCAGTTCCATGGAATACATGATGGATAGTAAGATATGGACAAAAGTATTGGGACACCTGCTCATTCACGGTTTGTCTGAAATCAGGGTATTAAAGAGAGTCGATCCTGCTTTTGTTGGAGCAAACCGTCTCTACTGTCCAGGGAAGACTTTCTACTACATGTTGGGAAAATTGCTGTGAGGAATTGATTGCATTCATCAACAAGCATTAATGAAGTCAGGGTGTTGGATCACCACATGGTGCCAGTAGGTTCATGTTTACTTGCTCTCCATAGTCCTATTCTATTGGCAGTACTTTTTTTACAGGGACTAGATAGGCTGTGTGTGCATTTGCACATCTGAGTCAGCAATTGTGCAACTTAAAGTTAACAAATGTGCTGATTAGTAACGGTGTGCACAAACGTTTGGACATAATGTAACTTGACATCACTTGAAATGCGGTTTCAGTTTTTGAATTTTTGATGCAACATCGCTGACCATCCAGAGCGACTGGCGAAAAAAAAACGCTGACACGAAAGGCAAAGATCACATGTTTCACACAACTTACAAATCATGTGCAGGTGTATTTTTTATATATACACAAACAAACTGTATCAATATAAAAGCCACTAATACAAATGAACACTGTGTCAAAATAAAAGTCACTAATGCAAACAGACCCACGTCAAAATAAAAGATGGGCCAATAGTGGTCCGCCACCCTTTGGTATCGGGGTACCTGCCACGGTCATTAGCTAATCTGACACCAAATCTGCCATGGAATTACCAATGCCATGTTGTCCAACTTTACCAGATTAAATCTTAAATCTAATGGCGTATGAGACAGGGCTGAGATTACATTTTAATGTTTATCTTTGAGGGGTCCAACTTTAAGACCCCCTGGCAGCCCTCAGCATGCTGATCAGTGCTAAGGACATGATTAAAGCCAAGTTGGGGGTCTCTCACCTCTCCAGGAATGAGGCCTAAAGCACCAGCTGACCACACACTGGCCCAAGTGCCAAAAACCACTCTTGATACGGAGTGAGCTCATATCCTGTGGCCTATCTACCCTGTTTGAACCAGCCGTGCATGCACACACACACACACACACACACACACACACACACACACACACACACACACACACACACACACACACACACACACGGCTATCGCCACAGAAACAATGAGTGTCAAACAGCTGAGCGTGGCGATCCTGTTTCAAAAGTGAGCTTTATTCATGCTGACGAGTGTTTAATCCCTGACACTGGCCATCTCCCTCAGTCAGACACACACACACAAAGACCCAACACACACAGCAAAATCTGCACACGACCACTTCTCTCAACGAACAGGTGGACCTGCTTCTAACCGTCCTCTTCAATCACCAACACGGGACACTGAAAATATCAGCCCAACTTCCCCTTCAGTTTACTTGGAAGCAGTGGGATCACAATCGCATTGTGCAGGAGTGCGTTTCAACCCGTCAGTCTGCTCTTGCAGTCACATTCATGACTGTTAAACAGGGTTTTCCACCTGTACGACTGTGTCTGAATCTCACAAACTAAATAAAGAAACTGAACGCCTCGGGCAGGTGTATATCAGGTGAGATCTACTGTAAACGGTTCTCCGACACTTCTCAGCTCTGAAGAATGAAACCGAAGAAGCATGAGTGGAGTAGAATTTTTTTAAGGCTGTGAAATGATTCAAATAAATAATCGTGACTAATAACACTTTGTGTAGTTAATCAAAATTAATCGCATATTTGTTTAGTTAATCGTGATTATTTGCATTGCTTTAAATAGTTGACCAGAATTATTTGCCATAATTTTGTGTAGCCAATCATAATTATATGCATTTTACTGCAACCACTATTAATTTCATAATTCTGAGTATTTAACTGCAATTAATCTAATTGTTCTGTTTAGTTAATCGCAATTCAGTTAATCATACATCATAGCTGGAAGGTTACTGTGACTAATCAAATTATTTTGTTTAATTAACTATGATTAATAATATCATTTTGTGTGGTTATTTGCAAATAATCTCATTATTTTCTGACGGTAACTGCGATTAATCACATTCTGCATTTTATCGTGATTATTCAAATGGTTTTGTGAACTGAAATTTAAAAAAAAGAAATATATTAAATGTGATTAATTGTATAATTTTGGGAAGTTTACATTATTTTGTGCAGTTAATCACAATCACACTACCTTGTGTATATTATTTTCACAATAATTTACATTAATATCTGCAGTTAATTGCAATTAATCATATTATGCTGTGCAGTTATTTGTGAATCACTGCATTAATTTGTCAAAATAAATGAGTTATTTTAATTGTGATTAACTACATATTTTATTATACAAAATTATTTGTGACTAATCACGTTGTTTTGTGTAGTTAAACAGTATTATTTGCAGTTCATCACAAATAATCACATTATGTTGGGCAGTTATTTGCGATTAATTGCATTGTTTTGTGAAATGAATTGTGACCAATTTCATTTTGTGGAATTAATTGCAATTAATCATCTTGTTTCCTTTGATCTTTTACCTTCTGGTTATCACGCTCCTTCGTAAAGCTCATGGATCGGGCGCAGAGTGGAGGCTCTCGAGGTGAACTAATAAAATTAAGTAATTGAATGAAGGGGCTACAATTACAGTTTCTGCAGATTCCGCCGCCGCAGCAGCACGAGGATCTTCACAATGGATGGTTTGAAGAGTCACAACAAGGAAAACATACCAGGAACTACTGAGCTTTAAATAAGCTGATTTTAATTGAAGAACTTAAGACGATCATCTAAAAGAAAGCCCAAACTCCGACCACCTCACAGGAAGACATAAATCTAACAGCAACCCTGTGTGAGTGTGTGCTGCTCCAGACTAGATTTATTACGGCATTGTTTTTTCCCGCTGATCCAGAAAACGGTGGATCGGATGCTTTTCCCGTCTCTCAATCCCGACAAAAGCACGAAGAACCATCAATTAAATTTGCTTCATCAGCAACTTCAGTGCTTGGCCTCCTAAAACACCAGGTTACTGAAATATTGTGCAACCAAATGCTGGGTGAACTCAGTAAAACCATGCATCTGTACGCGCAGCTGTGTGTGAGAGGAGAAGGAGTTTTGCTCGAAGGCCTGCCACCTGGACCTTCGGAAAACAGGGCAACCCTCACTCATAACCTAATAACCATACAGCCACAGAGCACAGACCGAAGCTTACTGCTGCAGAAGACTGGTTCAGATTCAACACTACTATATTTCTACACTTCCCTCAGGAGTCTGAAGAGCTACTGAAGATTTTTTCTCCGTACGTTATTGGCATGGGATGAAATATCTGTGTCACTTCCCAAAAATTCCCCAAATCACTGTAATTCCTGTAATGTGATCAAATATCCTAAGACTTAATAAAGGGGCCCTTAATTGTGTTACACTGTACTTTCGTGAGGCAGTTGAATAATGAGAGCTCAGTACTTGGAAATAACAAACGGTGAAGCTAGGGCTGGGCAATATATCGTAAGTATCAATATATCGCAATGTTCTGAACAAAATAAAAAAATTGACTGTATAATAATGTGCATATTTATACAGAGAAGTCATCTAAAATATGCCATAAAACCACTGCAGACTTTAACGCTGTACTATGTTTATTATAATGTTTAACATACAGCTAATTCTCCAAGCATATCAACATACGCGTTGTAGCCCAGGCCTATGTGAAGCTCAAAGCCAAAACACAGCTGTAAAATGGGTGGATTCCATCTTATGTTTACGCCCCCAACATTTGCATAAACCCCGCCCACTACAGGAGAATCTGGTGTTGTTGATACTGGAGAGCAGCTCATCGTGTCCAGACTCCAGTTATGGTAATACTGGTTGTGATGTGAACCAGACCTTATAACTGCACAGATAATGAAGCCCAATCCAAGGAGACAAACGAGGACCAGGTTCAAATCGAACGCTAACCTTCGTTATAGGCTTTTAAACAAGTAATAACTGGTAAACAGATGATGTTTTACCACATTATATTAATTAAAGCCATCGAAAATGAATAGAAATGCATTAAATAAACGTAGATCATTTCTACAGCAATCTCAAAACTAGATATATTCAATATTTTGACTAAATATACGATGATTTGACTTGCTAGGACCCAGAAATATGCATGAATCACCAATTACAACACTGCCTCACCATCAACAGGTTGTGTAATTACAGTATTATGAGCTGGGCTGGGATTGTGAGGCCATTTACTCCACGGTTATCACAATCAGACCGTAAACACTGGATTAAAATCACATATCATCACTGGGAATGACTGAAATTAGAGCTTAAACTGGGATTCATCGGAACACAGTATGGAAACACCTAGACAGATATAACCTACTGCTGCAGACTCCAGAGACCAGCCTATCACGCATCAAGCAAAAATCTGTACCAGAGTTTGTGTGTGTGAGTGTGTGTGTGTGTGTGTGTGTACCAGCTGTGTCTGTGTTTACAATACCGAAACCTACTCCCTCCCCTGCTGTCCCGTCCTGCATTCCAGCTGCAGGCTTTTATATGGGTCTGTAAGAAACAGCAATATCACACACACGCATATGCATGCACTCACACACACACACACACACACACACACACACACACACACACACACACAACCTAGACATTAATGCCTTGCATAGTAAATTTAAGGTACCGAGTAAAGGGACCCCTCCACACTCACAATCACACACTGGTACACAGAGAATGTTTATAACCCTCAATCTTTTCCCTTTACTCAGTAATTACACTTCCCTTCACCACCACGAAACCCAGGACTAAAGGATTGGACTAAGCCTTTGAGGTGCAGGAATAAACTCTATTTAGGGATGCACAATCGGAATCAGCCAGAAGCCCTTGTTATAAAATATTCTGGCCAATTTTGCAATATGCAGTCATGTGATGAATTTAGGACCCCGCCATGCAAAGCTTTGTCTTTACCATATTTAAACACATGGACCATTTGATCTTCATCTGAACAACATTGAGAGAAAGAGATGTGATGTAACTACAACATCTGCAACAGAAGAAAAGTCTTTTCAACATCATTTCTAAAATGTAACGAACAGAAAAGTCATTTTCTCATGAAAAATAAAAGTCGACACACCCACATTTATCACTATTTCAAATTCCTAGAATTAGAATCAGGTGCAGCCCATCAGCCCATCATGAGATTTGCAGGAGGTGAACCGATTTAAACCTCACACATTAGTTTGGTTTGCTCTTGATTGTTGAAGTGAGTGGCATCACCACGGCCATATCCAAAGAGCTCTCTGAGGCCTCCAGAAAGACGTTCGTAGAAGAGCTCAGGAACACCGTCAACATGTCCACGTCAGTCCATCCTGGCAGGTTCAGTCCAAAAGCAGACCACAAGATGCACAAGGAAGTCTCCAACATTCCTAAAATATCACCACAGGACCTACAGGTAGGTCTCAGAACAGTCAGTGAAAGGCTTTCATGGGGTGTCCGGACTGCGTTTGATTGCAGCTGCTACACCTGTACGACGGTGTGATTATGCGGGACTCATTGTTAATAACAGCCAGTTGCTGTTAACTTTCAACTTGGATGATGTAGTTGTGGGGGGTGTTGTGCTGTAGAGATCGGCATTCCCACGGGACTCTGCAGGACTCAAACCATGCGTAGGACTGGGAGGTTAACCAATCCACGGAGTGTAGGAGCCAAATATACACTGGGGACAGGAGCAGGACAAATGCTCTTGGTTTTAAGTGGGTTTAGGTGGGACCAGGACAGGTTACCGCGAGAGTGGGTGGTCGCAGGTGGGAGACGAATTCTAACGTAGCGTCGTGGATAACACCACCAACTTTCCTGTGGCAGACTGGGTTTGATTCTCCAGTCACACAAGCACACCCTGCTGCACCAATAAGAGTCCTTGTGTTCCTTGTGACTCCTAACGCTACATTCTCCTGCTTGGAAGTCACTCTGCCACATTCTCTTACGGAATTTAAAGGCCAGTTTGAGCGACCAAAAAGCAAATCGCCTTTGTGTTGGGACTGGAAATGGTTTTTGCATGAGCAACAAAACAAACGTTGACAAAGTATTAAGTGATCTCCAGAAGATCAGAAAACATCTGCATTTTGTTCCAAAATGTTTCTGCTTTCCCCTTCTTTTCAAAATCCCAGATTTAGGAATTGGCCAACCATTCCCATATCCATGCATCCCTACTGGAAAAGAAAGCTAAAAAAGGTGTCAGATCTTACCCGGCTCTCACATGGCTCTCTCTGAGGGGTTCTGCTGGGTCGGTCGTGTGCGCCATCAGGTGTGTGTTGAGTGGGTGTGTTGGGCGCATCGCTTCGTAACACAGCAACCCAGATGCAGCGTGGCTCCGGGGCACTACAGTCCACCCCTACTGCATCCCGAAAACTCCACTCCGCGACACACATTCGCGGGCACGCTGCTGGAATCGCCATGGGCAACCCACCAGCTGCCCACATTACACACACACACACACACACACACTAGGGGTGCAAACTTTCTGATGTTGGGGTTCTTTATAAATGATTCAATTCATTGTGATACTTCACACCGAATCTCAAAGTTCACGTGATTCTTTCTGATGTGATTCAATTCGACGTGATTCGATTCAGAATCATTTACACTGTAATGGAATATTACTGTATATTAACTATTATAATCCATTCAAATTTTCCATAATCAATCCAAAATCTCCTTCAGCATCCTCAGGCTGATGCATTTTAACACCCCTAACACACACACACACACAGCTGCACACACACCACCAGTTGTCGAGTGTCAGTTATGGAGTTCCAGAGTCCATCTCACACCTCAAGCACGTATTCCATGAAATGGGAAGAACGTTTAAGGAAAAAGGATAAAAAAATAAAGTGACAGTCAAGCTAATTGTGGGTCTCCTGCTTCCTGAGTCAAAACCATCACTGGAAAAGGAAAAAATTCCAAACTGCTCAACATTCCCAAATATTCCACATTGGCCTTTTTTCCTTGACTGGAGTCTCTCAGCATTCCACACTTAATCCACCAAGTTCCATACCTCTCCGGCCGTCTCCGAACTCTGAATGCAGCATGCGCATACACACACACACTCACACACAAACACGCAGACGAGCAGACTGCTGTGTTCCGACTGCAGTGGCACATCCAGAGATGAAAGCAAATCCCGGCTGCAGACCAGAGACTCCTGGGTGGCAGATGTGTGCGCAAGTGTGTGCGCGCACGAGTGTGTGTGTGTGGCACGTGGCAGGAGAGTAAATCCAAAAGTGCCGGCTGGAAAAGCTCACCCAGAGACACACTAACTGACTAACACACCGCTGGACTAACTGAACAATGACAGCATCACACACTCCCTGACAATTTAACTGCCCGCCCTCCCTCTCCCTCTCTCTCTCTCTCTCTCTCTCTGTCTCTGTGTGTCTCTCTCTCTCTCACTCTCTCTCTCACTCTCTCTCTCTCACTCTCTCTCTCTCACTCTCTCTCTCTGTCTGTCTCTGTGTGTGTGTCTCTCTCTCTCTCTCTGTCTCTCTCTCTCTCTCTCTGACACTCTCTCCCTCACACTTCTTTCTCTCTCTTCACTCTCAGTGATTTCCTTTCTTTCTCTCCTTCTTTCCCCTCCCTCTCTCCAACTCTCTCTCTCTCTCTCTGATGACATAACCTGCCTTTCTTTCCCTTTACTTTCTCACTCTATTTTACCTCTCCTTTCTTTGTGTCCTTTTCTTTCTTTCTGCTCCTTCTCTCTTCCCTGTCTGTCTCTCTCTCTCTCTCTCTCTCCCTCTCCCTCTCCCTCTCCCTCTCTGTTAACTCCACTGTGTCACTGAAAGAGCACCCCCACTCCACCCCTCCCCACGTCCTCTCAGGTTTCTCTATGTGTGTGTGTGTGTGTGTGTGTGTGTGTGTGTGTGTGTGTGTGTGTGTGTGTGTGTGTGATCATCCCTTTCCTATTACATCCATCCTTCACTGTAAGAAATGGGCCTATTTTGACCTTCCTCCACTTCAAACAGCTGATATTCTAATACTCTGTATTGGGTGGCTGTGGTGTATCAATAGTGCACAGAGTAGGGCTGCAGTGATTCATCGGCTTCACAGACGATGCCGATTATAAAAATTGGATTTCAGTGCCAACGTGTCGTTAATTTGTAGACGGCATTACAGGAATTGCTTCTGATGCCTGTCATGATTTTAAAAAAGCAGTTTGGAAGCATTTCAGCAGAAACAAACCAGTGAAACAAGCTGAACACAGACATGCAGTTGTCATTTCGCAGCAGATCTGTGGTGATGTGTGAACATCTGAAACGCAAGCACCCTGGAGCCATGATGTCTAAGGTTACTGTGAATGAGGAGCTTTTTGCCACCACTTTGTGCTTTAGCTAACTAACGTTAGTGTGATTAGTGTACCTGCCAGAACACAATGCGTCATGGATGGTGCTTCAGACATCCCTCCTGGGCGTAAACTTAAGTTTGAGAGGGTGGGGGGGGGTGGAGGTAGATGGGGGTGATGAGGTAGTACTGTAGTGGCGATCTAGATGCGAGGGGGAGGGGTATGGGGAGTGCAGAGGTCTGTATTTACAACCTGGGGTCAGTGATTTGTACGTGACCCATGGGGGGGGGGGTATGTGCTGGAGGGTGGTATTTACAACAGTGGGGGTGTGGGGTGTTTCATTACTAGGATACTGTATAAGTTTTGCAGACATCAGGGAGTCGCAACCAATACGTAGGAGACTCCCGCGTCTTCCAGGAGATGTGGTCAAACATGAGCTTTGGTCCAGACTTTCAGGTGTGAAAACCCTAAACCTGCCTTTTATTGTTTACTGATAAACAAACGAGACAACAACTACATTCACAGAGTGTCCCAAGACTACCCTTGAGCCCTGTTTATGTAGTACGTGTGTATCCCCTTGAATATGTGTGTGTGTGTGGGGGGGAGTGTGTGTGTGTGTGTGTGTGTGTGTGGGAGTGTGTGAAAACAGACAGGGTGGCACAACTGCTACCCGTACTCTATAAACCTCCCCTGAGAAACCAAACCCAGTTACAAACACAATAGTTGGAGAAAATCAATCTTTCCCTCTTTATTCTCCTGCGGTGTGTCCCCGCACGCTGCTCAGCTCGGAGGAAAAAGAAGCGAGAAGGAGACAAGCGCCTAAATAAGTAAACAGAGGAGAGGCCTGGAGAGAACGAGGGAACAGAAGGAACAGAGAAAGACGGAAAACCGAGGGGAAAAATGCCACATTGTACCAGTCTCACACCTCACTGCAGCTGCTCACTCCCTCTGCTCAACAACAGCTGCGGTACAACGTCTCACACACTCTGAGTGAGTTAGTGTGTGAGTTAGTCACACACACACACACACACACACACACACACACACACACACACACACTCATGATTCTTTATGGAACCAATAGAGGTTCCTGTATGGCATCACTCAAAGAACCCTCTGGAGCACCGTTATTTGTTATTACTAAATAGACAAAAGTATTGGGACACCAGCTCCGTCATCTTTTCTCCTGCTTTGTTGGAGTAACTGCCCCTAAAGTGCAGGGAAGGCTTCCTACTACATCTACTAATGATGCATAATTTCCTCATTCCAGACAACACAGTTCCACTGCGCCACAGCTCATTTCTGGGGGGCATTTCACCCCTCTAGCCCACGCCTGGCATTAGGCATGGTGCCAACAGGTTCATTTTTGTTCATCAGCTCCACAGTCCTATTCTTTTGGCAGTACTTCTCTGCAGGGACTAGACAAGCTGTGTGTGCATTTGCACATTTTTGTCAGTAGTGGGAATAAATTAAAGTAGCGTTCATTAGAAGGGCTGCGCACGCACACACACACACACACACACACACACACACACACACACACACACACACTTTTACAAAACAGAAAATAGCACCAGACCAGCAGGCCACAGCTGCAGCAGCACCGAATGAACACACACACACACACACACACACATGCACACACATATATGTGTGTGCTCAAACACACACACACACACACACACACACACACACACACACATACACACACGCACCTGAGATCCGTTACAAATGAGGATGGACAGGTTTCACCTGCTACACAACAGGACGTGCAGCAACATGAGGATACAGAGCCAGAAAACACGTCACACACTACAGAATTGAATGTCCATAGTGTCTAACAAACACACAACACACACACACACACACTACACGACTCTAGGTACCTGTTTTGTTTTACACAACCGCAACTCCCTACAGTACAAGGAAGTGACCAATCATGAACCTTGAGTTCTGTTGTTACATTTATGGTTACTCATATCACAGCTGGGTCAGAGTGGTTATGAGTCTTGGTGTAGCACAGCATAGCTCCCCAGACTGGGAAACGAACCCCAGTCTCCCACATGGTGGAGCCACACCAACCTGTTCCTCCTCCTTCAAAAGAACATGAAACAGAGCTGGAAAACAGGCCAATTCCAAAACCCCAAAACTGTTACATCACAGTCTGGATTCGTTACATTAAGAATAAACAATAAAAATAAATACATAAAATAAATACACAAAACCTAAAACTAAAGAAAAGCCACACACACACACACACACACACACACACACACACACACACACACACACACACACACACTCTCTCTCTCTCTCTCTCAATCTCATACACACTCAAGCTTTTTACATTGTACTGGCCCATAAAAGCCTCTCATATATACTATAGATAAGCAAGTATGTCATAAACAGCAGTGGACAGCAGTCCACAGCAGTGGACAGCATCCCATTGCTGACACAGATGTGCAAATGCACACACAGCTTATCTAGACCCTGTAGAGATTTGCAAATAGAATAGGACTCCCTGGAGCAGACAAACATGAATCTATTGGCACCATGTCCAATGCCAAGCATGGGCAAGAGGGGAATAAAGCCCTCCAGTATTGAGCTGTGGAGCAGCTGTACAGTGTTCTCTGGAATGATGGAGCTCCATCCAGTACTTTTGGGGTGAGGTGTGGTGGTGAACCTCAGTTACGTTCATTACTGAGAGCAATCACGTCCTCACAGCAACCATCCACGATTAGTTACTGTGTACCTGTACTCTCCGCCATCTTTAGAGAGGACTTTGGAGGAGCTGGACTTACTTAAACCTCGGACGTTGGTTTGCTCTTGATTGTTGAGGTGAGAAGTATCACCATGTCCAAATCCAAAGAGCTCTCTGAGGTTTTATATTTACACACACACACACACACATGCACACACAAGCCCTGATTTCTTCTGATGTTCCTCCAGAAGCAGTGTGGAATCATGCTAATCACCGCAGGATAATCCTGAGTAGGCTCAACAGTTCAGCAGCGGCTGCAGGAAGACTAAGTGGAGTAACTCAGCAGCAGAAGAAAACAGAGTCCTCCCGTCCAGCCACCAGTCCAGAAGACACCGCAGTCTAGACTGACTTTAATCTGCCTTCTGCAAGTGTGTGTGTGTCTGCATGTGTGTGTTTCTAAGCTGGTTAATTTTAGCTGTAATCCCCAGTAAAGCTTTGTCCCACTGAGACCCCAAATTGGACCCATTATGCAGCAGTACCAGCACACCACCAACAGGTGGAAGCACTTACACACAGCTGAATGGTACCCACGCCAAGGAAATGAGCATCAGAGGCCTCAGAGGTACAGAATCAACAGAACAGCACGAAACAACTGCTTCCTGTGATCAGATCATGTCTGATAGGGTGTAAAAACACAAATCGGATTCATTTAGACAGAATATATTTATACGTCAATTCCGTTCTGTGGCGTTTTTCTGAATGAAACGTGGCATCAGGGAGTAACAGCTGGAGGTGCTGGTAGAGGAAAATGAAACTTGATATTATTGGTTAATAATATTTGCCCCTCCCACTGATGCATGGGGACGTCATCAAAGAAGAGATGTGTTAAAGTTGGGTTCTAGGGGACATGAACTAATTTAATTGACCCTATTATTAGTTCATTTACACTAGAACCCAACTTTAAACCCTTTTTTTATTATTTAATTTAAAAACAGGTTGATATTATTAAATTGACTGAAGTATGAACAGACTTAATGAGTGACACTACAAACCACTACGGTTCACTTGTGCACTTCCTTCATTTACTTATCAGTGTAATAATAAATCTGCATGTTCGTATTTATTTATTTATTTATTTATTTATTATCATAACAACCAGCTTTTTCCTACATTTTTAACAAAGAGTTTATTCTGTTATTTTTATTTCTATTCTATATATTTTATATTTTATGTAGGTGCAACTGTAAGAATTTGCCATTTTGATTCTGATTCTGATCTGATTTTAACACCTTCTAATCTATACATACTAATTATTCAATATCTACTGGTTTTACACCAAGTACTGGTTATTAGTAGCTACAACCTCTTCACTAGATGCTTATTATTCAGCTATACACACACACACACACACACACACACACACACACACACATTATTCAGTATCTACTTCCTATTCAATATTTACTAATAACCCAGTAAACACTCATTTAATAAGAACATGATTCAGAATATATGATGATTCTATAAAATGTCATTTTAATAATTATTTAGCTGTTATTTAATCTCTCCTATGAAACGTGTGTCCATTTCTAACCTACAATCCTCTGTTTCCGCCGAAATATTCACATGGCTTGATTTCACACAGCAGTACTCCAGCCTTCCACCGACGCTGTATATGACGAGAAAATGAGACAGTCTGAACTGATCAACTCTATTATGACTACAGTCGGCACCGCATCACTCGAAAACATCTGCCTCCACGGATTCTGTTCTACCTGCAAAAGAGCCAGATGAAGTCACCAGGCTCTGGACGGACGCTTGGAAAAGTGATCGGAGTTGTTGGATTTGTGAGGTAGCGCAGAAAAGTGAGAGGAGGAAAAAAAGAGGAAGGAACCATTCACGTGCTGCTGATCCAGCTCGGCCTGGAGGGAGGAAGGGGAGATGTTGAGAGAAGAGGGGGATAGAAGAAATGGAACACAATGATCTAAAGCAGGACCCTAAAAGAGATCGCAGATGGAGGGCAGACGCTACAACGAGACTTGGTGAGGTGTTGACGGATTGGCTGGATCCATTCCGTTCAAGGCCTGGTCCCTGTACCGACCTGTATTCGCCCTGGACAAAAGTATTGGGACACATGCTGATTCGTTGTTCCTTCTGAAATCAGGTATTAAAAAGAGTTTCCGGCTTTTGTTGGAGTTACTGTCTCTACTGTCCAGGGAAGGCTTTCTACTAGACGTTGGAGCACTGCTGTGAGAATCTGATTGCATTCATCCCCAACTGAATGAAGCTCCATCATTCCAGACGACAGAGTTCCACTGCTCCACAGCTCAATGCAGGGGCATTTATACCCCTCTACATCTGCAGAAAAGCCCATTCTATTGGCTCCTCAAGAGGGACTAGATAAGCCTAAGTGGGGGCATCAATGCGTTCATTAAAAAGGGTGTCCGCAAACATTTGAACACAGTGCACCGTTATGAAGTCAAATTAGGCCTAATTAATATGCGTGGAACGTCTATGCATTATGACGGAGTACTTAATGTGCCACTGTGCCATCGGCTGTACGTATTTGACAGATACCTGCAGGGATTCTCTCAGACTGAAGGCGTCTTAACACCAACCTATTTTTAGCAAACTGTGAAATTGTTCTCCTCTAAAAATACACTTCAACTGCAAGAACATTTCGTGTGTGTGAGTGTTTGTGAGTGTGTGTTAGTATCTGTGTGCAAGTGCCCTCCTTGTGCTGCTGAATTCCACATTTGGTCAGCTGCTTCGAGGCTGCCTTGAACAACCACACCCTCCCTCACTGGCAACCATCACTGATGGCAACCGTCTGCATTCTCGTAAAGAACATCCAATAGTAAGCAAGCTTCAGTGTGGCCAAAATACCCTGCCAAATACAAAGTTGCATATACTGCTTGTATCTGCAGATACTATGGAAACCGATCGTGACCTACCCGTGCGAGTGCGGAGGTGACTGTAAGAATAAAGACACAGGCTGTATAAAAATCTGTGTTCAATTTCTACGAGTGAGCGTATTATTGCTGCGTTTGTTCAGGGTGGAGTCGCTTTACACTCCGTACGTTGTATTAGGGCCATTAATCTTATTCTGCATAGCTGGGTCTGTGTTTCTGAAAGATGTCATATATGCTTTATGGGGCTTTAAAGGCTTTCGGTTCATAAGAATAAATAAGAATCACAGCTCTGGTTTAACTGGATAAAGTGGATGATGAATGACTCGATGGAAGGTAAAACGCAGAGAAATACAGCAGTCAGCCACAACATTACGATCAGTCCGCTTGTGCCACAGGGCAAGTCCTGGAAGTTGTGAGGTGGGATCTCCATGAGTGTCAGCGAGTCTCAGCTGCCAACTACCCTGTCACTGGTTCACTGGTTGCCATTCCTTGGAGAATTATTGTAGGTACTGACCGATGTTTAGGGGTTGGGGTGATGATAACCAATGTTACTTTGCTTGTAACAGGTTTCGCATTGTTACTTTGCTTGGAACACAGGTATCGCATTGTTTATTTGCTTGTAACACAGGTATTGCATTGTTAATTTGCTTGTAACACAGGTTTCGCATTGTTAATTTGCTTGTAACACAGGTTTCGCATTGTTAATTTGCTTGTAACACAGGTTTCGCATTGTTACTTTGTTGTAACACAGGTATCGCAATGTTACTTTGCTTGTAACACATGTCACATTGTTACTTTGCTTGTAACAGGTATTGCAATGTTGCTTTGCTTATAACACGTATCGTAATGTTACTTTGCTTGCAACATGTGTTGCATTGCTATTTTGCTTGTAACACAGGTATCACATTGTTACTTTGCTTGTAAGCAAGTATCGCAATTTTTGTTCTGGTGATCTGCAAGAGGGTCCCTGATGCTCATGGAGGTCCTACCTCACTACCTAAAGGACTCTACAGCTCCGACATGTTGTGGCGACACCAGGGGGCCGTACTCAGTATCAGGCAGGTGGTATTAATGTTACGGTTGAAGGATGTATATGTGAATCGGAGCTCTGTAGAGAGAAACATGGCTAAATCTCTCCACTCCTCCGGCAATCCATTCTCCTTTCACAGCCCTCTGCTTTAGCCAAGTCTGCTCCTCTGATCTCTCTGCTTTTCTTCCTTCCTCAATCACTCCACCTTCCTCGCTGTTTTTCCATCTCAGCGTTTGCCATCTTTTAACCTCGTTCCCGTGTCCCCCTCCCCACTCCACCCCCTTCTCCCGGAGCGGGCCAGGGCGCTCCACTAAGCTCTGCTCCACTCGGCCTCCGTGTAATTAGCAGATGTAAATTATAACTTTGGGGTAAAGGGATGACGTCCTTCTTTCCTCTTCTCAGTGTTCAAGTATCGCTGCGCGCGTGTGTGTCGGTGGCAACTGAAACCCAAACCCCTTCCACAGGGATGCGAGGGAACGGCTGAGGCTGGAGAAAAGAGGGAACGTGGGATCTAAAAAAGAAATGAGAGAGAAGGAGGAGAGGGAAAGCGCAGGGAGGCAGTGAGGGGGAAGCCCAGCACATTCCTTTGTCAATCAAACCACCAAAGTTTCCATTGGTTATTACTGTGCCTAGAAGAACCCGAAAGCACTCCACGGACTCCATGAACTCACATAGATGTCATTCCTGATCTGGGAAATCGTATCACCTCCACCTCCCATATCATCCACATGTCTCCGTTTATTTTCCAGATACGTCCAGAGGTTACTGCCAGCATTTTGGCCTCCTGTCCACACAAACAGGCCAGAGTTTATGAAAATAGGGAGGCAGAAGAAAGGTTTTCGTAAAAGATTGAAACAGAGCGTTATTTATAAACGACATGGCCTCGGCTCATGTCCCGCTGTTTACATCCCAGTATCGATATATTGATCTTTGCCCTTTGATGTTTCCTGCCATTTCTCTTGGAATAACTTTCAAATGCCCAAGACTGGAGTCTCTGTTCAGTCCAGAGCGTCCACACAGCATGGGACAGCCAGGAGGACATGTTCTTCCTGGGGGTGCTTTTGGTAGGTACTGATTACTGCATACTGGGAACACCTCACAAGACCCGCCTGATGTTCTGAGAGACGTTCAGACCACGGCAGTCCTTCTTGTCAAAGTGGCTCGTCCGTTTTTCCCACTTCAACACACAAACTTCCAGAAGTGACCGCTCACCACTCCATGACCGGTGCGATTAGAAGCAGTATGTGAATGTCCAAGTCTGAGCTTCCTCTTCCAGTCACGGCCAATAGACACACACACAGGCACATGTAAACAAGGCAGGCTCCAGGGATGTTTTGGAATCATGGCTCTGACAATCAGTTCATCTTTCTCTGGTTTCCTGTTGGTTCCGGATCACCGCACACACACACACACCGAGCCCCAGTCTGTGTGCATACGGCAGTGTTTTGCATATTATCCCGGTGCTACTCTGCTTGGCACACATGGCGAGTTAATGTAGGTAAACTGTTGTTTTGTTTTCCCCCCAAAACACACATTTTCTTTCTAAAACTGCAGTTCATTTTCACTCGTGGTGAAGTTCGTTCGCATTGTGAATACAGTAATCACGCTTAAACCAGCCCATTAGGGGTGTAGTGCTCTGCTGGTCCCAAGCCCGGATAAATGGTCAGGGTTGCATCCGGAAGGGCATCCAGCGTAAAACAGCCAAAAAACTATAATGCGGATCAAAAATACGATGATCCGCTGTGACGACCCCTAAAGGGAGGAGCTGAAAGAAGAAGAAGAAGGAGAAGAACAGAGTAATCACGCTTGGAAACAGACCAAAACAACCACACAGAGACCCTTTAGAGGAGGTGGTCTCGGACTAGATTCGTTTGTGGTGAGAATGCGATCCAACCTCAGTCCGACCCAACTACCAGCTGTAATCCAAAAGTTTGCCTTAAACACCTCTGCAGGTGTGGTTTAAGCTGGTGTGCTGGTCAGATCATCACCGCAGCGATGAACAAATGTCATCTCTGCCTCTGTTCCATGTTCAACTGCACAAATCTGACCTGCAAGCAGAGAGAACGTTGTCACATGGTTTGCTGTGGCACATTTCAGTGTGCTTCGACCTTTCCTAGTGCGAACGATCCAAATCACCTGGTGAAAAGCGTCATTTCACATCGTTTAATCGACTCAAACGATGGGCATCAGACGTTCCCCGAGATGCTATTGATCTCTCCAATTCGCATTCCACAACCAAAAATCCTGAAGCTATAGGTGTCTCCTTTTTCTCAACGGCATGGAAAACTGAACATTACGAAGCAGCAACCACCTTTAGGAAGAGGATAACGTTCAAACAATGGAAACAAACAAACAACTGCTTGTAGCATAAACAGATCTGCATGTTCCATCCACAGCAACTAGATTTCAGTCGGACTTACTGGAGACACATTTGTCTGCAAAGTGTAAATGCATGTGGTTAAGATCTCATTAGGTGAGCAGGTGTAAACACCTCAGAAACAGAAATGGCTTTGAACCTGGAAACATGCATCGTTAAGTTCCTAATACAATCGCACGTCAGCTGCTCTTCTTCCTATTGATGGATAGAGACCATCTCTCGCTGCAGATATGACACCACCAGGTCATAAGATCGTCACTCACGACTGTTCTCCCACAATGAACATGCATGACGGTCAAAACGCTCCCCCATAAAGAGTGACTCAACCGTAATCTGCCTAGTTAGGAGTAGGTCCTCCTTTTGCTGCCACAGCAGATCTTCCCATTAGAGGCATGGACTCCACAAGACCTCTGAAGGTGGTCTGTGGTATGTAGCACCAAGATGTTAACAGCAGATCCTCTATGTTGGAGGACATCAACATGCCTTAGGTAAATTTATACTGGTTCAGTGATAGTCCTGTATCGGAGCACTTTTGGTAGGTATTAATTCTGACCAGTGCAACTGACCAGTGCATTCTGGAAACACCCTACAAGACCTGACTGATGTTTGGGAGATATTCTGGCCCAGTTATGGAGTTATATCCAGTCCCTTGGCAGGAAATACTGTAGATAAGATAATCAATGTTTTGTCTGATGTTATGGCTGATCAGGTCTTGAGGGGTCTTCAGACCACCACCAAACCACCACCACTTCAAATCGACCTCTGACCTTTCCCATTCCTTACCCTGCAAAATATGAGCTCACACTCAGATGGTTTCTGGTGTAAAGCACTCAGGTGAAAAGTTCAACAGCTTAGTTCTGGAATGTTTAAGTAAGCATGTGGTGTGACGCTGCAGCATGTCGTTCTCCAACCACGCTGATTACCACGGCGATAACACGCTCGCAAACAGTCTACCTGAAGTGTTTACACCAAAACCTCAAAGCTAACAGTATCTGGACTGAGACACAGCATCACTCAGCTCCTGATTCAATCTCTATAGCGTCCCAGATCCATGGGTAGATGTCATATGTGGGCACCAAGCAGATCAGACATCAGGATAGGACGGGAGAGGCTGGCGGTACAGAGAAATGAAGAAAGGATGGTCTTTATTTAAAATAAAATGACCCACAGAAGAACCTTTGTTTGCATAAAGAACCATTTTTGGTAAATGAGACGCAAGTCTGACTAATCTTTAACCTTTACACATACAGCTCTTCAAAAACAGCTCTTGAATATGGCTGGACATTATTACTCCATCGATCCAATCACTACACCGACATTTCATCTACACGTGTAGATAACTGACGGACTCACTGAATGGCCGTCATCACTGCTCTTCTATTCATATCTCTCTGCTTAGACAATGTTCAGATCTATTCAGATCTTTAGCGCAGAAACTGTACCTGTACAGGCTCACTGAGCCGTCATTTGCACTGTATTGTTAATACCTGCATTATGTTTATGCAATTACATACCTAATACTCATAACAGCACATTATTGGTTGTGAATCTCAGTAGTTGTAGATATTAGTATATTGTTTATATATCTTATTTTTATTATTTGCTGATTAATAAAGTTTTCTATCTACCGATATATCGATATATCGCCCCGCTCTACATCGCGCTTCTAAAATCAACACAAATGCATCTGAAACAAACAAACTGCAATTTTCCATGATAAATATGTTCAAATCAGGCTGACCAATCAGAGCACCATTATCATGGCTACAGACCAGACGGGCAGTAACAGTGAAAGCCGTCAGCGTCATCACTGCAGCAGTGCATGAAGTGTGTGTACTCCTCTCTGTCATCATACAGTCTGTCATCACTGGGGTTCTGTTCACCGAGGGGGACTGAAGGGGGTGTATAACTGGTGGGGGAGAGAGAAGGAGAGAGAGAGAGCGAGAGAGAGAGCGAGAGAGAGAGAGAGAGAGATGGGATATAGGACGAAGGGAAGGAACGGTGTGGACAGATAACTGCAGCAGAATCTAGAATCTGGTTTTCAGAAAGCAAAAGCAGGATTATGATGAAGGGATAAGAAGGAGAGAGGAGGTTGGAGAGATGGAGAGTGAGATAGTAACTTTGCCCTGACCGGTCCCTGCCCTGAGGCACACTGCTTGCTCGCTCTCTCGCTCTCTTATCTGAACATATCTGCAATATGTTCAGAAAAGTATCATGTTTATTTATTACAATACAATTAATTTAGTTTTATTGCCTATATCATCACCCCCCCCCTCTCTCTCTCTCTCTCTCTCTCTTCTTTTCTTTTGAATATACGGCTGAGAGCACGTCGACTGAAGCAGCAAGATATGGCTGTGTTCCAACATCGTACCTGAAGAACAGAAGCAGGAATACTGCACTGCAGATTATACCTGTACACACACACACACACACACACACACACACACACACACATCATAGGAAACCACTGTACTGTATTATCATGATCATGGACCAAACTGCGACGCGGAGTAAAACATTTTAGGAGACCTTTCGACTGAACTAAGCACCGCATCATGAGTTACTTCCTCATTTAAAGCAGAGCCGATTTCATGTGTTTATGGTGTTTAACAGCACAGCACAACATAACACACCCCAGCTTGTATTTAAGCTCCAGCCACCAAAATACTCCCCCTCTCGTTCCCCTGCTCGTTTACTGTTCTTTTCTCTCTGTGTTCCTCTATAACAGTGAGGAATGCCTGAAGTGTGGGCCGATAGGCATCTTCATCTCGCGATATCCAAAAAAGCTGCCCACTTATCCCTCCTCCCACACCAAATTCCTCTCTTATAGTCTGAGGGGGACGGAGGACTGGCCTTATTTACTCTTTCCAAAGTTCCTCTTTTTTTCTGCGAATCCACACAGCGATCCAATTTGGAGGATCCAAGTGGAGGACTGTGGCATTCTCCAGACCCTTGCATGGTGCTGTTGTTGTGCACTACTAATAAAACTGCTATGGGATGGTTCCCTCAGGGAAATTAAGGTTCTAGCAGCAGCATCAGTACAGTACATGGTGAGGGTGACTGGCATTGTCCATAATGTCCAGAAGTCCTCTTCTCTGCCACAGACACCAGAGTCCAGCTTTGTGCCAACCACAGAGCCGGCCGGCCTGATAAATTTGTCCAGCCTATATGTGTCCTTCTTGGATATGCTGCCCCCCCCAGCACCCCACAGTGTAGAACAGGACACTGGTGACAACGGACTGATAAAACATCCCCAAGAGTTTCCTGCAGATGTTGAAGGACCGTAGCCTCCTCAGAAAGTACAGCCAGCACTGTTCCTTTCTGTACAGGTGGTCAGTGTTACATGACCATCCAACTTGCTGTCCAACTTGCTGTCCAGCCAGATGGCAGTGTTGTACTCTTTCTTCAGATTTCACTGTTCCACAAAACAACCCAGGATGTCCCAAAACAAAGTTCAACAATGATTAGGCAACAATACGGGGAACATAGAATATGCAATGGACAAGATTGGGAATACTTTGGGAATCTGTGGGAATACTACAGATTTTTGTAAACAACAAACCAGGACTATAAAGTCCTGATAATACAATAAACAGGTGTATATATATATAGATATATATACAGGGGTTGGACAATGAAACTGAAACACCTGGTTTTAGACCACAATAATTGATTATTATGGTGAACTAGGGCCTCCTTTTACGGCCAATACAGCATCAATTTGTCTTGGGAAGGACATTTTTTGGATACAATCTGGGTTCACACCCCAACATCCCTTACAGACAGCTTCCTCTTGCGTCCACAGTTAATCCTGTTGGATGTGGTTTGTCCTTCTTGGTGGTGCTGACATTACCGTGGATACCGTGGCTCTTGATACATCACAAAGACTTGCTGTCTTGGTCACAGATGCACCAGCAAGACGCACCAACAATTTGTCCTCTTTTGAACTCTGGTATGTCCCCCATAAGGTTGTGTTCATTGCAATATTTTGAGCAAAACTGTGCTCTTACCTGCTAATTGAACCTTCACACTCTGCTCTTACTGGTGCAATGAGCAGTTAATGAAGACTGGCCACCAGGCTGCTCCAATTAAGCCATGAAACCTCCCAAAATACAATGACAGGTGTTTCAGTTTCATTGTCCAACCCCTGTAATTCCGGAGACCTGGATCTGGCAAACTATCTTTGATAGGTGGACTTGTTATCTGTGATGTCAGAAAGTGGAATATTATGGAGGCAGAGGGAGAACCCTTTCTTAAACTGGTTAAGAAGTGATGCTACCTCAGAGGACAGTTTAGGACGCCCACACCTGAATAAGTAAGGTTGAATAATGAATAATCAAGCGAGGCCTGATAATGGGTGCCAGATGGATGAGATATTCCATTTCTGAAGTTGTGCAGGCTTTTCAATACTCCTAAATCCACAGAGTCACGTGTGTACTGGAAATACATCATAGAAGGCATTACCACCTGCAGTGGACAGTGGCTGCCCACAGATGTTTGCGATGTTACAGAAGAAGGAAATTTAGTTCTAAAAAGAACCAAATATGTTCATGTATATGTAGAGTAGAGCAGTGTGCAGTTAGGTGGTGGGTGGGGTAGGTCAGTAGGTCACTGTTTCAGTCCAAACATGACTCATTTATGACACAGGGCAGCAGAGAGGCCAGAAGTTACAACACTGGAGGGAAAAATAGAGCGTGCATAAAATAACAGAGGTCGGAAAAGTCACGGAGAGAGAGGGAGTGGATAGAACAGTGAATCAATAAGAAGCCATTATGAGTGTGTGTGTGTGTGTGTGTGTATTCTCAGTCATGTGGGAAAACAGCTAAGGCCGACGCCCCTCAAGACCTCGGAGTCATCTCATACCAAATCCTGAGCTTCTTCTCGGAGATGTGCTGAACAGTTCTGCATGTGTGTCCATCTCTCTGTCTCTCTTAGCAACAGCACAATTCTCAGGCCAACATCAAGTCCAATACCCTATATGTCCAAATATTTGTGGACACCCCTTCGAGTGAATATTAGCACCATATTATTCAAGTCTTGTGAACTGTGAGGTGATGACCTCCAAGAGGTCAATTAGTCTTGGGCGCCCATGATGCCATTGCTGGTCCACAATTTTGGTAGGTAGTGACCACTGCAAACCAGGAACACCCGACAACACCTGCCTGGTGTTTTGGAGGTGTTCTGACCACTTGCCCACGTTCCTGCTTCAACACATCAACCTGAAGACCTGACTGTTGACCTGCTGCCTAATATGTAGATCCCAGCTCCTGACAGGTGCCAAAGGAACCAGATAATCAATGTCCAGTTGGATGACGGGGCTAAAAGAGGCATTTCTTTGGTAGCTTCCATGACCACCCTGCCACCTCCTCTCTGTGAAACCAATCCTTGCAGATGCCGACCGTCTTTGAGCAGCAACGAGTTCAGTGTGCTGCCGCGTGGACCTGCTGACTCAGCGGATTGGCTGGGCCTCTGTGTTTGATGCTTAACGAATGAGAAAAAGTGAACGGCGTGTTGTAAACACATTTACAACCTCTGTGCTCGAAAACGTCTGCAGCAGACAGGTAACCGAGAGTGTCTGCTCCCCAGAGCTTATTACGTTTCTGCTGCCTCAGCTTTCCTGGTCTTTGTACAGTCATGACGCTGTTTCTAGATCATTCTGCTTTGAAAGCAATAAGTGAGACGACGCGGCTGTTTAAACGTTTCGAATCACACGTCAAATGAATATATGCCTCTAATTCATTCAATAAAACGTTGCTGTCTCCTTCCCAATTTCTTTGGTCAGGTTTACGTTTTAGGTCAAGAGTATTTCATTCAAATTCTAAAAGGATATTTTTACTCCGTAACGTCTAACTGCATCATGATCCACAGCTCATGATCCATCCATCTCCTGTAACTGAAGTAGTCCCAACAATTCACTGTCAAATCAAATTACAGTACAATTAGAATTTGTTATATTTCAACAGCATTTGTCAGTTTCACACTGAACGGAACCTTTTATACATAAAACTCTAAATAAATGTTTTCATTTTAGTCACATTTAAAACTGAAAGTGCTTCAAATAAAACACTTAATAATTGAGAGAAAATGGACTCCTTTCAAAGCTGCATTCCAGCTCCGGTGTGGGAACATTTTCTGAATAAGTGAGGAGAGCGCCTTAATGTGAGTGAGCCGGTGTCATGTCAAATCATGCTACCCATCAATAAGTGCTACTTAAGGGCACGGCGCTGGGCTCTTTTTCCTGGTAATTTTATGTATATTTCTTTTATGGCCTCTGTTAAAAACATTGTACATATTCTAATGTCTAATTATTGTGCTATTATCATATCACAGCATAAATTGCCGGCATAAATAAGTGTTATTCTCAATTATTTCTAGGGCAATTTATTTATTTTCCCCAAAAATAGTTACTGTAACAGGTCTAGTTACTAATCAGTGGACTGTGGTCCTGGTTCAAAACAGACCTGGATCTACTGAGAACTATTTCATTTTTTACAGAGTGAAAACAGAATTGTTCGATATATAACCACCTCAGTCTTAATCTATTATTGGAATGAAATTGGATTGGAGAAATTATTGCATG
Organism: Acestrorhynchus altus; assembly: GCA_034509495.1. NCBI lineage: Eukaryota > Metazoa > Chordata > Actinopteri > Characiformes > Acestrorhynchidae > Acestrorhynchus > Acestrorhynchus altus. The sequence continues at coordinate 23,925,501 of CM067520.1, read as the reverse complement.
TAAACATGGTTCACTGGGTTCCCAGAGCCTCAGCAATGGCTTTGTAACCAGACTGGTAGATTCCAGACTTTGTTTCACATCTGTTAGTTATCTGCCAGGAGATTTGATCACCACTTCTGAAAGATGAATTATCCTGGATAGTAATGTTGTTTTAAGGGCTTTCTTCATGTACTACAGATTTTTCAGCTCAGTTAATCACTCCAGACACACCTAAACGCCTTCCTTTCCTCATTTCCTCACGATTTATTAAAAAGCTAAACAGTTGTTGAGGAGTATCATCATTTTTTTACACACATTTGAATAATTGTAAGCATTTATCT
>CM067520.1:23835181-23917681 GCA_034509495.1 Acestrorhynchus altus | reverse complement strand
GTCCTGAGAGACACCACTTCTGTATGAGTAGATCAATAAATATTGATCAGATCAGTCTAATATTTTTTCATATCTGTCTAAATCATTTATTGTTCCTGGAAATAAATTATATATTTACATACGTGTGTGTGTGTGTGTGTGTGTGTGTGTGTGTATGTGTGTGTGTGTGTGTTGCATAAGTGTGTATGCACTGCATATGTATATGCATGAAACTGCATATGTATGGAACTGTTTGTGAGAGAGAGTGTGCACCCTGCAGCATTCTTTGTCCACTCACATCTCCAAGCATCGACCCAAATCAAATTAACCCAGTGACCACTACTTGCACCACACAGTATGAGGACCTGGGTGGGGGAGCAGAGAGAAAATGGCAGGATACGTGTCTTCCCTGCACTCGTTCATTACCAGTGCCAGTGCTCTAATTGGTCACTGCTACGCTCTACATCTTTCACCCTGTTTGGCGCGGTGGTCTCTCTCTCTCAGGCTCTGTCACTTCGTTCTCACTACTGCACCTCAGTTCTCAGCAGGGGTGTAAAAATGCATAGACACTCTGTGATCTAAAGGGCTGGCTGAACTAAATGTTGGCATGTTAGTGCTGATTATTGTTTAGTATAATATTAAATATGTGCACTTAATAAAAAATGAAATGAGCAGACTTTACTGTGTCCCACTACAGTACAAATGGTAGTAATATTTTTGTACTCTGTGTACATCCATCTATCCATGCTCTGGTCCTCCTGTTCCTGGTCAGGGTTGGGGGGGGGGTCTGGAACGTTTCCGGAATCAGTAGGTACAAAGCAGCAATTCTTATGGACAGGTTATCAGTCCATGCATCGTCCATATCACCCACACACACACACACACACACACACAGCCAAGGGCAATCTACTGAGCAAGGACTGAAACCCCCAACCCTAGTCCTCTAGATTCTATTCAGCCAATATCATTACATTTAGGTAAATCTTAAAATCCTATTTATATTTATTTAGTTATTTATTTATTTATTTATTTATTTATTTATTTATTTATTTATTTATTTATTTATTCCCTGGCACAGAAAATCAAGTAACTCGTTTCATTTTACAATACGTGATGCTGGCCATTGTTCTGTATATGGTATCCGAAGCTCATGATGAATGGACCAATAGAAATGCTCCTGTGAATCTTGTCACATTGACTACAAGGCTTTTGGGTGTCAGTAAGGATGAGTTGGAAATGATTTAATATCCTAATATATGTTAAATATTTGAAATGCCATCTATTGCCATATATCAGCTTTCCATACGGGGGTCTCTCTCCTCGTGCACAACCAGACGTTCTGTTCACTTTAATCTGGGCTGTAAACCATAGGATAGATTAAAATGAACAAAACGTCTGGTTGGGCATTAGGCTTTTACATTCCTGCTGCATTCCCTGCTGAAGGCCAATTTATACATTGTTATACATGCACACACACACACACACACACACACACACACACACACACACACACACACACACACACACACACAGCCTTCATAATGCAAGAGGGCTAAAACTTAGTATGCTGTCCTTTTGCACCCGTACAGCTGTGTGTGTGTGTGTGTGTGTGTGTGTGTGTGTGTGTGTGTGTGTGTGTGTGTGTGTGTGTGTGTGTGTTGCGGAACAGAGCGGTCACAGGGTTTGTGACTCCCATGTCTTATGCAGAAACAACAGCCTGTTATAAATCTGAACTGCCTCCACATTCACTCTACTGACAGCTGAGATCACACCGCCAGTCTTCTGATGAAGCTCTATTTACAGCACTGCGTTACGGTCGAGCAGTTACGAGACATTTGTGTGTTTCGATAAATATTCAAACTTTTTACATCACATACCACCAACGGTTAAACTTCGACGCCACCTATGTGTTCATCTAACAGGAACAGAGGTAGGATGTTTGACAGTAATTCATAGTCCGTTATGTCCACTGAGACGTCTCGGAAAGCTTGAGTTAGAGAGGAAACAACAGGAGTGTGGTGTGTTGTAGTGAACTATGGCGTGGACACGGCCTCCACCTGAACCCTAGGTTACTTATTCAGCTTTTAATCCTGAATTACTTTGTGACTGTTTGGTTCAGCACGTCTTGTGGAGTCCCTCAGGGTTCTATTGCGAGGCCTATTATGTTCATTGTTAGAGTTCTTCTAAAAGTGAAGAACGGAAATGTGTGCTTACAAGTAGAGTCGGAAAATCCAGGTCCAGAACTTTAAGAACTGCCCAAGGAGTTTGTTCCAGCTGCCTGGACAGTCCTGCTGCAAGTAAACCTATAGTAAATGTATATCTGTCTGCTTATCTAACTGTACATAGCGGACAGATGGACAGATTCAGACAGATAGTTAGATATACAGATGGACAGATTCAGACCGATATAGAGGAAGACAGATAGTGAGACAGACATACAGACAGTGATGTTATACAATATACATCCTTACGTTGTTAACAATACAGCTCGTCACTGGTCTGACTAACACAGTCCATACCTTCAAACCACACCTTTGTCCCCGAAGACCTCCACAAGCAGACATCTATCAGGAAATGCCAGCCTATAACCTCATTTCCTGAGGCCTCCATGCACCAATCAGAATGGCGAAGGCACCGGCGGCAGGCTGTTAAACACATTACAACACCAAATGCAATTTCTGTAACATATGTGGTCTGCGCATACCGGCCTACACATTCAGCTGCGCTGCGCTTAAGCAGGAGTGATGCGTCGCACCCCTTGACCGAGCACGAATTTGTGCTACTCTGGTGTTATTTATTTACAGTCTGTGACTGTGCTGAAGTGTTGCTGGGGTTCGAATGAAATGTGAGCGCAAGCAAACAGTGTGTTGTGATACGATAAACGGAGAAGCATCTGTTTCTCTAAAGTGACCTCATAAACAAACCCTCGACCATCTGTCTGATGGCTTAACCGTTGGACAATTTCCCCTCACAAATATAATCTACAATCCCATCTAATCCCAGCAGTGAAGATTTTTAATGAGCTGCAGTATCACTCTCCACCACAAGAGGGAGAACAATGGGAGAGTGTACGCAAGTCCACAGGACAGGCTGGACCTTAGGCTGGAAAATAGGATGAGCTGGAAGAAGTGTCACATGATACCAATACTGACACATAGTGTATATGACCAAATGTTTGTGGACACCCCTTGTAAAGTATGCGTTCAGCTACTTTATGTTGCACCCATTGCTGACACCCATGTGCAAATGCACACACAGCCTGTCAAGTCCCTGTAGAGAAGCACTGCCAATAGAATAGGACTCTCTGATACACAGCAGATGAACATGAACCTATTGGCACCATGCCTGGCATGGGCTAGAGCTTAATAAAGCACATCCTAGCGCTGAACACACACCATTAACAGACACAGACACCTACTGTCTGAGATCTGTACACCCGGACGCTTTTACAGAACTGAACAAAGAGGCTCAGGTCCTCTTCTGGACACAGGAGTGCATTAAAAATGGCCCAGAAGCAGATTTGTGCAACTGACTCTAATGAAAGACGATGCGAACAGATTCAGAGTCACTGCAGACAGAAAGCTCATCAGTTCAACATAAACGACAGAAAAATGGATGGACAGACAGATCAACAGACAAAGAGGTCTTAGATCAGCAACATCTCCTTAATGGCCTTAATGAGAATGGCTACATTGGCATCTAACTCAAAGTCAGTGCAAGAAAGTGCACTTCCTGCTTGCTCTAGCGATCAACAGCTGTTGATTATATATAATTATATAATCAGACCTTTTCTGTCTATATATCTAATGTCTATTTATCTGCTTATACTGGTCGGCTCTGGAGCTGGTGGAGTCCTGTTGTTTCTCAGTCGTCTAGGACAGTAGACTGAGTCAGGCTGCACACCTTACTGCAGCGGCTACTGTTACAGACCTCACTTATGTCTGATCAATGAGGTGACCTTCAGAGACATAGACACACACACACACACACACACACATTTTTATCTCTATTTATATTTGATCTCTCACTGTTTTGAGCTTTGGGTTTGAAATGACTAAAAATAAAAGAAATATCCCAGAACTTTTACCTTTTACATCTTACTTCAACTCATGAACTCAGGAACTTTATCAGATATCTGGTTGCTTCTACAGAGCACATCACGAGCAGGAACACACGAGCTATCAACTCTTGGCCTTCACCCTCAACATTGTGCAGAAGACTTACAATCGACAGACAAGCACAGACACATGAAACACAGCTCTGACACTACTGTGTGTGTGTGTGTGTCTGTGTGTCTGTGTGTGTGTGTGACGTGCACGTCTGAAATGAGTATTGATCTGCTCCTGCTTCCATCTGTGGTGCTTTTGCCTGTCTGACAGCTCTGACGTTTGCCCATGGGCAGAGTACTGGTCAAAAGGATGAACACACACACACACACACACACACACACACACACACACTAAAAAAAAGTTGGTCCTGAAAACGTGTGTGTGCTTGTTGTTTATTTCCAGTTTTCAGGACAGGACGCTGGATATAACCAACTTTCGTTTTTATTTAAGGTCACTCACATTTTCGCTTTTCCAAAATGCAAATTGTGTCCTTAGAACATGGAACCTGGTACTTTTTTTATTCCTGCTCACTCACAGTTACAAGCCAATTGATTAAGACCTAAAATGTGATATGTAAACCTTGCAGAACTAGGACAAAGTTCTACTATCACTATTACTTTTGGTGTCAAAACGATGGTCACTAATACCACCTTATAAACAGACTGAGTAAAAATAAAAGTCACTGAACTAACAAACAGACCTTATCAATATAAAAGAAGAACCTCAAGCTCAAATTAAATGCTGATTGATAGATTAAAGTTATTTCATAATTTTGCAATTAATTATTGCATTAATTATTCACTTCAACTATCAGAAGTCTTTTGTCCAACCCCCCGTAATGCCTTAACCATGAAATATTTTTATTATCATAAACCAACATAAATGCAGTGCTCATTCCTACAAGCATTCCTACATTGTCATAAAGGGTGATTCAATTTTCACATCACTTCACTTCACCAAATGTTATCACATCTGGACTGTTGGAATATTCCTCCTATGCAGGTCTTCCTGGTTAGAATCACGGTGGGTCCAGAGTCATCCACTGGCTCAAAGACAGGAATACCCCCCAGACAGGGCACCAGTACATCGCAGAATATCACACATCCACTCACGTAACTCATGTGACAGAAATTGCATTATGATATTGAATTATTGCCTCAAAGCTGTGGGTGATAGAGGTTTATCACTCATGTGACTGCAGGTTTTATGTGTGTTACAGAACTGCTGGGGCTGTTCCAGCTCACCACAGTGGACTTTACTGTATATGTGTGTTAGTTATGCATGCAGATTATGTTAATGCTATGTAAATACACTCGAAAACAGGGGTGACCCCATTTACTATGAGGGGCTGGAGGTAGAATGCAAAAATCTTTCACTGCCTATGGCCATGTTTGTGCATACTCTCTCTCTCTCTCTCTCTCTCTCTCTCTCTCTCTCTCTCTCTCTCTCTGTCTGTCTCCATCTCTCTCACTTTCTCAATAGTGATGATGTCATCAGTATTATTGCTGCGAGGTAACGTCACCCTAACCGAGCGGTCATGGACGGGACGGTCCCTGTGAATGGCTTCATGAATAATTTATTACTAAAGGAGTAGAGCAGAATAAAAAAGTGTGGGTGACCTCAGCCACCTGCTAAGAGAGGGTGAGAGAGAGAGAGAGAGAGAGAGAGAGAGAGAGAGAGAGAGAGAGAGAGAGAGAGAGAGAGAAAGAGAGCAGGAGGCAGAGAATAAAAAGTAAAAGAGTGTTCCACAGTGGTCACAACAGATGGGAGAATAGAGAAAAGGAGGGGCAAAAGAAATGAGAATAGAAAAGATCTGCTGCGGAAGAGAAGAGAAGAGAAGAGAAGAGAAGAGAAGAGAAGAGAAGAGAAGAGAAGAGAAGAGAAGAGAAGAGAAGAGAAGAGAAGAGAAGAGAAGAGAAGAGAAGAGAAGAGAAGAGAAGAGAAGAGAAGAGAAGAGAAGAGAAGAGAAGAGAAGAGAAGAGAAGAGAAGAGAAGAGAAGAGAAGAGAAGAGAAGAGAAGAGAAGAGAAGAGAAGAGAAGAGAAGAGAAGAGAAGAGAAGAGAAGAGAAGAGAAGAGAAGAGAAGAGAAGAGAAGAGAAGAGAAGAGAAGAGAAGAGAAGAGAAGAGAAGAGAAGAGAAGAGAAGAGAAGAGAAGAGAAGAGAAGAGAAGAGAAGAGAAGAGAAGAGAAGAGAAGAGAAGAGAAGAGAAGAGAAGAGAAGAGAAGAGAAGAGAAGAGAAGAGAAGAGAAGAGAAGAGAAGAGAAGAGAAGAGAAGAGAAGAGAAGAGAAGAGAAGAGAAGAGAAGAGAAGAGAAGAGAAGAGAAGAGAAGAGAAGAGAAGAGAAGAGAAGAGAAGAGAAGAGAAGAGAAGAGAAGAGAAGAGAAGAGAAGAGAAGAGAAGAGAAGAGAAGAGAAGAGAAGAGAAGAGAAGAGAAGAGAAGAGAAGAGAAGAGAAGAGAAGAGAAGAGAAGAGAAGAGAAGAGAAGAGAAGAGAAGAGAAGAGAAGAGAAGAGAAGAGAAGAGAAGAGAAGAGAAGAGAAGAGAAGAGAAGAGAAGAGAAGAGAAGAGAAGAGAAGAGAAGAGAAGAGAAGAGAAGAGAAGAGAAGAGAAGAGAAGAGAAGAGAAGAGAAGAGAAGAGAAGAGAAGAGAAGAGAAGAGAAGAGAAGAGAAGAGAAGAGAAGAGAAGAGAAGAGAAGAGAAGAGAAGAGAAGAGAAGAGAAGAGAAGAGAAGAGAAGAGAAGAGAAGAGAAGAGAAGAGAAGAGAAGAGAAGAGAAGAGAAGAGAAGAGAAGAGAAGAGAAGAGAAGAGAAGAGAAGAGAAGAGAAGAGAAGAGAAGAGAAGAGAAGAGAAGAGAGGAGAAAGAATGGAATAGAAGAGAAGAAAAAAAGAACAGAATGGGTGAAAAGAAAAGAGAAGAAAGACGCAGAAGAGAGGAGAAGAATGAACGACAGCATTTATTATTAAAGACAGCACACAGGAGCCCGGTCTGCATTAACTGGGCTGATTGATGAATTTTTACGAAGTATCTGATTCTCCTTCATTCATTCTTAAACAGCTTTAATACGTTTTTAACAGCTTTTTTGTGTCTGTTCTAATGAAACCAAACTATTGGGACACGTTATTTATCCTGAAAAGTGCCTAATCATCCTACCAGCACTCTTCCTGAAGTGGGAAATTAAGGATAACTTAAAAGATCACTGTCAGAGGAACATGCAGCAACATGAATTAATTACACTTGGAAAGGGAAAGTCTTTGAAGGAATGTTCAGGTGAGCAATGACATGCTCCATGAAACTCAGCCATATGCTTTAAGATTCCCTATGAATCCCACAGCTGTTTCAATAGACAATAAATAAAAGGATTGTTTGGTGAAAAATCGAATTCCCTGAAGCTCAGTAGTCAGGACATGTTTGGTGGTCCTCAAGTTCTCAAGTTTCTAATGTTGAAAACAGGCCTCTGACAGATGAGTACATTTGGTCAAGTGTGAAAGGCCTGGAGTGGTCCAGAGAACTGACCTCTGGTTCTCCTGAAATCTGCTGTCTGGGATCCACTTCAAGCAGATCTGAGTACTTTCTACTAGACGACCAGACTAGAGGATTTGACTGCAGATGGCAATAAGAGCTTGGGTGAGGTCAGGATGTTGGATGACCACCAACATCTCATCCCAAAAGTACTGGATGAAGCACCATGCCATCATTCCAGAGAACAAAGTTCCCTTCTAACCCACACTTTGTATTAAGCATGTTTAATAGCATCTGTTGTCGATCAGACAGTCCTATTCTACTGGCAGTACTTCTCTACAGGGACCAGACAAGCCGTGTAAGTGTTGGACAACATCATGTAGAGATATTAAACTCGCACCCTCACACACACTGCCATGGTCCTACAACTGTGTCCCCACTGTCCTCCCAACTTCAAAATATGGTCAAAAATGACGTGACAGGCCAAGACCATGCATGAAAAACACAAGCACCAGATTTCCATAAAATTGAGAACTTGTGGAACTGTGTGGAGAAGAAATCATGGAAAGAACCACTGTAGACACTCCATGGACTTATGAAGGCCACAGAAAGACCCCCAAAACATATATGCTCATACATTCCAGTTGTTGGTCATTTGTTAGGCGTGCATCAAAACAAGGGCTGATTGACACTGCCAGAGCACAACCTGCCACAAGACATCGATCTATGATAGCTAGAACCTGAAAACAAGTGCTCAAACATGTGTGATCTTCAAAGACCAGCAGGGTCCCTCACCATCCCCCCACTAGCTGACTTTTCTCTGGTATGACATCATCATCACAGCAGACTCAGGGTATACACTGTAAATCACCTGCACAAGCTTGCAGCATGTGGTCACTTGTGACACACACACACACACACACACACACACACACACACACACACACACACACCATTGTATAATATATACACTGGTTTCCTGTGAGCTCTGAAGGCAACTTCAACAACACAGCAGGGTTGTGCCCCACTCTGTGTGTGTATGTGTGTGTGTGTGTGTGTGTGTGTGTGTGTGTGTGCGCGTGCGTGCGCATGCATGTGTGTATCCTAGAATGTTCCACACCTGCTTCATGTTTTCAGTGGAGATGAATGAAGGTCCAAGTATGTGTGTATGTTTCCCCTCACCTGCTCCATGCTTCAACGATCCTCCTCCTCCTGTCTCCTGATCCTGCTCATATCCCACTTTTCCTGGGAAAAATCCATCCACAGTGCAAAATTCCAGGGAATTCCACAAAATTCCTCACACAGCCAAGGCTTTAGGGGTGTATGAAGCTGAGGCATACCTCCAGAGATGCATTCCCTATTCATGCACTCCTTAAATCCTCTGTTTTCAGTATCCCTCTTTCCCTCCTTTCCTTTTCCGGGCTCTTGGAATTGGTAGTATCTGCTGGAGAGGGTGTGTATGTTAGTGTTGATGTCCTCGCTTCCCCTGAGCTCTTCTTGTGGTATACACACTCACACACTCTCACATTCACTGGCTCTCTCCTCTGGTTTGCCTTGCCTTCCCTTTCTCTCACCCCTCCCTTTTATCCCTATCCACTTCCCTCCTCCTCCTCCTCCTCCTCCTCCTCCTCCCATCCCCCTCTTGCCCTGTATGGTGTCTGAGGGGGGAGAGAGGGAGAGAGGACGGGACAGGAAGAAGGGGGTTGGTCTGAGAGGTGCCATGTGACCGCCGGGCTCTGGTGGCCCCCTGACAGCTGCCTTGCCCAAGCCTCCGTTGCCACTGGCAACCCCAGCCATGGAGCACAGCTTTCAGGGGGTCTGGAGTCTGCAGTGGCATTGGCTGGCATGGCTGTGCATGCAGCATGTAGGGACATGTAGTTTGAGGTGTATGGATGGGAAGAAAAGAGCACAGTGGGAGTGTGTGTGTGTGTGTGTGTGTCTTTGTGTGTGTGTGTGTGTGCCCAGGGCTCCCTGGGCCTGGAATGTGAATTTTCCACACAATTAGGCACAGATCAGATATGAGTCCTTTAAGGCCTTCAAGGACTACTCCAGCATTTTTCCAAGAGGAAAAAGTGGGAAGCAGCTGCTCATTGACTTCCATTATAAGTGCATTCTGAGTCAATGAAACACCTGCCCTTTGGCTTCCATTGTACATGGATTATGAGTCATAGGGTTCATGTACTTCTAAGGGTAAAATCATAATCCACTACATCTGGTTGTACACACCTTTATTAAAGCATTCAGAGAGATGTTTGTTTTGTTTTTTGGAAAACTCTGTAGGGCAACCCATGCTAGTGCTGCAGTCGTACACCAGTTTGAGGTCAATCATTAATGGAATCAATCGATTAATGATAAAAAAAAATAAATCCATAATCCATATTACACTTAATCCACACTTAATACACTTACCATAATCCAGTTACAATTCTTATTTATTTATTTGTTTGTTTGTTTGTTTGTTTATTTATTTATTTGGTGTACATACACTGATCAACCTTATGACCGATCAACCTTATACACCAATCAACCGATCAGCCTTAAACACTGATCAACCGATCAACCTTATACACCCATCAGCCTTATACAACGATCGACCTTAAACACAATCAACCTTAAACACTGATCAACCGATAAGCCTTATACACCCATCAGCCTTATACAACGATCGACCTTAAACACAATCAACCTTAAACACCGATCAACCTTAAACACAGATCAACCTTAAACACAGATCAACCTTAAACACTGATCAACCTTAAACACAATCAACCTTAAACACTGATCAACCTTAAACACAGATCAACCTTAAACACAGATCAACCTTAAACACAGATCAACCTTAAACACAATCAACCTTAAACACAGATCAACCTTAAACACAGATCAACCTTAAACACAGATCAACCTTGAACACAGATCAACCTTAAACACTGATAAATTGATCAGCCTTATACACCAATCAACCTTTTAACCAATCAGTCTTATACACCAGTCAGCCTTATACACCGATCAGCCTTATACACCGATCAACCTTTTGACAGATCAGCCTTATACACCGATCAGCCTTATACACCAATCAACCTTTTGACCAATCAACCTTATACACGATCAACCTTTTGACCGATCAGCCTTATACACCAATCAACATTGTGACCTTTTGATCAACCTTATGATCAACATTATGACCACATTGTTTGTAATGTTTCCTCTTTCACCATGATCTTCATTGGTCAGGACCACAGAGCAGCTATTATGTGGGTGGTGGGTCAATCTCAGCACTGCAGTCACACTGACATGGTGGTGGTGTGTTAGTGTGCGTTACACCGGTCTCTGGATCAGACACAGCAGTGCTGCTGGAGTGTATAATGCTATGGTTGATATCAGTGTATGTTGTGCCTTCATGAATAATAATAACTGTGAAATATCATAGTCCATGATTCCCTAAAACCTGTACAAAAGGGTGGTCTTTTAGCTGCCCAGTTTATTATATTTTGGCCCAGTGTTGGGTGTAGATGATAGGGCAAACTGGAGCACCTGTTACACTTTCAAATATAGTAATACTATATAGAAAACAGTTACTAACTGTGTGTGTGTGTGTGTGTGTGTGTGTGTGTGTGTGTGTGTGTGTGTGTGTGTGTGTGTGTGTGTGTGTGTGTGTGTGTGTCTGTAGACAGAGGAAAGGCCTGGGCATGCTTGGTCATTCAGGAAAATGAATCCTCAGCTGCTTCCCCCATCCTGTGTGAAGGGAAACTGCTCCATATCTGGCTGCTCCACCTCAACAGGAACTGAACCAACATGAAGGACAGACATGGTCCCAAAAAAAACCCCACGTGGTCCCAAAGATCCCAGAACCTTCTTAGCTTGCTGTCACCTCTTATTATTGTCTTGTGATTTTACATCGTTTATCTTATCTCATATCAGTCTCAGTGACGTTTTTCCACACTTAAGTGAGTAGTGAGGAATAGGACTCTCTGATAGAGCAGATAAACATGAACCTATTGGTCCATGCCTAATGCCAGACATGGGCTAGAGGGGTATAAAGCCCCCCAGCATTGAACGGTTAAGCAGTGAAACTGTTTTCTCAGTAATGATGGTGCTCCATCCAAGTGCCAAGGAGAGGTATGGTACACAGTCACTTGAGATGTGGGATTGCAAGGTGAATATTTTCTCTTCTAGGGTTTTTAGCACTTTTGATAGTGATGAGTTGGGTAGTTGGGGCTGAGGTGGGGTGGTGATCATCCAACATCCCAACCTCACTAATACTCCTTTCGCTGAATGCAATCAAATCCCCACAGCAATGGATCATGATCTAGTAGAAAGCCTTCCCTGGACAGTAGAGACGGTTACTCCAGCAAACGGTCAATGGGCCTAATGTATTGTTATATCCTATATTTTGTTTTCATAACACAAAAATATATATAATTTATACCCTTAAAGCAGGGGTCATAAACCCTGGACAGTTTACAAGTGCTGTAGGTCAGATTCAGTCCTAATCCACCCCACCTGATCCAACTAATCATTACCTTCAGAAGTCACAGACTGGTTGAATGGGCTGTTAGATTTGGGATGGAGTTGAAACCCGCAGGAAGGCAGTTCTTCAGCTGCAGGGTTGGTGAACCCTGGTCTTAGGCTCTAAAAGAAAAGGCACAGCTCCATCTAGTGTACATGTCTTGATAATAGTCTTAAGGTAGATTTCTTTTACCAGCTCGACTGCACATTGATAACCTTCAAACGTCATGCTTATCTTATTGATAAAGACTTTAAACTGATAAACACCCATCACCCATTGCAGTGGCTAAACCATGGCAAAAAATGGAATCTCCACATTTTTGCGTTGATCTAATGAAGTAGTACCAAGCAGAAATCATGGGTCTGATTCTTGTCTGCCTGCCTGAAAAACACATGCACAGGGGCCTGGGGCTGTGGGTTCGACCCTTGCTCAGTGCACTTTCTGTGAAGAGTTTGGTGTGTTCTCCCCGTGTCTGTGCGGGTTTCTTCTACGTACTCCAGTTTCCTCGCACCTCCTAAAAATACACATGCTAAATTGCCCATAGGTGTGATGTGATGGACTGGCACGCTATTCAGGGGCTAATCGTGCCTTGCAGCTGATGATTCCACATAGGTTTTGGAGCCGCAAAGACCCAATTCAGTACTAAGCAAATAAGATGACTGAATGACATAAAACAATATATTCAAGAACGTATTCATTTGTATTCTTGCACGACTTATTATATGGGGCTGTTAAATATACCATATCTAGCCCCTAAACCAGTGAATGTAATTTATTGTAATTGTCTCTCTGCGAAACCTGGGCTAAACCTCATGAATACATGGCTCTGAATGAAAGTGCCTATCAAAATCTAGCCACACACACCAGGGCATTTTAGAGTTGCCGATTCACCTTATATCCAGGTTTTAGAAAGTGGGAGGAAACCAGAGTTCCCAGCAGCAACCCATGCAGATACGGGGAGAACATGAAAACTCCACTGAGATAGGGCCTCGTACCCAAATCCCCAATGCTGGGGGTTGAATATGCTCACCACCAATACCACCCAGTATTAGTGTGTTGTACACAGCTGGGAAGCAATTTTATGTAATGTTTTAAAAATAAAACTTTTTAAACACTTTCATGAGAAACTGGTTTGACAGTGATTGTATCTTTCGGGCCACGACAGTAGTTAGTCCAGAAGTTTACATTTCTTATTTTTAACCACTGTATGGTAGACTTGCTGGTGTTCATTGACTGTACTAGTGCATCTCAAAATATTTGTAAAACGTTTTTGATAATGTGCATTAAGAAAATATGAATTGTTTGATGTGCAGCTGTTAAGATTAACAAAATTACCCAAATAAGAAATGGATCAGTTCCTAGTGAGACTCCTGTCTTTAGTAAAGCAGTGAAACTTAATCGAGATCTGTTGTATAACTGAAGAAGAGACTCGCGAGACTACTGAGCTCTTTATCTCAGGAGACGCTTGGTATGGCATGAGGAAGATCATTCTTAAAAACAAAGATAAGACTGATGGACAAACGGAACAATGTTTGCATGAATTCCCGTAAGCAGGTTTGGTTTTCGACTAAAGTCACTTGAGGCCTGTCTAATCAACACAGCTGCAGCTCATGCAAGGACTGATGGAGAGATGGTGAGTGACAAGCAACTGTTCACTGACAGATAGACAGACAGAGAGATTAATAAATCATCTGCAGTTTATCCAGGGTTTGAGTCACTGGGGACAGCAGCCTAAGCAGCCCAAGCAGCCCAGCGTGTCCTGGGCCTTCCCTGGGGTCTCCTCCCAGTCGGACATGCCTGGAAAACCTCTCCAGGGAGGTGTACAGGCTATTTATTAACCTGTCTGTCTGTCTGTCTGTCTGTCTGTCTGTCTGTCTGTCTCTCTCTATCCATCTATGGATAAGTGGCCCCTACTGACGTTGAGATCAAACCTCTGCCCTTCCTGACATCGGTTCATCAAACGAGTCCAATAGTCCTGATCTGCAATCAACTTCAACCTTGTATTTCCTGAGTCATCAGCTTGTTCAGCATTCAGATGAACTGGTTTCTCTAAGCCTCATGTATGTCCTGATGAAGGATAACATTCATAGAGGTGTCTCATATCACAGACACTCCCACATACGTAAAATGATTTGAACCAAAGTGAAAAGAGAAACACCTTTTGTGGCATTTAAGCACTTCTTCCTGGATCATTCTCAGAAAATCTGAACCATTAAATTCTTAAAATACCTTGTATTCTTTGTCATTTCTTGATCTTTTTCCGGCTCATTGTTTCCTGTAAAGTGTTGTCAGGCTATGTTTACATCAGAAGGTGTGGTTTAACTTGTGCAGCTGGACTGTAGTTTATATAAAGGATGACACACTGATAGACAGTACTAATTTGAGTAAAGATGGTGCCGCGGAAGACTCTGAGCGTGGTGCTCATAATCGCCTTTCTAGCAAAAGGTAAGCTCAGAAACTGATGAACTTTGTTCTAAAATCAGAAATCAATGTAATAAGTGCTGTAACTTAAAAATAATATATTAATATCTTAATATTTGTTAGTGTTCTAGTGATAACGTGTCTTGTATAAAGGTTTCTCACATCATGAAGGTTGTTGTCAGTTGTGACATCCAGAACAATGCATTGGAGTTAACTCAAATTAATTTGGTCAATAATAAATGAACTTTGCCTCAAAAACATGAGTTAATTATGGATGATTAAATATTATGTAAGACACAATTGGTTAAAAACAGACAGTTCAGACGATCAGAGTAATAAGTTCTAAAACTTAAAAAAATATTATCCAGCTTATCTTATTATTTTATTATTTTAGCCTGTTTCAGTGATAACTTTCTCGTAAAATCAGTGAATTTTACATCATAAAGATTATTACTATCATTCAGGAATTACATGGAAAACAATGTAAACTGACAATAGTGTTTAAGAGGTTACAGCACAGAAAAAAAAAAGAGTTCTGGAAGCAGGGGTGGCAGATAATGTCTATTATCCACAAGTCTGAAGGACCTACAGCCATTTTTGCATCCCAGTTATTTGAGTTGTAATGCTTCTTCAGTGAAGAACCTTTGATAAGGGACTTTGCTTTGCTGTTCACTCAGAACTATCCATAGATACTTTGTAGAGGCTGGACTCCAGAGATCCCTCAAGCTTAGATTTTTCCAAAAAACAAATATCAGGATAGACCTTGATACCCAATGTTCAAATTCATCACACAAGATTTAGTACAATTATAAGCCTTTAATAAGATAAAAGCTGTTGAAAGAGGCGTCTTCAGTCTTTTTTTGAAGACTCTGTTTGGACACCAAGAGGAAGTTCATTCTACTAGACAGAAAAAAGTCTGACGCTTGTCTTCTATGCATTTTGAGGGATGGTGGGTCAAGCCAAGCTGTACTTGATGCTCTAAGGACTCTTGGTACAAATTAAGTTTTGACCCCTGCCATCAAGTATGGAGGGGCTGGTCCATTTTGGGCTTTGTAGGCCAGCCTTGGGGTTTTGAAAGTGAGGTTCAGCTACAGGAAGCCAATGAAGGGGAACGCAGCAGAGGAGTTACATGACTGAACTTAGGAACTTTACAGATAAGCCATCCATCATAAGGAGCTACATATCATAAGGTGATTCATTACATTCAGTGTTTTTTTGAGTTGGCATGGGTTGTCAGTGAAGAACCCTTGAAGAACCCTGTAGCCAAAAATGAGGTACAGAACATAGAGCAGTATGACATTGTCATATTCATTGTATGTTATTTCATGAATTTCCCTGAACGTGGAGGATTATATTGTTGTATAATGTCACTGAAACTTTGTTCCATTTCTTTCAGGTGGAAACGCCCAGTTAAATGGTAAGATATTTCTTATTTGTGTGAAATAACACAAAGCAAAAATGTAATATTAAAACTTTTCCCAAAAAGATATAAACCCCACACCTTCGTCCAAAATGTAGGGTGTCCAAATGTTTGCCCTCTGGAATCTCCACTCTCAGTATTCCACTGACTCAACCTGCTTTCACACTACATGGCCACAGTGAAGGATCATACCGGCCAAACTGGTTTAGACCTGGCTGTGAGAAGATTAAACACATAACCTTCTTAGAAATGTTTTCTTTCTCTCTGTCCATCAAAACAAGTTACACCAGCAACAAAGTCAGAAACCCAACAAATTCATCCATCTAACTCAAATATTGCTCTTCTCTTCTTTGCCAGTGTGTGGCGCGGCTGCGCCAAACACCAGGATAGTGGGAGGCCAGGATGCTGCTCCTGGTTCTTGGCCTTGGCAAGTCAGCCTGCAGAATAATAGTGTCCATTTCTGTGGTGGATCCCTCATCAACCCTCGCTGGATTCTAACTGCAGCCCACTGCTTTCCAAGGTATCAAACAAACATAATCCTGAGCAGCTCATCGTTCTGTGATGAAAGATGTACAAAAATGCACAAGAGATGGTTCTTACAATGTCTCTCCTCTATTTCAGTGGCCCTCAGAGTTCCCCAGGTGTGATGGCGGTTGTGGGCTTGCAGGCACTGAACACGAGTAACCCAAACCTCTCTACACCTGTTCAAAAAATCTTTATACATCCCAACTACAGTTCAAGTACTTTTGATAACGACATCGCCCTGCTGCTGTTGAACTCTACTGTGAACTTCACGCTGAGCGTTAAGCCAGTGTGTCTGGCTGCAGCTGGGAGCACCTTCTTTAATGGCACTCCAGCTTGGGTCACTGGCTGGGGTGACATCGCCTCTAATGGTGAGAAATGAAAGGACTTTTGAGGAACATAACATGCATATGAACCTTATCAGTCTAAGACTGTTGATGTACAGCCCTATTAAGAGTGGGTATATGGACAGTCTGACCAAAAATGTTTTTGTCTGGCAGTTTCATAGTATTTGAGCATTGCTGTGATGATTTGATTGCATTCAGTGATAGGAGTGTTTGTTAGGTCAGGATGTTGGATGATCCCCACTGCACCTCATCCCCAAATCCCCAGCAGCTTCAGATAATGTTCACATCAAAAATGCGATCTATGCAATTTTGACTGAGGCATGACTGAAATGTATCCGAACTATGAAATACTTACGTTGACTACTATCATATGAAAGATACAAGCTTTACAGCATTAATGTCCATTGTTTCCTCAGTAAGTCTCCCTCCTCCTGGGACCCTACAGGAAGTGCAAGTCCCAGTTGTCGGAAACAGGCAATGTAAATGCTTATACGGAGTTCAAAACATCACAGACAACATGATGTGTGCTGGATTGTTGGCAGGAGGGAAAGACTCCTGTCAGGTAAACTCCCCCAAATCACTTCCCTTTGTGTTTGCTTTTCCATTTTAGAGTGTTCATTTTAAACACTGCTGTCTGACCTTGCACAGGGTGACTCTGGAGGTCCACTCGTCATCAAACAGAATGGTATTTGGATCCAGGGTGGTGTTGTGAGCTTTGGTGAGGGCTGTGCTCTACCAAATTTCCCTGGAGTATATACCAGAGTGTCTCAATACCAGAACTGGATCAACAGCACAATCCCGAGCAACAGACCAGGCTTTGTTACATTTACCTCCAATGGCATTGATGGGGACCTTAGCGTGTCCTGCAATGGCCTGCCTGCTGTAGCCAGTTCTCAGCCAGTCAACTCCACAGCTGCTTCTTCACGTAAGATTGTCTGCATTTGTATTATAAAATTAGAGACAGAGTTGCAATGAAAAATAATTTGAGTCATACAGTGGTGCTTGAAAGTTTGTGAAGTCTCTAGATTTTTCTATATTTCTACACAATTTTCATCTAAAATGTCCTCAGATGGAGGAAACGTATCCAATTTTACAATATTATTATACAGTATGTGAATCTTTTTATAGTTTGAAGGTGAAATCAGGTTGGATTACTTAAAGCCCTCTGCTTTACTTAAAGAACAGTGGTCAATCAAAGTCTGATCTTCACAACACGTCTGTGGATATTCTAGGCCATTATTATGCTCCCCAGGAGTGCTTGACCAACAAAGACCACATTAAGATCAAGGTGTATAACAGTCCTTGCAGTCAAAAAGGATAGATCAATGAAAAATCCCCTCTCATCCACCCTTTTTATTATCAATACATAAATGTCTCCTTAGATTCACTTGGTATTAGTATCTACTAGTAAGATGTTTAGGACTTTTAGGAATCTGATGAAGGGTTCACAAAATTCCGAGCACTATTCTATTTCATGACTTTCCCTCCATTCATTTATTCTGCAAGCCGTTTGTAACTCCTTCCATTCTTTCATCATTGCACTACTTTGGTTGAATATCCAGCTTCTTCATCCACTGCTGCCATGTCTCCTAACAATGGAGTTACGAATACCACTGGAAGCCCAACAGCCAGTACAGCCACAACAGGATCCACATCCACTAATCTTTCTACCACTACTACAACCACCACTACTCCCGCTGCTTCACGTACGTTTATCATATGTTTGTGCACTGTACCTGAAGACGTTCATCAACAGCTCAGTGGTGAAGGTTGAAGCACAAAGCAAAAGGACATTAATCACATTTAACTTCCTCTCTCACTCCAGCTGTGGTGTGTGGCAATGCCAGGCTGAATACCATTACAGGAGGGGGAAACTCTTTGGCATCTGCTGGAGTGTGGCCATGGATGGCCAGCCTGCAACGTAATGGTACTCATGTCTGTGGAGGAACACTGATAGCTGAGCAGTTTGTCCTGAGCTCTGCTGACTGCTTCTCCAGGTAAACACTACAGCTTCTCTAGGTTCCACCAAAATGAGCTGGGTCTGAGATCAAAACCCCATAAACACATTAAAGCTATTTCTGAGGTTTGATCTACACTGTATCCTCCAGCTCTTCCAATGCTTCGGACTGGATCGTGATCCTGGGTCGCCTCAAACAGAACGCCTCCAATTCCAACGAGGTCTCAGTCAGTGTGAGGAACATCACACTCAGCAGTGGTTCAAGCAACAACATAGCTGTTCTGCAGTTGTCTCGCAAGCCAACTCTCTCAGACTTCATTCAGCCCATATGTGTGGATCAGGGGGACAACAGCTTCCCCATCAACACTCAGTGCTGGGCATCTGGCTGGGGTTCAGGAGGAGGAGGTACACGTTTATCAAAATAGTCTTTTGAAATCACACAAAGTGGAGGCCATGAGTTTGAATCACTCATTTCTTTTCATCACTCTTTCTTCTCTCTCTCATTTGTTTGTCTTTCTCCTGTAGTTGAGCAAACTCTTCAGCAGTTGAACACTACTATACTGGACTGTGGGAGCTCATCCTCTTCCAAGGCCAGCATCTGCACTGGAGTCATGCCCTTAGAACAGGTGTCTATTTAACACCAAAATCCATTTCCTAATTAATTTACAGGCAATTTCTGACCTTGAATTGAGTTCTCTCACACTAAGAACTTGTTTAATAGATTGAGAATGTTTCTAAATCTTTCT
The DNA here is from genome assembly GCA_034509495.1 of Acestrorhynchus altus. NCBI lineage: Eukaryota > Metazoa > Chordata > Actinopteri > Characiformes > Acestrorhynchidae > Acestrorhynchus > Acestrorhynchus altus. The sequence goes on along the minus strand of CM067520.1, from coordinate 23,898,211 downwards.
CAATAGACCACACGTGGTTTTAGTGTAGAAGATCTGTCTGAACTGGCTCATAACCTCTCTCTCCCACTCTCAGACTACCAAAGGAGGACCTCTGATGTGCAAGATTGGCCAGTCCTGGGTCCAGGCTGCAGTTTTGACCGTGGTTAGTAGTGTTACCAAGACGATTCGTGCCTCAACACCTGTCCAGGTCTTCACTAAAACCTCAAACTTCTCAGCCTTCCTGCTATCAACCGTGGGATCCTTCCCTCCTAAAGCCAACACCACATCTCCTATAGCCTCTACTGTCGGTTCCAGCGCATCTGAATCTTCTCCCTTCCTCTCAGTCACCTCACTCCTCCTCTTCTCACTTCATGCTTTCATTCAACCGTTCATATAAGAATGAGTCTGTAGGCTCATGTGAATAGGCCTAAGTCAGGTTCATGTGTAAGGCCTAAGTCAGGTTCCCATTCAATGAAAAGCATCTAAATGTAAGCAATGACTCTTATGATGGACATATTAATCAGGTTTGTGGTATTTCTAACTTTACAGCGATGACACTGTTTTTGTACTTCAGTAATCAAATCTTTTTTTAAAGGTCACTCTGAGTCAATCGGAAACTATGCTGTGTTATTTTAGGAAGATCTTCAATTTCATTTTCATGTAAATTTTTACCCACTGCTTTTTAACTCTATAATGTTACACACACACACACACACACACACACACACACACACACACACACACACACACACACACACACACACACATACAGTTTCTTTTCTTATGGAGCAAATTATAATTTTTTCTGAAATACAGTATTGTTATAAATTAAGCATTAAATATTCATAAAATATATCAATTGGTGTAAAACATGACTCTTAAAATGATTTTTCATATTAATACTGAAAACCAGCTCATCAATGGCATCTACTGGCGAACTTTACATCTCTGCAGTGACATTCAACCTTAAGAACCCTAGGCTAAATTTAGCAGGATATTGTTATATAAAATAATGACACTGGATCATATGATCTCTTTCTTTGCTCATACAGATGATATAAAATATCAATAAAAAGCTAATACGTGATCACAATTTTGTTCAAAAAGATAAACTCTCAAGTTGTATATTAAATCAAATTTTATATTAGTTACATGTAAAATGAAAAATTGTTAGACTTTTCATTTGTTTTATTGTTGATCAGTTTGGCTTATTAATAAATTATTTTTTTTTATGAATTTTTAAATTTGAAAAGATTACTAATAACATTATCAACTTTGAAACAGAAAAGCTTGAAATAAATCACTTGAATTGTAATGAATATAAAATATGACACATGATTTTGAATTAAATTATCAAAACCTTTGTAATCAGTATTCAATTTTTTTTAGAATAAGAAAATTAATGCATGACATTTAGGTTGATTTATTTTATTTGGATTACTGTCAAGTGTTTTGAGGAACTTATTATTATAAATATCATTGTTAAATTAAACACATTACTGCATTTTCACGTTTGAGTGGCCTGGGATCTCCTGAAAATACAATATCTGGTATATGTGACGTTTATAATATTTTGGTGAATAAAAATAAATCAAACTAAAGTTCTGAAGGTTCAAAAATCAAAGGCTATCAAGAGGTGTCCTCATTTTTTTCAGACATTCCATTAAACACCCAACCTATAATAGTTTGGGTTCATTATAATAACTGGTTATCCAAGAGCTTCAATCAAGTGTTTTGGCAGTCGTTGGTTTGTGTGTGATGGCACCGTGGAGGAATTTTTTCCTACATTAACTTGCAGAAAGGTTTTATCTCAGCATATGCACCTTTGAGCACATATTAGGTTTCATAACAGTCACACAGTGTCATTTGAGGTTAGCCCAACCGAATGTTCTTTGCATGACTACATGCACCTCAATTTCAGCTCAATAGACGCTTGAAGAATTTAACGAGATTCATAGTTACCTCAGTGGTTGTATCTGTCATGACCTTTTGTATCCTCTGGGTTAGTGTCAGCTCATCATCAAGATATTTATGATAACTTTAATGTTTTATTTCTGATAAGAAATTGTCGGTGTGTCAATTATGTTGAATGATTTTAATTAGTGCCACCAGCTGCATCTTGGCGGCTGAGAGGGTGAAGAGTCTGGTTGACGGGACCAGCATCTGTCTGCATTTGGTGATGTCCATGGGTTCCTGTGTTGACTGTGAAGGGTATGAATATAAAATACTCCTCTTGGATGTTCCAATTACTTGACCGTGGAGACGGGGAGTGAGCAGAAAGCTGTAATTCTTCACAGCAATCCAGTACTTTTGTTATGAGTTACAGCTGAATTTCTACACTTCAATCAGTGCTTCGTTTAAAATCCACTGAATTATGCAAATACACAAGAGAAGGTCATGGTCCTGACTGCATAAGATCTGATTCAACAGATACAAGCCACTTCGATTATGACTATGTGACTATGGTATATAAAATGCCATACAATAAAATAATCTCAGATGGTACAAGAAAGACAAACCAAGAACCAGAAAAGCAAGAATGACAATCATAACTTTTTTCCCTAAAGATGCCATTTCCTGAAGATGATACATTTTTAGAATATTAGATTATTACTTCTGTCTGACCAAATCTAGAAAAACGTGAATAATAAATAATAATGCTTATATAATAATGCTTCTGAGCAGGAGAGGGAGGTCTGGGTGTGTCCCAGGTGAGGCCAACACTAGGAGATTATATAAAGGTGGAAAAGTATTGCAGTTTCATTCCGAGTAATGATGGTTCTGAGGAAGACTCTGAGTGTTCTGATCATAATCATCTTTATAGCCAAAGGTAAGATTTTATGAATTTGTGTTGAATTAGAAACTGATTACACAAGTGCTGTGGATTCGAATTTATCCATTTTTAATATTGAATAATTACATGCAAAACATTGTTTTGTAAAAGTGACCACACTGAAAAAATAAAACATAGGATGAACTTAATCAAACTGTAATTAAATCAAACTGTAATTAAATCAAACTGTAATTAAATCAAACTGTAATTAAATCAAAAGTAATTGATCATGTGTTTGTAATTGACTCAGAATAAATAAGTAAATTGATTCAATTCAAACTGATTTCTTCCGCTCAATTCATAAAATTGTTTTAGATTGGGGCAACCCATTCATTTTTAATGATCATGAATAAACATTGTCTCTTTATGGATTTTTATTTATTTATTTTTATAATCTATTTGGTTTAATGTAAAATGTTGACCCTGTAACTTCTCACGGACACAGAGTTTGGAGTCGGACGTACACGCTGGGTTGTATTTATTAACAGGATACAAATAAACACTAAAACAAGAAACCACAAAGTTACAAAGCCACATAACCACATAAGCACAAAGACCAACAAGGACTAACAAAAGACAAGGGACTTATATAAACAATCACAAAAGACACGGCTGGGACATGATAATGACGGGCAGGGTTACAAATGAAACACAGCTGGGAATGGGAGGAGACATGACATGTGCTCTAAAGCACATGGGATGGTAAACAAAAACACAGGCCACAGGGACGTGACAGATACCTGACAGACCCATTTTAAACGTGCAAGCAAATGCTTATTTTAAAGTAAAATAGCATCTATTGTTACTTGAAAAGTATAGCAAAAGTAAATGTAATATTTATAACTAAGATCACAGATGTCAGAAATTCAGGAGTTTCTGTCAGTGAATCAAAAGAACCACTTAACGTGCCTTACGAAAGTATTCAACCCCCCCCCTTTTCGTGTTTTGCTACCTCACAACCTGGAATTAAAATACATCATTTGAGGACTGTTGTTTTTTTCAACATTTGATTTTCTTTATTGTGAAGCAAACAACAAATAGAACAAAATAACAGAAATTGTGAGTGTGCATAACTATTCACCCCCCTAAAGTCAGTACTTTGTACGATTTGTAAGATTTTGGCCAACAACCTCCTTCCGTCATTAAGAGCATTGAATATGAGTCGTGACTGGGTCTTCCAGCATGACAATGACCTAAAACACACAGCCAGGGCAACTAAGGAGTAGTTCCATAAGACAGTCTCTAGACCTAAACCCAATAGAAAATCTTTGGAGGGAGCTGAAACTCAATTTTGCTCAGCGACAGCCCTGAAACCTGAAAAATCTGGAGAAGATCTGTGTGGAGGAGTGAGCCAAAAGGTCAGGAACTACAGAGAAAGTCTAATCTCTGTAATTGCAAACAAAGGTTTCTGCATCAAATATAAGAAATGCATCGATATAGTCAGGAAAATTAGGCTGAGGAGCTAGATCAGGTGGTGTGTCAGGGATGAGCAGACAGAATAAGGACGAGGGTGTGGAGGCAGATGCAAGGGTAGAAATTTAATATAAATAAAGAAAAACAAAGCACTTACAAAGTGGGGAACCAAGTACAAACAAAACAAAAAGGGACCTTTACTAACAAACAAGAAACAAAATATACCAGGAACAAACTGACAGAAACATAACACTAACTGAGGTAACAAACATGGTAGGTAACAAAGGACTGACAAAGACAGACTGAGACAAAGGGTCTTAAATACATCATGACATAGACAACACCTGGGACATGATAATGAGGGGGCAGGGTTACAAATCAGACACAGATGGGAATGGGTAGAGCAAAGGAGGAGACAAGGACAAAAATAAATAACTCATGTGCTTAGGAGCACATGGTGGAAACAACAATATCAAGACAGGAAGAAAGAAGTAAACTGGATTGACAGAGCAGACATGACAGTAGGCCCCCCTCCCGACGCGCAACTCTGGGGCGCGTAAAACCATCACTCCCCGATGAAGGAGGGGGACCCAAAACCACACAGAAAGGACAGACAGGACTAGACTCTGACAGGAGAAATACTGGACTGGGACCAAAGAGAAGGGACTGGTAACAGGAGATATAAATTAACATGGAGACTGGGAGATACTTGACATACGAGACAGGACTGGGGAACAGACTGATGACTGAACAAAGGGCTTTTGGGGAACTTGAGATGTGACATGAGACAAAGACGAGACTGAAGAAACATTAGACAGGACAGGAGAAGGGACATGAGGTATAGATGACTGGACATAAGGGTAACTAGACAAAACAGGAGACTAGACAGAGGACCGGACTTGAACGTTAGACACAGGAAATGAAAACGGAAATTGAACAGGTGACTGGGCCGAGGGAATAGGAGACATAATTGTGGACTGGACAGATGACTGGACCTGGGGTACATGGGACTGGACTGAAGACACAGGTGACATAACTGAACACTGGACTTGGGAAACAGGAGATGAAAATTGAGACTGAAATTGGGGAACTTGGGGCTGTACCAAGGACACAGGTGATGGAACTGAAGACTGGACTGGACAAACAGGCTGTGCAGAAAACAAAGGACATGGGACTGGAGACTGGACTGAGGACAGGACAAAGGGAGTTTGAGACTGGATTCTGGACAGGAAAGGATTAGGAAATGGAACTGGTATAAACACATGGACTGGGACTGACACAAACACAGTGACAGGAACAGGGATCACAAAACTAGACACGGGAATGGGAACAGGAACAGATACAGGAACTAAAACAGGAACAGATATGGGCACAAAAACAGAACTGAACTGAGACAAGGGTGTAGACATGGGTACAGATGTGGATACAGGATTAGACAGTGACATAGAAGGTATGGGCCCAGATCTGGCAAAAGTCCCAATTGTCCTTGGAGCCAGACTGGGCACAGTTCTAAAGGCAGAGCCGGGGAATCCAGCTCCCGGACTGGATCTGGAGACCTGGTCTTCATGGCATCATGTGCCCTCCTCGCTTTTCTAGAGGCAGCACCTGATTTCCCGGCAACCCCCGCTGCCAGATTCTTTGCTTCAGGTGCTGCCTCGGCGGGAGCAACCACAGTGTGCGACCCCAATGCCCTCAGCTCGGGAAGCTGGCTCTGCTGAAGCTGCTGGGATATGGGAGCTGGGCTGAGCAGTCCTTCGCACATGGCTCAGGAATTGCCAGACATCTGCCATGTCTTTCAGCCCAGACCCCCCATTAGCCATTTCCCAGCATGCTTCACCTCTCGCCACATCAGGCTTGAGGCTCGCAGAGCCAACCCTTAGCCCCCCCCCCCCCAAAATTTTCCCCACCGCAAGAGGGGTAATCCACGCCGCTTATGGCGCTTCCTCCGACCGCTGCGTTCAGCCGCATCCTGCCTCTGCAGTGCGTTCTCAAACGACCTACTCAGAAGAGCCAACCTTCTCCCAACAAAACAAGGAAGCCCTGCTGCCTCCATAGATTAGGTCAGTCCTTCTGTCAGGGACAAGCAGACAGAATAAGGACGAGGGTGTGGAGGCAGATGCAAGGGTAGAAATTTAATATAAATTAAATTCAGTTTGTATGAGGAGGAAATGTTTTTTGAGTGACACTTCAATTCCATCTACCCATCCTTTCATCCATCAATGCATTATCCACAGTCCAGCCGTGCTGCACTGATCCACCAATCAACCTCCCACTCCATCTTTCCCTCACTCTTGAACAAAATCCCAAGATACTTCAAGTCCTCCACTTGAGGCAGGAACTCATTCCCAGTCAACAGAGGGCATTCCACCCTTTCCCAGCTTCCTTGACCCGGGGTGCCCACCATCAAATTCGGGGATTGCCGCCACGACAGGCACTGATGACCATGTGGCTACAGCTCCAATTTGCCGCCTTAACAGTGGAGGCACAGAACATGGTCCATTCAGACTCAATGTCCCCAAAGTGCATTTATGGAAACTTGTGTTTGAACATGGTGTTCGTTATGAGTAGCCCACACTGTGTGTCAAGGTGAGACACTATATATACTGTATCTACTTTGTACCGCTCAACCTGTTCAACAACAACAAGTTCAGACTTCTTCCTGCCAGAGAGGAAACATTCCATATCTCAAAAGCCAGTTTCAGTAGCTGAGGATCGGAGCGCCATCAACCTCACCTTTGGCCACAACCCACTCCAAATTGCACTACTTTTACTACCTCTGCCATGGGGAGAGAGACCCATGTTGATCCTTCAGGCTGAGTCCAGCCAGACTCCATGGGCGAAGGTGATTGCCAAGGAGTCCCTTCCCCAGGCCTGGTTCCAGGCTAATGCCCAGACAACATAGGTCCTAAGGTCACTCAGGAATGCAAATCCCTTTACTATGATAATGTGTTGATCCAAGGACGGGAAACCTATTTCCTTAAATGTTATATAGTGTTATATGGGTTTCTGGTCAGGATAATAAATGAAATATTCTGTCTAAAATGTCTCTGTGATTCATCATTTCTGAGATTTCAATAATAATTTGTAATGTCTTTCAGTTACAGTTGGAATAATTTGTGAAACTGGTGGACTTGTGGAGTTTTTGTTGGAGCCATAACATCCTAATAAGCAATATATTAATATTAAGTGTCTCTTTTAATTCACTGAATTTCTGGCATCAGTGATCATTGTTACAAATATTAGTCAGATGTACAGTGTCAGTAACAATACAGGTGTGTTTAATGTGTACTGAATGGTGATTGGTCAAAGTTTATTTTGTACATTGTTGTACTTTTCAAGTGACGACAGATGTTATTTTATTTGAGCCAATGTACAATAAGCATTTGCTTTAACATTTAAAATGGGTTGTAAACATTCTACATTAAAATAAATAGATTATTTGAGTCATTAAAGACAATGTTTTATTCAGGACAATTCAAAATAACTGTATTGTATTCAATTAATTTTACTGAGTCAGTTACAAATATTTTGTGTGCTTGATCGCAGGTTCAGCCTGAAATTGAAAGAAACTGGCTCAGAATGTTTGTTACAAAGATATTAGAAATGGATTATTGTTCCACAGCTGGATTTAACATGTGATAGATGTTTTATGACTGTCAGTATTTCCCGAAAACAGCATGAAGAATTGATCGCTGGATGAGTGCCTGCAATTTTCCTAATAGCCTAGAAAATTGAGTTCCCATAAGAAACAATGCACCTCTCTTTACCAGCTGCCTGTGTTTGTGTGTTTGAACCTTGGCATTGTGTAGATGTTCCACCTTGTGAAAAATATTGCCGTGAAGGCATCCATTCTTCAAAATTTACCCCAAATTACAATGTACATAAAAACAATGTAGATAAATAGAACTAAATTTCTTTGATGAAAGTTTCTCATGCTATATAAATGTGCTGCTCTATAACTTTCTGTTTCTTTCAGGGGGGCTCTCACAGTTTGGTAAGTCATTTTTTATTTGAAAAAATTATTTCTAATGCAGTAAATAAATACACTCATCGTCAAAAATATAATTACACCTGAAGCCATCAACTGATTGTAATGCATGGCTGCAATTGTTTCATACCAGACTGCCATAGATTGACTCAGAATGGCGGAAGGGCATCTTCAGTGATGAGTCCTGCTTTTGTCTTGGTGGAGATGAATTTGTGATCAACAGTGTGTTGTCCCCAGTTCAGAAGATCTGGTGTCATGGTGTGCGGTGCAATTTTGTACAATGTCAGATCCCCTTTGGTCATCATTATAGGCCCTCTGACAGCCCCAATGTTATGTTAATGAGGTCCTGGAACCAGTGGTCCTAACTTTTCATTTAACAAGGACAACTAAACAAATTCCCTTGTGCCTACATTTTTTTTATTATAAGGACTAGAAAGCCCTTTACATCTCAGACATCCTGTTGGAAATTGATAAAACAGAGAGTTTTTGACATTAAAATAAGTTATTTTTAATTACTTTTAATTAATTAAAAACAAATTTAACAAAAAAAAAACAAACAAACAAACATGAGTACCCTTTGTTATTTTTGCTAAGTATGTATCAGTATTATCCCTTCTCAGGACTTGTTTTCAGAAATTTGTGTGAGCAAAGACAGAGAGCAAACAGCCACGTCCTTCCAATTTTCTTTTGTAAAACAATATTTGGTTCGATGACATCATTAGCCCCACCTCCTCTTACTGTTCAGTCAGAGTCTGCGTGCAGGTTGAGCACGTACACAAATGTGAGGTCCAACGTGGTGTGTACACTAAAAATGGGCAGTTTTGTCACTGAAACATGGGTATGGGTGGAGCTCTATCATACTGCAGTCAGACAACAGAGGTGCTACACCTGTGTCTGCTTCAATTTTGAGAGACTCACATATTTCTTGTCTCTCTTTGGCAGAATGTGGTTCAGCTCCTCTAAACACCAGGATACTGGGAGGACAGGATGCTGCTCCTGGTTCTTGGCCTTGGCACGCTAGCCTGTATCTAATTTCACGCTATCACTGCAGTGGATCCCTTATCAGTCCTGACTGGATTCTGACTNTCCCCGTCAACACTCAGTGCTGGGCATCTGGCTGGGGTTCAGGAGGAGGAGGTACACGTTTATTTATTACTTTAATGTATGTCATTAGTTTACACTAGTCATGTTCTTCCTTTTCACTCCCTTGTTTGTCGTTCTCCTGTAGTTGAGCAAACTCTTCAGCAGTTCAACACTACTATACTGGACTGTGGGAGCTCATCCTCTTCTAAGGCCAGCATCTGCACCGGAGTCATGCCCTTAGAACAGGTTATTAACACCTAATATCCACATAATTTCTTTACCTGAATTTTCCAAACATGAATTTAGTTATTTTACATTTATTGCTGGTTTAATTATTTATTTATTTATTTATTTATTAATTCATTGAATAATGTTTCATAACAGCTGCATTTAGTATCGGTACAATCTGTCTCTGGCTCATCTACTGGCTCATAAACTTTCTCTCCCACTGTCAGACTGACACAGGTGGTCCTCTGATGTGTAAGTTTGGACAGTCCTGGGTCCAGGCCGCAGTTTTGACTGTGGTTAGTAACCTCACCAAGACGACCAGTGATTCAACAGGTGTGCAGGTCTTCAGGAAAACCTCAAACTTCTCAGACTTCCTGGGGTCGGCAGTGGTCTCCTTCCCTCCCAAAGACAAAGCATTTCCCATCACATCTCCTGCAGCCACTTCCGTCATGTCCAGTGAATCCAAGCCTTGGCCTTTCCTCTCGCACATCTCTCCCCTGCTCTCACTTACTGCTTTCATTCATGCTTGCATCTTCTAATGTTGATACATCTCTATCTATATTTCTCTCCCATCTAATAAGTAAATAAATATTTGTATGAATGTTACAATGTTTTGATACATTTATTCCATGTCTACAATTTGTTGTTTTGTTTTTTCTTTTTTTTTTGCTTAAAAGGGCTAAAAAAACATTTTACGTCTCAGAAACCCTGTTGTTCCTGAGCTGAAAGAGCAAGAATTTTGATGAATTGTAATGATTTTAATGACACGGATATTTATAATAATCTTTGACAGTGATCCAAAAAAAATAATAAAACAACCCGTGTGTCCTTTATTTTTTATGTTTTTTGTGTCAGTGTCCTTTTTCCAGTATTCCTTTTCCATAATCCTTCCATTCATGTTCTACATGCCTTCTATTCATTCGTCTTTGTATGTTGATCTTTAGCTACATTTCCAGCCTCATCAGCTGCAGTCACATCTTCCAACAATGACATTACAATGCCAGTGGAACCTCAACACATTCTACAACCCTGCACAACCACTACTCTTGTTACAACTACTGCACCCACAACATCCACCACTGTAGTCTTGCATAAGTTAAGGGTTTGTATCTGCTTTCTGTAACCATAGCTAAATTGAGTGAAGGGTAAAACAGTACATTCTACATAATTCTTAACAGTGGTGACTCTGTATATATACATAATAATAATAAATAATAAATAACCTCAACCTGAATGTCCTTTCAATCGCCCCTCCCTTCTTGTTAACCCAATATTTGGGAGAGTGACATCATCAGACCTGTCCTTCTTGCTGATCAGTTGGAGTCTGTCCGCAGGTTGAGCATGTGCACATGAACAGAGCAGTAAACACACATTAATGACTGCTCTGACATTTAAACTGGGCTTTAATTTTGTTGGAAAGTAGAGAGGATTACGTGCTGATCACAAACAGTTTTGCATTTTGTTTTGTTTGTAGGTTACTCTGATCCTGAGTAAAGCATTATACATAATATTATAATATTATAATATTATATACATTATATACATAATAAGTAATTACATTATTATACATAATGTATAATGTAATTATGTATATATATATATATATATATATATATATATATATATATATATATATATATATATATATATTAAAAAGCACCATTGCTATGTACTTACTAGTGCATCTAAAAAATTCAACAAAACACTGAAAACACTGAATTAAAAAATGTCACTTGTGTATTTGATACTAATTCGATTTAAAGTGATATATTTCAAGCTTTTTGTATTAAAGTTGATACTGTGATTAGTAATCTATTTAAATTTGAATTACAATGTTCTAATTGTTTTAGAATCTGGATTTTTGGTTTTCATGAGATATAAGCCAAACAGATCAACAGTAAAAAAGGCTTGTAACGAATATAAAGTATGACAGTTTACCTTTATGAATGAGATGCAGTATAAGGTGCCCTGGTAAAATGTCATTTCTCTCATTAGGGCAGGAAAGTGTGACTGCAATAGTGTGACTGAAATGAACAACTAGAGGTGTGCCTGTGTGTGAATGATAGTGTGGGTCTGAAACTGACGGGGCTGAGAGTGCTGTTCTGCAGGTCTGCAGCTGGACACTGCTGTTAACCTTCAAAGATATAAGCTGCTTTTGCTATAATGCGGTTTTGCACAATAAAACAGCTTTTTATTATATTTATTTAATTTTATCAAATTTATTCTTGAAAGTACAAACTGAAGAACTGTCTTTTGAACATTTATTTTACACAGTTATTAGAAATGCATTTTGCTTATGAAGAAAAAGTTAGAACACCCGCACATTTATTACTAAAAAGCCTGAAATTAGAATCAGATGCAATACATGGGGATGCAGTCACAGTGGGATGACCATGACCAGATCCAAAGAGCTCTCTGAGGCCTTCAGAAAGAAGGTTGTAGATGCGTCTGGGAAAGGATTTAAAAATATCTCAAAACAATTAGAAATCAGGCTTTCAACTGTCCAGAAAATATTTACAACAACTGCCAACGTGGTACGATCAGGCTGTCCTAACAAATTCACCCCAAGAGCCTACCACAAGATGTCTCCAACAATCCTGAAATGTCATCATGGGACCTACAGGTAGCTCAAGTTTGCACAAGATGGTTTTTATGAGGGGTGTACAAGGAGAAACCCCTTGCTGTCAGAAAACATTGGGGCAAGACTAAAGTTTGTCAGAGAACATCTAGACAAAGAGCAGGACTTCCAAAACAGATCAATCCAAAGTAGAATTATTTGGACACAGACACAGACACGTTTGAAACAACCAAACACAGCATTTGAGCAGAAAAACCTCATACCAGCTCTGAAGCATGGGGGTGGAAGTATCATGGTTTGGGGCTGTTTTGCTGCAGCAAAGACTGGAGATCTCTCCATCATAGAAACCACTATGAGAACTTTATTGTATCATAGGGGGTTTGAGGAAAACGTAAGAGCATCATCGGTTTATGATCTCATTAATGCACTTTTTATCCCATTAGCTGTTTAAATCTTCTCATACTGTTTCCAGAGAGGTAAGAGTTTCCATAATCAATCTGGTTAATTAAGTCAAGAATACCCAACTCATTTCTGTTATCAACCTTCACAAATGTTTGAGTGGGACCACTCAGTGGCAGTCCTCGTTCTGCAACTCATCCAGCACTCGCACTCATTTCCATACTGGTTTTTAACCAGGCATTAAGAATTTGGCATTTATCAGTCTGGTTGCAGTAGACAAGCATAGACACGCATTTCACAGTTCTGTGCTCGGATTAGCATACATTTGCATGCTTTCTGTCACTATAACCGAACACTAAACCCTCACATAGTTTTCTTGTACTGCTACTTTAAACAGAAAATGAAAAGAGAAAGACAATAATATGGATTGAGTCATAACTTAATAAGAAGAGGTTATCAGGATTTTTACATACTGCAAATGTGAACAATGTGAACAATGTGAATTCACTAAGTAAACAGCAAAGAGAAAAGCAAGGCATTTGTGTTGCTCTGGATTAGGGCATCTGTCAAATACAACAAATGAAAATGTAAATGTACACTGATAGGTGACAATTCTATGGCGTTCAACTGTTAGACACTTCATGTGTTTATGTAGTTCAAAGCTGTTTACCTGAGCAGAAGGTTTCATTAAAAAAGGCTGACAGTAAATGCGATACATCGATTAATGATTTAAGATAAAAACTAATCATTTTTGTGTATCTCAAAGTGTAATCTAGTTCCAATCCTCTCCATATTGAAGCCCATTTCTAGTTAATCCTATCTCTGCTTTAACATTTTGAACCCTAATTTTGTGCGATGTACCGTCATTTTTGTTTGTTTGTTTGCTTCTTTTTTTAAGGACATAGAAATCCTGTTGGAAATTGATCATCCGGAATGCTTTTGAGCTGAAAATGCAAGAAATCTGATGAGTTATTTCTAATGATTAGACTGAAAATATTATTTATAGCAGTAGTTCTTCAAAATACTTGAAAATGATCCAAATGGAGCAAAGAAAAACAAAAACAAAAAACCAAACATGCCTTATTATTTTTGTTATTTATGTATGTCTCAGTATTATCCCTTCTTAGGACTTTTATTCTGATTTTTGAGCAAAGACAGGTTTCCTCTATAACTCAATATTTGGGTCAGTGATGTCATTCCCCGCCTCCTTTCATTGATCAGTCAGAGTCTGTATGCAGGTTGAGGTTGTACATGTGGACAGAGCAGTAAACATGCACTGGAACCTTCGGCATTTTAACTGGGATTTAATTCATTAATTGAAAGTTTGTGAAGCCTTTGAATTTTTCTGTATGTCTGTATAAAACTTCATCAGAGTCCTAAAAGTAGATACGAACAACTAAATCAAACCAACAAGACAAAAAAGAATTACTAATTCATTTATAGAAGGGGTATCCTCTCAGGAACGGCTTGCTTCTGCTGGGTTTTTAATTAAAAAAACATTTATAATCATTTCTAAAATAACTTCATTTCATGAAAAGTGTCTTTACAATTGAAGGCTTCATACAAATCTTTTAGGAACCTTTTAAGGAAGCTTTTCCTGTTGTAAAACTAGAAATGTAAATGAAGAATTCACAGAATTAATTAATCCATCATTATTTCCTGAAGATGAACTTCCTTATGCAGTCCAGTGCAAACACTGTTCTCATGTAAATATTATGTAAATATATGTTCATATTTATTTTCATCAGAAATGTTCTTTGTTTTGTTTTGAATTTTTTTGTTTTGTTTTTTGTTTATGGAACATTGTTTTATCTTTTCATAAGTATCTGTAGTGATGCACTAGTGCAGTGATCCACCAGGTTATATAGTTTATACAATTTGTTCAATAAATGCATTTCTATACGATATTAGTCGTCAGGGCAGATTAATAAAATTAGGTGATTAAAAATTTCTGAATTATGATAATAGACAAATAGACTATATGAGTGGAATAGTGCTGTTTTAATGGTGGTTTTAGGTTTTACCATTATTTATTAAGAGCGAGAGAGAGAGAGAGAGAGAGAGAGAAGAGAGAGAGAGGCGGGTCCTTCAGGTGAGGCTGAAAGCTAAAAAGGTTATCTGCTGATTGAAGTATTAGTTACTTTGAATCTCAGGAACAATGGTGATGAGGAGGACTCTGAGTGTTCTGATCGTAATCAGTTTTCTAGGTAAAGGTAAGCTCATTTTTAAACATTTCATATCCATTAAAATTTGAGCTCATCCGGACAGTTTGGAAGTATATTATAATGAGGCTGACTTGTTAGTTATTTATTTGTTTGGTTATTTTAATTTATTTATTTATTCCAGTTTATGCATAGCGATTGCATTCAAGTTAAACTAACACCTTACAATAAGGGTGCACTAATTAACAGTACTTACGACAGTGTTAAACATTACTGAATGGTTTATTAACTGGTTTATTAATTGAACTTATACACAAACAGTACTATCCTTACATTTTCTCAGTTTCTTCAGGCTGTATTGGGTTTAGCCTTCTGAACTACATGTAGTCAAATCTTAGTTACTGTTTTATCCTTCTCTCTATAAAACCTTCCCCTAATATAACATTTATTAGTTTGTTTTGACCTTTAATGTGATTGGTGGAGAGATGATGTATAAATCACAGTGCTTACAGATGATGGAATTTCAAGGAAATTTCTGTATCCTACTGGCTGACATTCTTAAAGTACCTTATTTTCCTGTTTTTTTGGGCTTCTTTTAATAGTTTTTCCAGCCTTTCCATGACATCACTGTTAAAATATCTATACAATAATTATACACACACACACACACACACACACACACACACACACACACTGGAGGGTTGGAGTAGAGTAGAGCTGCTGCTCCTCCATGTCAACAGGTGCCAGCTTAGGTAGTTTGGGCATTTGGTTCAGGTGCCTCCTTTGTGTGGTACTCCGGCCATGTCCAACTGAGAGGAGACCCCGACGGAAGAGCCAGGATACCAGGACCAAGGATTATGTCTCTCAGTTGGCCTGGAAGTGCTTGAAAAGTTGGCCCTTTTTGTTTAGGTTGCTGCGGAACCTTGAGGAACACTGAGGAAAATCTGTACTAAGATCGTCTGTGCAAAGACTGATGCTAAAACATCACATTGCTGAAAGAGTTCCGCATGGAGGAGTGGGGACAAAATTAAGCCAAATTAGTCATGCAAAGGAGGAAACTCCAGCTATTAGGACAGAGCGTGTCCTAACCTTTCCTCATAATACAATTACATTTTACAAATGAGGTTAAACAGACGTTTCTTGCATTTTATGTATTTTTTTCAATCACCTCCATCTCTCTATGAGGTTGCAGTAAAGATATATTCGTATGTTTAAAGTCATAGGTGTTTATGGGGGGGGTCTAACTTTTTCACATGACTGTATTTATACAAATGCAAAGAGTGAAAATACTTGATTGAGATGTTCCCACAGTAAAGTGTGAGCATCTGTAACTGACAGACAGAAACACAAAGTACACTTCTCTTCTGTGCCAGTGTGTGGCACGGCTTGTCTAAACATCCTTGGAGGCCAGGATGCTGCTCCTGGTTCTTGGCCTTGGCAAGTCAGCCTGCAGAATAATGGTTTCCTGGTGGATCCCTCATCAACCCTCGCTGGATTCTAACTGCAGCCCACTGCTTTCCAAGGTATCAAACAAACATAATCCTGAGCAGCTCATCATTCTGTGATGAAAGATGTACAAAAATGCACAAGAGATGGTTCTTACAATGTCTCTCCTCTATTTCAGTGGCCCTCAGAGTTCCCCAGGTGTGATGGCGGTTGTGGGCTTGCAGGCACTGAACACGAGTAACCCAAACCTCTCTACACCTGTTTTAAAAGTCTTTACACATCCCAACTACAGTTCAAGTACTTTTGATAACGAGCTCGCCCTGCTGCTGTTGAACTCTACTGTGAACTTCACGATGAGCGTTAAGCCAGTGTGTCTGGCTGCAGCTGGCAGCACCTTCTTTAACGGCACTCCAGCCTGGGTCACTGGCTCTAATGGTGAGAAATCTATGAGCCCAAACTTAAAATGTACTTCTTTGCCAATCTGTCAGTAAGAATATTTAACACAGCAATAATTGGCAGTGTATTGAAGCCTTCTACGTGGTTTAAGACTTGTGATCTCAGCTGCCTTCAAGACACCATACCCTGAGATCTTTAGTCTTCAATAACAAAAACAAATAAATAAACACTGGGGAATTTGTCCTCTATATTTAACCCATCCACACACAATGATCACACAAGTGAATTCACACATGGTGATAACTTTGTATGGCCTGAATGGTGGGCAGCCTTTTCCATGGCACCCGGGGAGCAGCTGAGGAGTTGGCTTGTTCAAGGGCAATTCAGTCATGTCCTGCCAGATCAGGGAATCGAACCTGTGGCCTTCCAAGCCACAGGGCAGGTTCCCCAATCAGCAGGCCACATGATGGCATTGGAGGACAAAAGCCAGTTCACTAATGTAGTGCTAGTGATTCTTAAGCGAAGGCGTGTTGTACTAACTCTTTGGTAGCAATGTGGGATGAGACCTGTAGTCAGAAATTTGAACGAGGGCTGGTTTGATAATATTATGGTAGCAATCCGCCTGCAATTACATCATGATGTAGTCATGCCATTGAAGTGTCCCTATGAAAGACAGAAGCTTTTACAGCATTATTGATTTTAATGTTAAAATAATGTCCATTGTTTCCTCAGTAAGTCTCCCTCCTCCTAGGACCCTAGAGGAAGTGCAAGTCCCAGTTGTCGGAAACAGGCAATGTAAATGCTTATACGGAGTTCAAAACATCACAGACAACATGATGTGTGCTGGATTGTTGGCAGGAGGGAACGACTCCTGTCAGGTAAACTCCCCCAAATCACTTCCCTTTGTGTTTGCTTTTCCATTTTAGAGTGTTCATTTTAAACACTGCTGTCTGACCTTGCTGGGGTGACACTGGAGGTCCACTAGATCATCCAACAGAATGGTATTTGGATCCCGGGGTGGCATTGTGAGCTGGTCGGGGCTGGCTGGTCTCCCTGGAGTATATACCAGAGTGTCTCAAGCGCAGAACTGGATCAACAGCACAATCCCGAGCAGCAGACCAGGCACATTTGCCCACCTCCAATATG
Organism: Acestrorhynchus altus; assembly: GCA_034509495.1. NCBI lineage: Eukaryota > Metazoa > Chordata > Actinopteri > Characiformes > Acestrorhynchidae > Acestrorhynchus > Acestrorhynchus altus. The sequence continues at coordinate 23,880,560 of CM067520.1, read as the reverse complement.
GCACGATGGAACCTTGGTGTGTCCTGCAATGACTGCCAGCTGTAGCCAGTTCTCATCAGACTCCTCTTCCACGTAAGATTGTCTGCATTTTTAATTAAAAAATCACCAAAATTATTTACCATCTGTTTCCTGAAGATGTCTTTCTCGTGTCCATCCATTTCTTTATTATTGTCCACAGCCTTTGGTCCCACAGCTGCAACTGTCCCTAGAGACACATCTAACCTAACAAACACTACTGGCCCTACAGCTGCATCTGGCCCCACAGCCACAACCTACTTCATAAACACTACTGGCCCACGCTAAACACATCTGGCCCCACAGACACAACATACTTCACAAACACTACTGGCCACACAAACACATCTGGCTACCCCACAGACACAACATACTTCTAGGCCTACTGGCACTTTGGGCATCATCACAGCCACAACATACTTCTGTTACTACTGGCCCCACATACACATCTGGCCCCACAGACACAACATACTTCACAAACACTACTGGCCCCACAGCCACAACATACTTCACAAACACTACTGGCCCAGCCACATCTGGCCCCACAGCCACAACACCTCTAGCAATACTATTTGAACATCTGGTAACAGACGACATATACAACCACTACTATTTACATACACATCTGACCCCACAGCCACAACTTACTTCGCAAACACTGCTTATTTACGTCCACATCTGTTACAACCACAACATATCACAAACACTAAGCCCATACACATCATTACAGACACAAGATACTTCACAAACACTACTATTGCTTTGACACATCTGGCCCCTGACCACATCTGGCCCCCACAGCCACAACACCTCTAAACACTACTATTTACATCCATCTGTTTATTACTGTATACTCTATAATCTACTGTTACATCATCTGGCCCCCACAATACAACATACTCTGTAAACACTACTGTTATCCATCATTGATGTTATACTTCACAAACACATCTGACCCCACAGACACAACATATTTCTACAAACACTAGGCCTCACAAACATCTGTCCACACAATACAATATACTTCTAAACACACTACTGACCCACAGACACATCTGGCCTAGCTAACATACTTCTAAACACTACTGGACCCCACAGACATCTCACCCCACAGACACAACAGCCTTCACAAACACTACATTTACATGGACACAATATACTTCACAAACTCTTCTTTGCCACACGTTAAATGTGTCCCCTCAGACCAAAATATACTTCACAAACACATCTGACCCCTGACACAACACTTCTAAACACTACTTTATTTATCCACATCTGTTACAGCCACAACATACCTCCTGAAACACTACTGGCCAGACATACACACCTATTTGGACACAAGATGCTTCCACACAAACACTACTGACGCACAGCCATCTGTTACAGCCATAAAGACCTCACAAACACTACTGGCACAGACACATCTGTCTGACACATCATTTAGCACAACTTACCTCTAAACACTACTGGCCCACATCCATCTGGCCCCACAGCACAACGCCTCTGTAAACACTACTGGCCCACATCACATCTGGCCCCACAGCCTGACATACTTCTGAAACACATCTGACCACACAGACCTGACATATTCTAAAACACTATGACCTCCTAAACACATCTGTCCCCACATTGCAATATCTTACAACACTACTGGCCCCACAGACACATCTATTTACAGACACAACATAGCTACAAACACTACTGGGCCCTGGACACATCTCACCCCACAGACACAACATACTTCACAAACACTACTGGCCTAATAGACACAATATACTTCACAAACTCTTCTCGCCACACAGACAAATATGTCCCCTCAGGCAAAATATACTTCACAAACGCATCTGGCCCCACAGACACATCTGGCTCCACAGCCACAACATACTTCACAAACACTACAATACACAAACACATCTGGCCCCACAGCCACAACATACTTCAAAACACTACTGGCCCCACAGCCACATCTGGCCCCACAGACACAACATACTTCATAAACACTACTGGCCCCACAGACACAGCCTACCTCACAAACACTACTGGCCGCACAGACACATCTGTCCCCACAGCCACAACTTACCTCACAAACACTACTGGCCCCACAGACACATCTATTGTAGACTAATATATCTCACAAACACTTTGTCCCACAGACACATCTGGCCCCACAGACACAACATACTTCACAAACACTACTGGCCACAAGCACATCTAGCCTTATGGGCACCTGAAACACATCTGTTGTGTACAACACTCACAAACCTTCTTGGCGCTGCAGACACATCTGTCCCCAGCCACAACATGCTTCTGACACTACTGGTTTTGCCATCATTTCCTGGTACAAGCCTACCACACAAACACTACTGGCCATTCCGTATCTGACCCCACAGACACAACATACTTCACAAACACTACTGTTACACAACCACATCTCCTGACCACAACATGCTTCACAAACACTACTGGTATCACAATACATCTATTATAAGCCACAACACCTCCACAAACACTACAGACCCCACAATACATCTGAAATTACAATACAACATACTCTATAAACACTACTATTTACATCCGTTTATTTAATGGTTCATGCTTCTGAAACATCTGTTTGGACACCCTTATACTTCCACAAACACTACTGACCACACAATCACATCTGGCACACCAGCCACAGCCTACCTCTGTACTACTGGCCCCCACAGATACATCTGGCCCCACAGACCTGACATACTTCTAAACACTACTGGGCCCACAGACATCTCACCCCAGGCCTGTATACTTCTAAACACTACTGGCCACACAGACACATCTATCCACTCAGCTACAATATACTTCACAGACACATCTGGTCCCACAGACACATCTGGCCCCACAGCCACAACATACTTCACAAACACTACTGGCCACACAAACACATCTGGCCCCACAGACACAATATACTTCACAAACTCTTCTGCATACACAGTTTTTATGTCCCCTCAGGCTGTATACTTCACAAACACATCTGGCCCCACAGACACATCTGTGTTACAGCCACAGCATACTTCACAAACATACTATTTTTCAAACACATCTGTCCCCACAGCCACAACCAGACCTCACAAACACTACTGGCGCCACAATACATCTGGCCACAATACAACATACTTCACAAACACTACTATTTACAATACATCATTCCTGGCCACTTCTGAAACCTGACCACAACATGCCTCACAAACACTACTGGATTTTTACAGCCATCTGTTCCTGGACCTGACATGCTTCACAGAGCACTACTGATACCGACATCTATTTAAGACACAACATGCTTCACAAACACTACTATTTGTACATCTGACCCCTGGACACAGCCTGCCTCCTGAGCACTGTGTTGTGACATCTGACCCCCACATTCTGGCATGCTTCTGAACACTACTGGCCACAAAAACACTTCTGACACAGCCACATCTGGCCACACATGCACAACATACTAAACACTACTGGCCCACAGACACATCTGGCCCGACAGACACAACATACCTCACAAACATACTGTGGCGCTGAGACACATCTCACCCACAGACTGGCTTATACTTCACAAACACTACTGGCCCACAGACACAAATACCTTCACAAACTCTTCTGCAGCCACACAGACACATGTGTCCCCACAGTCTGGCATACTTCACAAACACTTTACATTTACCGCCACATCTGGCCCCCTGGCCACAACACCTCACAGGCTACTCCTGGCCCCACAGACACATCTGGCCGACAGACACAACATACTTCTGAAACACTACTGGACCTTCAATACATCTGTTTGCAGCCACAACATACTTCACAAACACTCCTGGCCCAACAGCACATCGACCCCACAGCCACTTCTGGTTCTAATACAACATACCTCACATACACATCTGGCCCCACAGACACAACATACTTCACAAACACTACTGGCCCCACAGCCACATCTGGCCCCACAGACACAACATACTTCACAAACACTACTGTTATACACATCTGACCCCCTAGACACAGCCTACCTCACAAACACTACTGGCACAGCCACATCACAGCCCCACAGACTGTATATACAAACACTACTGGCCCCACAGCCACATCTGGCCCCACAGACACAACATACTTCCAGAAACACTACTGGCCTACATACACATCTGGCCCCACAGACACAGCCTACCTCTGTTACTACTGGCGCCAGCACAGCCACATCTGTTACAGGAAACAACATACTTCACAAACACTTCTGTTTCCTGAGCCACATCTGACCCACAGACACAACATACTTCACAAACACTACTGGCTACATCTGTTTACTGGACACAGCCTACCTTACAAACACTATGACACTTTAGCCATCTGGCCCCACAGCCACATCTATTTATTCACAACATACTTCACAAACACTGCAGCCACACAAACACTTCTGGCCCCACAGCCACATCTGACCCCCACCAACCTGTACCTCTGAAACGCACATTACAGGCCACGTCTGTTGACGGACTGACATGCTTCTGAGCACTACGGACCGGCACAGACACATCTGTCCCCACAGCCACAACATGCTTCTGAAACACTGCTGGCGCTTCATTACATCTATTTACAATACAACATGCTTCACGACATTCTTTGGCCCCACATACACATCTGGCCCACAGACACAAACATACTTTACAAACACTACTGGCTAAAGCACATCTATTAGACACAATATACTTCTAAACACTACTGGCCCCACATGCATGCATTTAGACGCAGCCTACCTCACAAACATACTGTGCACAGCCACATCTGGCTATAACATACTTCACAAGCATACTATTACACAAACACTACTGGCCCTAGACTGTATACTTCTAAAACTTCTGTTCCACATCCATCTATTTACAATACAACTTACCTCTAGAAACACTACTGTTTACAGACACATCTGTTGACAGACCTGGCATGCTTCAACACTACTGGCGCTGGACACATCTGTCCCACAGCCACAACATATTTACTAAACACTACTATTTACATGCACATCTGGCCCCACAGCCTGGCTGCTTCACAAGCCTGCTGGACCCACTACATCTGGCCTGTTGTATACCTCACAAACACTACTGGGCACAAAGACACATCTGTCCCCACAGCCACAACATACTTCACAAACATTACTGGCCGCACAAACACATCTGGCCCCATACAACATACTTCACAAACACACTGGCCCCCACACATACATCTGTTACAGACATAACATACCTCACAAACACTACTGTGCACAGACACATCTCACACAGCCACAACATACTTCACAAACACTACTGGCGCCACAGCCACATTTGGCCCCACAGCCACGATCTGTCCCCACAGCCACAACTTACCTCACAAACACTACTATTTTATCCACATCATTTTACAGCCACAACATACTCATAAACACTACTATTTACATCCCACATCTGGCTCGTACAACATACTTCTAAACACATCATTCCCTAGACACACAACATGTTTCTAAACACTACGACCTCACAAACACATCTGGCCCCACAATACAATACCTCACAAACAGTACTGGCTACAGACATCTGGCCACAGACAACATACTTCAAACACTACTGGACCCACAGACATCTCTTACAGACACAACATACTTCACAAACTCTTCTCGCCACACAGACACATATGTCCCCTCAGATAAATATACTTCTAAGTACATCTGGCCCCTGGACACATTTATTTACAGCCTGACATGCTTCTAAAACACTTTACTGGACACGCAAACACATCCTTACAGCCTCAAACATATCTGTATTCCTACTGGCCCCACATACAAATCTGGCCCCTCAGCACAACATACTTCTACAAACACTACTGGACCTTTGTACATCTGGCCCCACAATACAACATACTTCACAAACACTACTGAACCCACAGTACATCTGTTACAGCCACTTCTGGCTCACAGCCACAACAGACCTCTAAACACTACTGGGCACCACAGCCACATCTGGCCCCACAGACACAAACATGCTTCTGAAACAATACTATTTACATGCACATCTGGCCCCACAGACACAACATGCTTCTGAGCACCATTGTTGTACATCTGTGTTTACAGACCTGTATGCTTCACAGAGCATACTATTTTTATGCATCTGGCCCCACAGACACAGCCTACCTCACAAACACTACTGTGCACAATACATCCATTGTTCTGACAATAGCTACAAACACTACTGATACTTTTGGACACATCTGGCTAGAAGCCATAACCTCCTTTCTTGCTTCTGGCCCCCACAGACATCTGACTATGACCACAACATACTTCACAAACACTACTGGACACACATACATCTGTTATTACAGCCTACCTCACATACACTACTGGCCTGAAGCACATCTATTACAGACCTGTATGCTTCATAAACACTACTGACCGCTGGACACATCTGTCCCCCACAGCCAACATGCTTCACAAACACTACTGTTACACACACATCTGGCCCCTGTAGACACAACATACTTACTTTACAAACACTGCCACACAAACATCAGACTAGACTCAAAATACTTTACAAATACTACTGGCCGCACAGACACATCTGTCCCATACAACATATTCTAAACATACTGGCCCCACATACACATCTGGCCCCACAGACACAAGATACTTCATAAACACTACTGGCCGTACAAACACATCTGGCCCCACAGCCACAACTTACCTCACAAACACTACTGGCCGCACAGACACATTTGTCCCCACAGCCACAATATACTTCACAAACTCTTCTCGCCACACAGACACATATGTCCCCTCAGGCAAAATATACTTCACAAACACTACTGGCCCCACAGACACATCTGGCCCCACAGACACAATATACTTCACAAACTCTTCTCGCCACACAGACACATATGTCCCCACAGACACAACATACTTCACAAACACATCTGGCCCTACAGCCACAACTTACCTCACAAACACTCCTGGCCCCACAGACACATCTGGCCCGACAGACTAACATACCTCACAAAACACTACTGGACTCACAGCCACATCTGGCCCACAGCCACAACAGCTTCACAAGCAATACTGGCCCAACAACCAGCATCTGGCCCCTGGCCCCTTCTGGCTCCATACAACATACCTCTAAACACTACAATTTACAGCCACATCTGGCCCCACAGCCCACATCATACTTCACAAACATTGCTGGCCCCACATACACATCTGGCCCCTAAACACAACATACTTCCACAAACACTGCGGCCCCAAAACACATCTGGCCCACGGGCACAACATACTTCTAAGTACTACTGTCCCCACATACACATCTGGCCCCCAGACACAGCCTACCTCACAAACACTACTGGCCCCACAGACAGATCTGGCCTGACAGACACAACATACTTCAAAAACACTACTGGCCGCACAGACACATCTGTCCCCACAGCCACAACATACTTCACAAACACTACTGGCCCCACATACACATCTGGCCCCACAGCCACAACTTACTTCACAAACACTACTGGACCCACATACACATCTGGCCCCACAGACACAACATACCTCACAAACACTACTGGGCACACAGACACATCTGGCCCCACAGCCAACATACTTCACAAACACTACTGGTACAGCCACATCTGTTACAATACATCATTACAGCCACAACTTACCTCACAAACACTACTGACCCCACGACATCCACATCTGTTACAGCCACAACATACTCTATAAACACTACTGGCCCCCCATCCATCTGGCCTACAGCCACAACATACTTCGTACATCTGACCCACAGACACAACATATTTCACAAACACTACCGGCCTCACAAACACATCTGGCCCCACAGCCACAGCCTACCTCACAAACACTACTGGCCCCACAGACACATCTGGCCCCACAGACACAACATACTTCACAAACACTACTGGGCCCACAGACACATCTCTTACAGACCTGACATACTACAAACTCTTCTCACTTCAGACCCACATATGTCCCCTCAGGCAAAATATACTTCACAAACACTACTGGCCCCACAGACACATCTGGCCCCACAGACACAACATACTTCACAAACACTACTGACACACAAACACATCTGTCCCACAGCCACAACATACTTCAAACACTACTATTTACACATCTGTTACAATACAACATACTTCACAAACATACTGGGCACACATACACATCTGTTACAATACAATACCTCACAAACACTACTATTGAAGCAAACACGTCTGTGCACAATACAGCATACTTCACAAATGCTACTTATTTACACACACATCTGTTGTTTAATATCTTCATAAGCACTACTGGCCACTTAAAGACACATCTGTCCCCACAGCCTGGCTTATGCTTCACAAATGCTACTGGGCACTATACATCTGGCCCCACAGACTGTATGCTTTACAAACACTCACTGGCCCCACAGACACCTCTATTTACAGACCTGACATGCTTCTGAAGCACTACTGTTGCACAGACACGTCTGTTTACAGACACAAAATACTTCACAACACTACTGGCGCACAGACATCTGGCCCCACAGCCACAACATACCTCATAAACACTACTGGCCCCACATACACATCTGGCCCCACAGACACAAGATACTTCACAAACACTACTGACACTGCATTCACATCTGGCCCCACAGCCTAACACCTCTGAAACACCTCTGTGCACAGACACATCTGTCCCCACAGCCACAACATGCTGCAACACTACTGGCCCCACAGACACATCTCACCCCACAGACCGTTGTACTTCCTAGACTCTTGCTCCCCACACAGACATATGTCCCCTCAGACAAAATATACTTCACAAACACATCTGGCCCCACAGACACATCTGTCCCACAGCCTGTATGCTTCAAAACACTACTGGCCACCTGCATACATCTGTCACAATACAACGTACTTCTGCAAACACTACTGTTACTTGCATCTGTTACAATACAACATGTCTTTAAAACCTTCTTATTTACATCCTCTTATTTACATTTTAACTTATACTTCACAAACACGTATCTGTCCCCACAGCCACAACATGCTTCACAAACGCACTGGGCACACATGCACATCTGGCCCCCACAGACTACCAACCTTCTTTACAAACACTACTGTTGGACACATCTGTTTACAGACCAACTATGCTTCTGAAACCTCACTACTGTTACCTGAGCACGTCTGACCCCCACCGGACCTGGAAGCGCTTCACAGACACTGCAATGGCACAGACACATCTGTCCCCACAATACAACATGCTTCTGAGACACATCTGTCCCACGGCCACAGCATGCTTCTGATACTATTGTGCTTTGTATCTGGCCCCACAGCCACAACACCTCTAAACACTCTGGCCGCTGGGCATCTGTCCCCACAGCCACAACATACTTCACAAACACTACTGGCCCCACAGACACATCTCACCCACAGACTTGTTATACTTCTGACTGTTATAAGCCACACAGACACATGTGCCACTCGAATAAAATATACTTCTGAAACACATCTATTTACAGACACATCTGTCCCCACAGCCACAACATGCTTCAAAACACTACTGACACACAAGGCATCTGTCCCCATACAACATACTTCACAAACACTACTATTTACATGCACATCTATTTACAGCCTGTATACTCTTTAAACACTACATTTACATCCACATCTATTTACAGCCACAACATACTTCTCGTACATCTGACCCCACAGACACAACATACTTCACAAACACTGCTGGCCACACAAACACATCTGGCCCCACAGCCACAGCCTACCTCATAAACACTACTGGCCCCTGAACACATCTGGTCCCACAGACACAACATATTCTAAACATAGACACAGACACATCTCACCCCACAGACACAACACTTTACAAAACACTACTGGACCACAGACACATCTGGTCCCTAGACATCCTGTCCCCACAGCCACAACATACTTCACAAACACTACTGGCCACACAAACACATCTGGCCCCACAGACTGTGTTCTTCAAAGCTATACAGCCCCACACAGACACATATGTCGCTCCAGGCACGTATACTTCTACAAACATCTGGCCCCACAGACACATCTGGCCCACAGACACATTACTACCTCACAAACGCATGTTACAATACATCTGGCCCCACAACCCTTCTGGCTCCAGAGCCACAACATACCTCTAAACACAACTGGACACACAATACATCTATTACAATACAACATACTTCACAAGCATTACTATTTACATACATCTGGCCTGGACACATGACATGCACTTCATAAACACTACTATTTAGCTCATCATTACAGCCACATCTGAAGCCCCACAATACATCTTACCTCACAAATTACTACTGACCCCACAGACACATCTGGCCCAAACCTCAATATGCTTCACAAACCTTCTGACCCCACAATACAACATGCTTCTTACAAACGCACTACAATAACAATACATCTGTTACAATACAACATGCTTCACAAACACTACTATTTACAAGCCACATCTGTTTAATACATCTGGCCCCACAGCCATATATACCTCTATTTCTGGTACACAGCCACATCTGTCCATAGCCACAACATACTTCACAAACACTACCATTTAAAGCCACTTCTGTGAAAACAGCCACATCTTACCTCTGACACTGCTGACCCCACAGACACATCTGGCCCACAATATATTATACTTCACAAACATACTGTCCCCACAGCCACAACATATTTCACAAACACTACTGGCCGCTGGCCCGTGTATTACAACCACAACATACTTCACAAACACTACTGGCCCCACAATACATCTGTTACAGCCAAATCTGTTTACAATATACTTCACCGACACTACTGGTTTGACCACGTCATTACAACCACAGCATACTTCACAAACACTACTGTTTAGCCATCTGGCCCCACAGCCACAGCATGCTTCACAAACACTACTGTTGTCACATCTTACATGACTGTCTTACCTCACAAACCTGTGACCCCACAGATACATCTGTTGGCCTCATTCTTCACAAACACTACTGTGCTTTGTGCATCTGGCCTTACAATATAACATACTTCTAACACTACTGACCCCACAATACATCTGTTTACAATACATCTTATTTTATTACAACATACCTCTAAACACTGCTGAATTTTTGTACAATCTGTTGTGCACAGCTTGCCTCTGAGCACTACTTTATTTACAGTACATCTTATTTACAATGATCTATTCCCACAACCACAACATACCTCACAAACACTACTAGACTGCAATACATCTGGCCCCTGACATACTTCACAAACACTACTGTTACATTACATCCTGGCCCCACAGCCACAGCATGCTTCACAAACACTACTATTGCAACCACATCTATTACAATGCATCTTTCATAGCCATCTTACCTCTGTAAACACTACTGACCCCACAGATACATCTGGCCCCACAGCCTCAATATATGCTTCACAAAACACTATGTAGCACAGCCACATCTGGCCTTACAATATAACATATCTAGCACTACATTTAAAGCCGCATCTGTTGTACATCTATTTGGCCACATCTGTGTTAGCCACAACATTGCCTCACAAAACACTACTGGGCACACAGCCATCTGGCCCCAGCCACAACACCTCACAAACACTACTGGCCCCCACAGACACATCTGTTGCAATACAACATACTTCACAAACACTACTGTTACATCCCATCTGTTACAGCCTAGCATACTCTATAAACACTACTGCGGCACTGCCACATCTGGCCCCACAGCCACAACATACTTCACAAACACTACTGGCCCCACAGCCACATCTGGCCCCACAGACACTTTTGGCTCCACAGCCACAACATGCCTCCTAAAACACAAACTGGGCTTTTAATACATCATTTGTACAACTATCTTCCTAAAACAGTACTGGCCCCACATACACATCTGGCCCCAGCCACAACATACTCTTTAAACACTACTGTTTACATCCACATCTGGCCCCACAGCCACAACATACTTCACAAACACATCTGACCCCACAGACACAACATACTTCACAAACACTGCTGGCCACACAAACACATCTGGCCCCACAGCCTGCAGCCCTCACAAACACTACTGGCCCCACAGACACATCTGGTCCCACAGACACAACATACTTCACAAACACTACTGGGCCCTGAACACATCTCACCCACAGACACAACATACTTCTAAAGCCCTCTGGACCCACAGACATCTGTCCTCAGCCTGTGTACTTCACAGACACATCTGGTCCCACAGACACATCTGTCCCAGCCACAACATACTTCACAAACACTACTGTTACACAAACACATCTGGCCCCCACACAGACACAATATTCTTCAAAAAGCTCTACTGGCCACACAGACACATATGTCCGCTCAGGCACAATATACTTCACAAACACATCTGGCCCCACAGACACATCTGGCCCCACAGACACAGCCTACCTCACAAACACTACTGGCCCCACAGCCACATCTGGCCCCACAGCCACTTCTGGCTCCAGAGCCACAACATACCTCATAAACGCAACTGGGCACACAGCCATCTATTTAGCCTATACTTCTAAACATGCTATTTACATACACATCTGTTTACAGACACAACATACTTATAAACACTACTGGCCCCACAGCTACATCTGGCCCCACAATACATGTCTGACCCCCACAATACATCTTACCTCACAAACACTACTGACCCCACAGACACATCTGGCCCCACAGCCTCAATATACTTCACAAACACTACTGGCCGCACAGCCACATCTTATTACAGCCTGACATACTTCACAAACACTACTATTTACAATACATCTGACCCCCACATCCACATCATTGGGCATAACATCTCACAAACACTACTGGGCACACAGCACATCTGTGCAGCCACAACACTTCTAAACTACTGGCTAAAGCCACTTCTGTAACAATACATCTTACCTCACAAACACTGCTGACCCCACCAGACACATCTGGCCAGCCTCAATATACTTCACAAACACTTCTCTCCCCACAGCCACAACATGTTCTAAACACTGCTGTGCAGCCACATCTGGCCCAATACAACATACTTCTAAACACTACTGGCCCCCACAGCTACATCTGGCTTACAGCCAAATCTGGCCCCAATACAACATACTTCACAAACACTGCTGAATTTGAGCACATCTGGCCCCTAATATGACATGCTTCACAAACACTACTGGCCCCACAATACATCTGGCCCATTTGTATACTTCATAAACACTACTGTTACAATACATCTTTCCCATAATACATCTTACCTCACAAACATCTGTTTACAGATACATCTGGCCCCACAGCCTCAATATTCTAAACACTATGGCGCTGTACATCTGTTGTAGCCATAACATACTTCACAAACCTTCTGGCCCCACAGCCAAATCTGGCCCCACAGACTACATCTGGCCCTACAGCCACAACATGCCTCACCAAACATACTGGGCACACACAGCCACATCTGGCCCCAATACAACTTACTCTAAACCTTCACTGGCCCCCACAGCCATCTGGCCCCCACAGCCAAATCTATTTACAATACAACATACCTCTACAAACACTACTGAGGCACACAATACATCTATTTGACACAGCATACTTCACAAACACTACTGGCCCCACAGCCACATCTGTTCACAGCCACAGCATACTTCACAAACACTACTGGCCCCTGGCCACATCTGTTAATACATCTTTCCCACATAATACATCTTACCTCATAGCTCTGACCCTGGATATCATTTACAGCCTCAACTACAAACACTACTAGCCTTTGTCCACATCTGTATACAATATAACATACTTCACAAGCACTCTGTTTGACCATCGGCCCCAGCACATCATTTACAATACAACGCCTCTACAAACACTACTGGACTAAGGCCATGCAACCCAAACAATACATCTTACCTCTACAAACACTGTGACCCCACAGACACATCTATTTTGGCTCAATATGCTTCACAAACATTCCTGTCCACAGCCTGACATATTTCTACCAGGCACTGCTGTTGCATTACAGTGTTACAGCCTGACATACTTCTGAATACTACTGTTTGTGCATCTATTTACAATACGTCTATTTGTCTGACATGCCTCCTGCTACTGGACTTACAGTACATCTGGCCTGACCACATACTTCTGTGACTCTTTATTTACAGCCACATCTGTTCACAGCCACAGCATGCTTCTGAAACACTCTGTTTGGTAAAATCTGTTCCTGACCACATGTTGCCTGCAATACATCTGCTCTAGACACTGTTTACGGATGCGTCTGTTGTTATAATGTGCTTCTGAGCACTGCTGATACTTTGTGCACATCTGTTATACAGCCATGAACGTGCTTCTGAGCACTGCTATTTGACATCTATTTTGTACATCTGTTACAGCCACAGCGTTGCCTCACAAAACGCTACTGGACACACAGCCACATCTGTTCCACAATACAACTTACCTCACAAACACTACTATTTACAGACACATCTGTTAACAATACAACGTAACCTACAAACACTACTGTTATCCACAATCTATTTACAGCCACAACATACTTCACAAACCTTCACTATTTACAACCATCTGTTGTCACTTTTGAGCTCCCACAATACACAACATGCCTCACAAACCTGACTGGACACTGACCACATCTGACCCCACAGCCGCAACATGCTTCTAGGCATTGCTATTTGTACATCTGGCCCCTGGACACAACCTTCCTGAAGCATACTGTTGTGCATCTGTTAACAGCCACATCTTTCATGACCACATCACCTCTAAACACTTCTTGCCTCCACGGAACACATCTGGCCCCAGCCTCAATATACTTCACAAACATATTATTTACATCCACATCTGTCCCCACAGTACAACATGCTATAAACACTACTGGGCACGCACACAGCCACGCATCTGTTTGGCTACAACATACTTCACAAACACTACTATTTACATCACATCTGGCCCCTGACCACTTCTGGCTCCACAGCCACAACATACCTCTAAACACAACTGGGACACAATACATCTGGCCCCACAGCCACAACATGTACAAACATTACTGGCCCCACATACACATCTGGCGCCTGAACCTGTCGTCATAAACACTACTGGCCCCCACAGCACATCTGGCCCCACAGCCACATCTGGCCCCAATACATCTTTTCCATAGCCACATCTTACCTCACAAACACTACTGACCCCACAGACACATCTGGCCCCAGCCTCAATATACTTCACAAACACACTACTATTTACATCCCACATCTGGCCCCCAACCTGTATACCTCTACAAACACTACTGGGCACACAGCCACATCTGGCCCCCACAGTTCAACGTGCTTCACAAACATTATGACCCCCTTGCACATTTGGCCCCACAGACTAACATATGCAAACACTACTGGCTCCACAGCCACATCTGTGCTGCCAGCATCTGGCTACAGCCATATCTTTCCCCCATAGCCACATCTTACCTCACAAACACTAAAGCCCCAAATACATCTATTTAAAGCCACATCTGTAAAAACAATACATCTTACTCCCCTGAAACACTACTGACCCCACAGACACATCTGGCCCCACAGCCTCAATATGTAACTAACACTACTATTTTTGTATCTTACCTTACAGCCACAACATATTTCTGAAACACTACTGTTACAGCCACATCCAAGCTAAAACCACATCTGTTACAGCCACAACATGCTCACCTCTGGCTCTTCTTTTATTTACAGACACATCTGGCCCGACAAGACCTGTATATCTCACAAACACTTCTGGCCCCCACAGACACATCTGGCCCCACAGACACAACATATCTCACAAACACTTCTTATTTACAGTTACATCTGTGCAGAACAGACTGGCATATCTACAAACACTTCTGGCCCCACCAGACACATCTGGCCCATTGGAGCCTAACATATCTCACAAACACTACTGGCTGGACAACTCGAAATACTGCTGGGTCCAGTACATTGCTCACCTCTCTCCTACTCTCATATCCGGTTTTCATATCAACATTCATCTAAGAGTCAGTGCCTGTAAGAACTTTTTGATTCCTCAGTATGAAATCAGGCTCTTCAAAGAACCCATTTGAATCAAGATGAATAGAACATCTTTAGGGCACTTTAATTGGATCCAACTATGAGGGACATCTTATATATTTCTCACTGAAATAAATTGTTTCTCTTTGTAAAGGCTTTTAAGAAAATGGGATGGGTCGTTCTCAGCACTGCAGTGACACTGACATGGTGGCGTGGTAGTGTATGTTGTACTAGTATGGTGGATCGGACGCAGTAGTGCTGGTGGAGTGTTTAAACTCCCACTCACTCAACCACCATGTCAGAGTGACTGCAGAGCTGAGAGCTGAGAATGACACACCACCCACAAAATACCTGCTCTGTGGTGGTCCTGTGGGGTCCTGGTCAGTAAAGATGAGGGTGAAAGGAGGCCAACAAAGTATATATATATATATATGGTGCATTCAATTTTCTTTGTTGTATCTTTGACATGTGGTTATGTTGGATGATGTGATGTTTCTCTGTTGCTTAATGGGGACATGGGGAGAAATAACAAATTAGTAGCCCCTCTGCGTAAAGAGAAAGGTTTTCAAAGCTTTTTGTCTGATTAGTAATTAATGCAAATCATTTGAGATTTTTAATGTTAATGAGCTGTAAGGCTCACTGATCAACATAATGAAACGAAAACATAAATATTTCACTTTACATGTAATGGATATAAATGTGACAGTCTATTGATTTATTTGAGCATTTTTAAATAATGTGTCATTATAATCATTTTATTATTAATACAGAACAAAAAGATGCACAAGATTCGTGGATACATTCCTCACACTTAGTAGTATATTGACACACCAAAGTTTACAAGGTAAATAAATACAATAGAAATAATACCAAATATCAGTCTATATAAATCTGTATACCTATTCAAGGGCCTTATCACAAACCTATAAACACAATATACATACAGAATTATTCCTCTAATACTCTTACACTAAAAGCCTTTGAAAGAACCACCTCAACCCTTAATATACAGTATTTTAATTTAATTTAATCAGGAAGTCACACTGATTATCTTTATCTACAGTGGCATCTTTCTCATGAACAAAAAAGTGTTGGATTGCATGAAGGAAGACAAAGGTTAGCAGGTATAATAAATTATAAAAATGATAGATTGATATGGGTGAAATGTATTGATCTACACATACAGAAGTAGTGGGGCAGCACGGTGGTGCAGTGGACAGCGCTGTTGCCCCGGGTGTGTGGACCTGGGAAATTTCTGTGTGGAGTTTGCATGTTCTCCCCGTGTTTCCTCCAGGTACTCCGGCTTCCTCCACAGTACAAAGACATGCATGGTAGGTGAATTGGTGACTCTAAAGTGGCCCTTAGTGTGTGTGTGATGATGATGTGTTGTGTGTGTTGTGTGTGTGTGTGTGTGTGTCGTGTGTGTGTATGTGTAATGTGTGTGTGTAGCGCCCTGTCTAGAGTTTGTTTCCATCTGCGCTCAGAGTTGCCAGCTGGGCACCCGGCTCCTGTGACCCCTGTTCAGGAATAGCGGTACACAACAAATGGATGGATGGATGTAATTTACCGGTAGTGTTGTGTTTTTAGTCCTTATAAACAAAAAAAACACAAAGAATTGTAGGCACAAGAAAATGTTTGATCAAATGGTCAAATGATCCATCCTGTTCATCCCAAATGAAGACCAAAGGAATAACATCTGGCATGTGTCTCATATTTTTATTGAATAAAGTACAACAAACTACAAAAACATTCCCCAAATCAGCCTTCATTAATCCTAATATGTTTATTATTGTTACAACTCATAGAACCTTTTTTGGTACATGTTCACATTAATGGGAAAGAAGTTCATCCGAACATGTTCCCCTGAGAACCTCTTTAGTAACAGAACGTTTACTGGGACATTTGTTGTATGAATCAACAAACTCTCAGTACTCACTACTGAACTCTCAGTAATTAACTCTTTGTTGTCAGTCTCGCCAAGATTCATTTGCGGTAAATTACTACATTTTTGTTGTGGAAACTGGTTTGGCATGTATTGTGCTGGCAGTGACGTAGTGGACTAAGACACAAATACCTACCATGTAAGTCACCAGAATGGAAGCATAGCTGAAGATTAAAACACAGAGTACAAGACACATACTTTGTTTTTTTAAGTGATCACATCTCCTACGTTTCCTGGATAACATCAGCACTTACTAGAATATACGGTGACATTTTGCAATGCTGTTGAAAGGACAGTAAGGAGTTAACAAGAACAATGAATGTGGTCCTGTGTTACTCTGAAAACAGCATGTGACTGCCTGCAAAGTGCAAATCTCAGGTTATAAGAGTTAATCCCTTATATCCCTTATTATTATTATTATTATTATTATTATTATTATTATTATTATTATTAATAATATGTAATAATAATAATAATAATAATAATAATAATAATAATAATAATAATAATAATACATAAAAAATGTAAACTTGGAAAATTGTCCTCCACATTTGACCCATCCACGCAGTGAAACACATACATACATAAGTGGGTAGATGGTGGGCAGCCCTATCCATGGCACCCAGGGAGCAGTTGGGGAGTTCAGTGCCTTGCTCAGGGGGCACTTCAGTCATGTTCTGCCAATTCATTCAAACCTTGAAAATAACACTATTAATAATAATATGTCAAGGCTATAGATTTTATTCATCATAGTTATATATACTTTTTCTAGGAGTTTACTTCTGCTTCTGAGTTTTATTACTGTGCATTCCTTTAGTGTTCTATGAAGAACCCTATATAACCTTATGTTGGCAACCCTATGTAGAAATCAGTCCATCATGGGTCTCAAGGCTGGAGCATATATCCACACTCTAAAAGATATAAATGGTTCTTCTTTGGTTCTTCCGTGGTGATATACAGGACCCTGCCAAGCCAAAGAACCAACTTTTCTCTGCTTGGTTAAAGGGGTGCACTACTAGTATTACTGTGATGTCATAATGTGTAACAGCTGTTTTATCTCTGTTGTTACGCTATGTTCTGTAGTTCGTGCGCATCTACAATCAAAACCTGTTTGACATGAACTTTGTCGTTCATTTTCAACATACCTTTGTCTGCACAACTGTTTCTGTCCCAGCATGACTTTGCAGCTTAAAGAAAAATGAAGCCTTCTTTAAGGGAAGTAGATCAGTACATGAGACTGGATGATCTAGTTCACCTGGTTTGTTTGGAGTTAGTAGGCAAGCACACACACACACACACACACACACACACACACGTACATGCATTGCTTCTAGTGTTTGATGCCAACAATGGAGTTGTTTGAATCCAAACCACAAAGTCATGATTAATTAACGGAACTTAGTAAGGAGAGCACAGCCAGCATCTATACTATTTATAGTACTGTCACTTTCACACAATACCATGTAATGAATCTGGCTGTTGTTCATTTTACTGTTTAAATAATATTTCCAAATATTTCAAAATATGAGCGAATGAATGAAAAGAACAATCATCCACCTGGAGTCCTGCATCAAGCACCAGTGGAGCTTCACCCAGGACTGAGCATACAGACATATATTCACTCACACACATACAAACACTACGGCAATTTAGAGTAGCTGGTAACCTGAAATCTATGTTTTTGCAACGTGGCAGGAAACTGACACAGACACAGGGAGAACATGGAAACTCCACCCAGATAGGGCCTAGAACCCAAGATCCCAGTGCTGGGAGGTGAATGTGCTAACCATCAAGCCATTGTGCTACCCCATGTACGTCAAATTAAAATTAATTCTTTAATTTGGACTTCCATTGAAAGTTAAGGAAGGTTTTTTTTGGTTTAATGTGATATCATCATGCCAAAAGATGAGTCTAGTATTTTACAGGTTTCTGCTCTATATATAGCTTGTAGCATTGATGTACAAATGAAATAGTAAAATAATGAAAATGATTTAACAATGGAACTGCGTTCTCTAGAATGATGGTGCTCCATCCAGTACTGCTGGGATGCGCTGGGGATGAGGTGGCATGGTGATCATCATCCTCACCTCACACCAGCTTGTGGCACTGAATACGATCAATCAATTAAAGTTTATTTATATGGTGCTTTTTACGGTGAAGGTATTGTCACAAAGCAATTGAGCAAGCCAGTGGGCAACAGTGGCAAGGAAATACTCCCTCAGGCTAGGAGGAAGAACCTTGACAAGAACCAAGACTCAAAAGAGGAACTCGTCCTCTTCTGGTCCTCACAGCAATGCTCCAAAATCAAGAAGGAAACCTTCCCTGGAAAGTACAGACCATTACTCCAACAAAAGCAAGAGCAATGGTGTGCCAATGCATCAATGAGACCATCCAGCAGTGCTGATCGAGCGTTTAAACCCAAACTCAGTGTCAATGCTGGACTGAAAACAGTCCAACAACCAGAAATATCCAGCCAACATCGTCCTGTGGGCAGCATCCTGTGAGCTCTGATGAAGGACTAGAGGACGACCAACACAAACTGCAGAAACAGATGAGCTTCTGTCTCTGACTTTACATCTACAAGGTGGGGCAACTATGTAGGAGTGTCTAATGGAGTGGACAGTGAGTGGACACAATGTTTAAACACTCCAGCAGCACTGCTGTCTGATCCACCCATACCAGCGCAATACACACTAACCCACCACCACCGTGTCAATGTCACTGCAGTGCAGTGAATGACCCACCACCCACATAATACCTGCTCTGTGGTGGTCCTGTGGGGTCCTGACCATTGAAGAATAGAAACAGATGGTCTACAGTCTGTAATAATATGACTGAAATGACTGAAAGCTGAATTTTGTTTTTCAGTATTGATCTGAATGGAAATGAATACCATAGTGAGGTGGGTTATTAAACAGAGGACAGTTCTCAGCAGCTCAAACCTAGAAGCCTGTTTTTAGTAAATAGTTACAACTTTGTAGTAATATGAGACCAGGCATCTAACGAGCAGATTTCAGGTTTGGCAGGAAGGATGGCCTGGTATGGTATGAGGAAAAAAAAAAAAATTAAACCACTGGACACCCCCTGCACAAGGCATAAGGCCACTGCTGAACTGTAAACTTCTAAGTTGTGCTTAGGTCATGTCTACAATACGTTTCAGTGACTACTTCATTTGGAGTGGTCTTTTTCAGATGATCACTCAACAGACTGTGATCAGTGATGTAACAGCAGTGAAGTATCTGATTCAGTAAATTATGAACAGGTGAAGGTTGGGATTAGGATTAGAATTAAAGTTCGGGTTAGGATTATCACTAAAAGTGCAATAAAAATAAATTTTTAATCTGGAGCTCAATCATAGGGACAGAAACAGGTAACCTAGATTTAAACATTTCTACATTTGTGGCACATCCTAAGACTGTTCCAGTTACACACAGCATAGCTAAATCCAGCTTCCGTTGTTTAGTTCGGACTCTGGGTTTGGCCGAGCTGAGCAGTCCATGACCTGAAGTACTGGGTTTATATTCTCAAAACAAATCTGAGGTGTGTTCTGGGCCAAAACCATTCCGAGACTTATAGACCAGAAGCCTCTGGAGATAAAAGCATGAAGGAGCTTCTCTAGATATTGCTGGGACACCAGACCCCTGACTTTGACTATGTTTGAAAGGTGATTAAAGGCTGTTCTGCTGGTGATGATACTGTTAGTGAATGTAAGGTCTGAGTCTATAATGATGAGAACTGAGGTGTTACACACTAACACACACCCTCTTCTCTCTGCTGCCAAACACTGCAATCTCTGTTTGTCATTAACTGTAGGAAACTTTGGCTCATCCAAATATTTATGTAATCCAGACACTGACACAGTGGATCTACTGGGCTGAGAGAGCCAGATAGATCAGTGTGTCGTCTCCATAAGTATGATTGAAAACTTTCTTAATGATCTTGGCTATAAACGTTGTGACTTAGAATATACCTGATACCTATGAGTCATTTACTGATTTACTCAAAAATCAGACGGCCCTGAGTCAAGACAACATGTCGATGCTTAAGGTGCCGAACTTTTCCTCCTAGCCTGAGGTTTTCCTTGCCAGTGTTACCGCTGGCTGCTCATCTGAGGCTTGGACCTGGATTTCTGTAAAGCTGCTTTGTGACAACTCATTTGTTGTAAAAAGCACTATATATATATATATATATATATATATATATATATATATATATATATATATATATATATATATATATATATATATAAACTTTGATTGATTGACTGATTGAATAATCCATCCATCCATCCATCCATCCATCTTCTTCCGCTTACCCGGGGCCGGGTCACGGGGCAGCAGTCTAAGCAGGGATGCTCAGATTCCCTCTCCCCCGACACCTCAGCCAGCTCCCCAGGAGGGACCCCGAGGTGTTCCCAGGCCAGCCAAGAGACATAGTCCCTCCAGTGTGTCCTGGGTCTACCCCACGGTCTCCTCCCTGTGGGACGTGCCTGGAACACCTCCCCGGGGAGACGTCCAGGGGCATCCGAAAAAGATGCCCGAGCCACCTCAACTGGTTCCTCTTGATGTAGAGGAGCAGCGTCTCTACTCCAAGCTCCTCTCGGGTGGCCAAGGATCTCACCCTACGGAGGAAACTCATTTTGGCCACTTGTATCCGTCACCCCCACTTGTGAACAAGACCCCAAGATACTTGAACTCCTCCACTTGGGGCAGGACAGCTCCACCGATCTGGAGAGGGCAAGCCACCCTCTTCCAGTCGAGAATCATGGCCTCCTACTGATTGAATAATGTAGAAGCTTATTAGCTGCATTTTGTTCCTGACAATAAATGATAATAATCTTTATTTTTGTCAAAATTTGAATCTGGCATGATAATGATGAAAAGAAAAACTGAGCTTGTCGAACTTTAGAGTTTAGATTGAATTTAATCTCGGTACCCCTCATGTCAGAGTAGTGATACCTTCAATGATACACTTTCAATATATTTATTAATAAAATTTAACTGTGCTATGTTCCTTTGTTGTTGCTTTTCCAAGAGGCATCATCCATACACTTTCTAATAATAACAGAAACACGATTAGAAACATACAAATATCCACCTTTCTTGGGAAAATCAATGTATTGTACAAAGGGTGACAGTTATGCGATGTGTATATTTTTAGTACCATGGTGAACAAAAGATACCACAAACTACTTTGCATGTCACTGCTGTTATGCAGGTGTCCCAATACTTTCGTCACCTTCCTGTCAGTGACAAATCAGACATAATCAAAGGACTCTACCTATGTTTTCCATTGTGAGAAACCAGGCAAAACCTTTCAATCATTCAAATATTTCAAGTTGGTGTGGGTCGATACAGAACCATGGTTTTTACTAAAGAACCCATGAGGAAGCCTCTTTGTTAAGCATGTATTTAAATGGTATATACATATTTTAATGGAAGATAATGTACAGAGTTTGTATTCCAAGTCATTTTGGACTATTTTCATTGATTCATTCATCGCAAATCTGGCTAAAATGTAAAGAGCAACTGCCAGATTCAAAGTAATTAAGGTATCTCTTATTACTTCTTCTAATTACTCAGACGGGTGTCTTTGAAGTCCATTTGGAGGAATGAGGAAACTGGGGGCTTAAATATGGAGGAATGCAAACTATCATGTATATACAGAGCTGTTCAAAACAGCTTCATTTGTACTGGATTAAGGTCAGGACTCTGCCATTCCAAAACAATGACTTTAGGGTCATTGTCCGGCTGCTTGACCCACATTCTCTTGAGATTCAGATCATGGGCAGAATTTGCTGGTAAAATTCACAATTCACTGTTCCATCAATAATAGACCCAAATAATGCAGCAAAACAGATACAAACCATGATACTACCACCACCATATTTCACAGTTTTACTTTCTCCAAACATAATACTTCTCAATCCATGATCCAATAGCTTTCTGGCATGTAATGTTTAGCAAACTGCAGATGGGCAGCAAAGTTCTTTCATGAGAGCAGCAGCTTGCTCATTGCAACTCTGAAAAGCACACCACTGTTCATTGTCAAACTATTACATGCCTTGTTCTTGGTATGATCATTGTTGGTGGAGAACTCCAACAAAGCACAGGTGAGGATAATAATGGTCTTGAATCTCCTCCATTAGAAAACAATCTGTCTGACTGTGGATCGGTGGAATCCAAACTCTTCAGAGGTGGTTCTTTTTCGTTCATGCCATGATACACTTTCACAATTGGATTGTGAAGATCAGACATTGATAGATCCCTGTTCTTTAAATAGAACAGAACCAACCTTAAACCTGATTGTCTCCCATTGATTAAAAACACTGGACTCTGAGTTCATCTAATTATCTGCTAATTGTAGAGGTTCACATACCTTTGTCACTCACAAATATGAAATATTGGATCATTTCCCCAATAAAAAAATGAGCAAGTGTAATATTTTTCTCTTTTTTGATTTGGTTCTTCATTTGGGACATTTGGGACTTCTGAAATCTATTTTGTATTAGATTTATTCATAAATATAGAATAAATAAGTAATAAATAGAATAAATAGGAAAAATAAATTAGTCTTAAAGGCAAAGTAACATTCAACAAATACAAAAAAATGGATGGAGGTTGGACAATTATTATGATCACATACAAATGAATTATGTACATTATGATTTTTTTAAATACATAAACCCACACAAACAGCACGAGAATCAGAATCTAAATCTAAAGAATCCAATCTAAAGAACAACATTTTTAAATGTTTTAAGAGTGCTTTATTTTGAATACAGACACATAACAAATATGTTTAATCTGTTCTTTTTTCTATTTTTGTTAAATTTTGTTGTAAAATATAAACACCATTGAACACTGAACATATGGAAGGTGTAGGCTTACAGACACTGGCAGAATGGAAGCGATCCTAAAATGTCTTAAGTCAAAAACCGACGAATCTTAGAAAATAAAAACAATAGACGGTGAGGAAAAGGACTGGACATGTTATCCTCCAGTCCTCTCCTCTCTGCCCAACTCATCTGAATGGAACCCTGAGTTCTTTCCTCTTCTCAGAAATTCATTTTTACAGTCGACTCACACACACTGATAATGTCCTGGAACATAGTTTTTATTAAAGTTCATGTATTGAACATTTTTTTAAACAGTTTCTTTGTGTTCATCACTTAAAAAGCACATTCAATCATTCTATAATTTCTATAATAATATTTATTATATTGTTGTAGTATTTCATCTTTGAATAAATCATTAACCAGACAGTATCACCATTAAAAGAAAAGCTTTAGTATGATGTGAGAATGGGCCAAAATTTTGTAATCTACTATGTTCTAAAGCCGACAGTTTGTTCTACTGTGAGAAAATCAATAATGGAATGACTGTAATTTGGAAAGTTGTTCGAAGAGAGTCTTATGACTAAGAGCTTGTGTTGTTAATGAGGTACATGAGGTACATTCAAGGCATTAATACAGGTTCTGTTTACCCAGTAAAATGTGCTAGTAGCTATACAATGTTCTAATGTCTATCCAGGAAATAATGCAGCACCAGCTGGAACAGTGCTGAAGGATATATAAAGTGATCCAAAGAAGACATTGTGCTTTTATTTGTATACTGGCCAGATAAGCAAGTTTAACATCAGTGCAGTCCAACAAAAGTGTGTGTGACTGAGAGAGAGAGAGTGAGAGAGAGAGAGAGAGAAAGAGAGAGAGAGAGAGAGAGAGAGAGAGAGAGAGAGAGAGGTGGGTGTGTCTCAGGTATAAGTGTGAAATGTTGTCAGACAGCTTCAGTGTGAGTGACAATGGCGATGTTAAGGACACTGAGTGCAGCGTTTATAATCAGCCTGATATTCAAGGGTAAGTTTATAATTTAATAATAATTTAATTGCAATTTTTATTTAATAAATTTGTTACAATTTCCATACATATCTACGTGCCCCTACTCACTGGATTACTGAATCGGAACTATCAGAATGGGAAGTATTTCAGACTGTTTAAGAGCAGAACTCACGGAAAGCAATTCTGAAATCATATTTGCTCCCTCTAAGAGTTGGTAAACTACCACTATTTTTGTCCTTTGTCTCAGAATTTATCTGTCCCAGAGTCTTGGGGTCATTTTTTATCAGTCCCTTAAATTGGTTCAAAACGGTTCCATTCTTACTGGCCAAAGAACCCTTTTCAGCATTATATTCAATTAGTTTTATATCAATTAAATACAAATGAGTGGTCAGTATTTAGAATGAGCTGTTGGTCTGTAAGGTTATTGATTCCAGCCTTTAAGTTCCTCTCATGGTTCCTTATTTTTACTCACAGAGAGTTTCTTCTTAGAAACTGATTGAATTATTCAGCTGAATTCATCCTTGTAAATTAAATTTGGTTTTATTGGAATTATTTTCCCATTTCATAGTAAATCCATCCTATAATCTAGTTCAATCTATGAGTACATTATTTAGATCCAGCGAACAGTAATATTTCATGTTGGTTAGTTTGATAGAATTGGATTTCTTTTCAAACTGAGCTGCAGAAAACAGCTTTGCCACAAAAAACTTCTTCTTATCTAATCTTTACATGAATCTGCTTGAGCAAAACAATCTTTTTGACTGCGTCGTTCCTGTAAATGCTGAATGAATGAACATTAACTTTGTTATATTTCTTTCAGGCTGTGATGCGCAGTTGGGAGGTGAGTTCTATTTTTGTTTTCATTAAAACAATACAGAACAACGACTGAGTACTAATACAGCATTTACAAAATAAACATAGAACAGTACTGACTGTAGCATCAATATAATCACTAGTAGATCCTAGGGTAGAGTTGGGCAATATGCCTATGTTATTGCATTGTGGTT
Organism: Acestrorhynchus altus; assembly: GCA_034509495.1. Classification (NCBI taxonomy): domain Eukaryota; kingdom Metazoa; phylum Chordata; class Actinopteri; order Characiformes; family Acestrorhynchidae; genus Acestrorhynchus; species Acestrorhynchus altus. Next base: position 23,853,658 of record CM067520.1, on the reverse strand, counting down.
AATTGTGTTATCCTGAGTATATACGTACAGGTGCTGGTGATAAAATTAGAATATCATGAAAAAGTAGATTTATTTCAGTAAATCAATTAAAAAAGTGAATCTTGTGTATTATATTCATTGTTTACTTCTTTTCATTTTGATGATTATAATTGACAACTAATAAAAATCCTAAATTCAGTATCTCAGAAAATTAGAATATTGTGACCTGGTGCCACATTCTAATCAGCTGATTAACTCAAAACACCTGCAAAGGCCTTTAAATTGTCTCTCACTCTAGTTCTGTTGGCTACACACTCACGGGGAAGACTGCTGACTTGACAGTTGTCCAAAAGATGACCACTGGCACCTTGCAAAAGGAGGGCAAGACACAAAAGCTCATTGCTAAAGAGGCTGGCTGTTCACAGAGCTCTGTGTCCAAGCACATAGAGAGGCGAAGGGAAGGAAAAGATGTGGTTGAAAAAAGTGTACAAGCAATAGGGATAACCACATCCTGGAGAGGATTGTGAAACAAAACACATTCAAAAACGTGGGGGGAGATTCTCAAAGAGTGGACCGCAGCTGGAGTCAGTGCTTCAAGAACCACCACGCACAGATGTATGCAAGACATTCATTTCGGCTGTTGCGTTCATTATGTCAAGCCACTCTTGAACAAGAGACGGCGTCAGAAAGGTCTCGCCTGGGCTAAAGACAAAAAGGACTGGACTGCTGCTGAGTGGTCCAAAGTTATGTTCTCTGATGAAAATAAATTTTGCATTTCCTTTGGGAATCAAGGTCCCAGAGTCTGGAGGAAGAGACACAGAATCTTGACCAGCATAGTGTATGTTTCAACTGCGGTCATCTTGGTTGAATAGCCATAGATTCTGGTCTAACTGGTCATGCTTATCAACGTACATGGTCATACTGGTTGAGTAGCTTGGTTGATCGTGCTTATAGACCAGCTAAACACCCAAATTCATACCCTATGTTGGTCAGAATCAAATGTTGTTAGCCAGCTTAACCAGCTTCACCATCTGGTCAGGCTGTGGAGGATAAAGCAGCTTAAACAAATTAAGCTGCTGACTGAATGATTCTGATTTAGTGTTTATATTTTGTCAGTAGGATTGTTTATTGGGATTTTTTTTTTAAATTATTGCACCCATTGTCAGAATAAACTACTGCACCCAGATAGAAGCAACCAATTTCAATGCACGACTGCGGCATGTTGTGTTAAACCCGGCGCCATACTAAGAAACATGACTCCTGTATGTGTATATCAATAAATATTGATCATATTAGTCTACATTATTTATCATTTATTGTTCCTGTTAACCTTTATCTTCCCTCCCAAAAGCACTGAAATCCCACACTTCTTTCTGGGTGCACCTATTTGCACAACGAGAAGTGCATTATCATTATTAATATTATTTACTGAATATAACCATTCTTCATTTGGGTACTAAACTAGAAATTCTGCTTTTCTTTCTTCGCCAGTGTGTGGTGTGGCTTCTCTAAACACCAAGATAGTGGGAGGACAGAGTGCTGCTCCTGGATCTTGGCCTTGGCAAGTCAGCCTGCAGAATAATGGTTTCCATTTCTGTGGTGGATCCCTCATCAATTCTGGCTGGGTTATGACCGCAGCCCACTGCTTTCAAAGGTATCAAGCAGAATTTTAGTTCTAAGGAGTATTTTATAATCCAGTGATAAGAAATGCAATAATGTTCTGGAGAAGGTGATGAAATGGTTTTCCTTTTTCTTTCAGTTATACTGCTTCACAGGTGACTGTGTTCCTGGGCATGTATGCATTGCAGTCATCTAACCCAAATTCAATGTCCAGAACTATTAGTCAGGTTATCAGAAATCCCAACTACAGTCCAGCCACTAATGACTTCGACATCGCCCTGCTGCAGTTGAACTCTCCCGTGAGTTTCACACCGTACATTTCTCCGGTGTGCCTGGCTGCAGCTGGAAGTGCATTCTTCAGTGGCACACTGACCTGGGTCACTGGTTGGGGTACCATCGCCAGTGGAGGTGAGAAATGATGAAGCTAATGATGGGTGTTTTACATAAAGAGTGTTGATCTTGAAGTGTTATGGGAATTTGCATGTACATAGGAATCTACACACAGCAAGATATTTAATGGTGGATTAATTAATCAAATTAAACACCCCATTCTAATTAATGCAGTAAATTATGTTACTAAGTAACTAAGTAAATTAAGTTACATCCATTGCTGACACATACAGCAGTCTAATCCCTGTAGAGAAGTACTGCTAACAGAATATGACTCTCTGTAATTTTATAATTACAGACTATAGTCCATTTATTTCTGTGCATACTTTGATAGCCTTCTTTCACCCCAGATGATGGAATGAAATCTTGAGAACCCAGTCCTCATGGACTAAGCCCACGGACTCTGTGACGCTGAGGGGTTTAAACACTCTAGCAGCACTGCTGTCTCTGATCCAGCGTAACACCCTAGACTCTCTCTGCGATATCAAAAACATAAGGGCATTAGACATCACTGCAATTATACCCTAGATTTAGTTTTGAGCCTGGATGTAAGTATAGATAATCAATATACTTTTCCTCAAGTTCCAGCAATATCAGATCATTACCTAATTTGGGGAATATTTAGCCACATCTCATTTTGCAGGGGACATATATAACCTTTGATTATTTTTATTGTTCATTTTACATTAGATAAAAGAGTACAGAATTTTTACTGTCGTAGGAACACACAGTCAGATTAATTGTCTGACGTGGTGCTTTTGGAAGGGATCACAGAGGACCTTACCCATGTTAAACTAATCCCATATGAATAGTGTTTTATTGAGTATTCAGCTTTATCCGCCATGTCCACTTTTAAGAGTTTGTTTCCTCCACCTTTGGATTAGAACTTCCAATGCACCAGTTGGTCCCTTGATATAGATTACAGCCAGAGTGATGATAAACATTCTCAATGTGGGGAAACCAACCCGAGAGCACCCTCACCCAGAGAAACGACTCAGCTATGAGTGTGACCAGAGGAGGTTGGGTCTTTCCAAGGTGTCTTCCTCCAGCTTGAGGGAGTTTTCCATGCCACTGCTGCCGTTGTCTCACCGAGGCTTTCATGTGTTTATGTGTTGTTGATCAAAAAAGTGCTAATCAAATCAATTTCATTTGTGTTTCCTCAGTAAATCTCCCTTCTCCGATGACCCTACAGGAAGTACAAATTCCAATTGTTGGAAATAGGAAATGTAACTGCTTATATGGAGTTGGAAGTATCACAAACAACATGATGTGTGCTGGATTGCTGGCAGGAGGAAAAGACTCCTGTCAGGTAAACTCCTCTCGTGGTCTTCACTTTGTTTATTGTGTCTTTTTTCACTGTTAAACAAATACAAATATCTATATTCTTCTACACAGGGTGACTCTGGAGGTCCTCTTGTCGTCAAACAAGGTGGTGTTTGGGTCCAGGCCGGCATTGTGAGCTTTGGTGTTGGTTGTGCTCAGCCCAATTTCCCTGGTGTATATTCCAGAGTGTCACAGTTCCAGACCTGGATCAACCAGCAGATCACCAGCAACCAGCCAGGCTTTGTGACATTCACCTCCTCTGGAACTGATGGGGACTTGAGTGTGTCCTGCACTGGCCTGCCTTCTGTTGCTCCAGTCATTACAACCATTCCAACCACCACTATCCCCATAACTACCCCTGCTCGTAAGAATTGTTTTGGTACTGTACACATAGAAGCCTTCTGTATCCCAAACTTCATGAGCAGGTAGAAGGTAGAGTTGATACATCCTCCTCCTGACATTTTCAGATGCTGAAAAGCTGGTTTGGCTTTATGGAATTATGACTGGAATTTTGCAATGTACTTCTCAGTGGGATTATTAGAAAGAGTCTTGAGAGGTTCAGAACAGCACTGAAAGAAATATGAACACACTACACTACAGTTCTATTCACTGGCTTGCTGAAACTGGTCCTAAAAATGCTTGATTGGCAATAAATCTGGAGACTGGAAAGACCAAGGAAGCATTGCAGTCAGGTGGAGACATTCCATGGTGTTGATGAGCATTATTCAAGGCCAGGAGGAAGCCCTGATAAGATGAAACACATGGCTGCAGGATGTCCTGCACGTAGCACTGAGCTGTTAATGCCCCTTGTATTAGTACTAGGGATCACAACTAGGGTGACCGACTGTCGTATGCGATGGCTCCCCAGATCAGCACACCATCAGTTGTGGCAGTGTGTGGCAGGATTGAAGTGCTCACCATAAGGCCTTCATACCCAAACCCGACAATCATTCGATCCCAAACAGAACCTGGATTCATTGCTAAAGACGATGCAGTTCCAGGCCATTGCAGACCAGGTTTCTCAAAGTCTCAATGTCTGTCCACTGGGCAAAATGTCTTTGAATGCATTGTAAACATGTCTAATTGTCAACGATCTCTGTCCAAGAGGTACACTACCCAAAAGTGTGAGAGCTTTATTATAAGGTAGCAGTGGAAGCACTTTACAGCCAAAGCCCAGTGTTATTTTATGTCAATGAGTGTACAAGCTCTCTCAGAGCCAATGCCCACCTGGAACACACCTATTCCACATTCCAGCCACCTGAAGTCCCACATGAACATGTAGACTGGAATGGGTGACCTTTTTTTGGGGGGGTCTTTTATAGTGATTCATTTACATTGCTGCTCTTTGGGATTTGTTTCAAATGTAAAGTGTTAGAAATACAAAGTAGTGTTAGAGTTTGAAGCATGAAACCAAACAATATCAATAAGAACATTTTGTTTCCTCTCTTACCCCAGCTGTGGTGTGTGGCAATGCCAGGCTGAATACCATTACTGGAGGGGGAAACTCTTTGGCATCTGCTGGAGTGTGGCCATGGATGGCCAGCCTTCAACAAAATGGTACTCATGTCTGTGGAGGAACACTGATAGCTCAGCAGTTTGTCCTGAGCTCTGCTGACTGCTTCTCCAGGTAAACACCACAGCTTCTCTAGGTTCCACCGAAATGAACTGAATCTGAGATCAAAACCGCATAAACACATTAATGCTATTTTTGAGGTGTGATCTGTATTTTATCTTCCAGCTCCTCCAATGCTTCTAGCTGGACGGTAATCCTGGGTCGCCTCAAACAGAACGCCTCCAATCCCAACGAGATCAGAGTCAATGTGACCAATATCACACTCAGCAGTGGTTCAAGCAACAATATAGCTGTTCTGCAGTTGTCTTATAAGCCAACACTTTCAGACTACATTCAGCCCGTATGTGTGGATCGGGGGGACAACAGCTTCCCCATCAACACGCAATGCTGGGCAGCTGGCTGGGGATCAGGAGGAGGAGGTACATGTTTATTTGTGTCCATGTGTGAAGATGTATGTGGATTGTTCTGCTGGTTTTGCTGAGCCTGTTATAAATTACTCAATCAGCCCACAAAGTATGTATCAATGTTGTTTTTCTTCCTGTTGTAGCTGATCAAACTCTTCAGCAGTTCAGCGCCACTATTGCAAGCTGTGGGAACTCGTCCTCATCTAGCGGCAGCATCTGCACCACAGTCATGCCCCTGGAACAGGTCTCTAATTTACATGTCTAATTACACAACACAAGTTAATCTGTACTGTGCGTGAGTAAAAAAATGCCTGGATCATTTCACGAGGGTAAACGCTAAGAACCGTGCCCAAGCCTGTGCAAGTGAACCGTTCCCAGGCCCGCCTGAAGAGGTGGAGGTGGGCACAATTCATTTTGGTGGGCTAATACATCCAGTATGATCATTGCCCATGCCCAAGTACAGAACAGCATGATGTCAGTGATGCTGCTGCTGTAAAAATCTTTTCATATGAGCAGCTCCATTAACAGAACATGGATGTGTTGCATAATCAATACATCTCTAAGCCATGTGAGTGGGCCATGTATCAGCGAGCCCAAAACCAGTACAAATAAGCCACAAAGTAGAGCAGTCTTGGCTTCACCTCTATTAACTATTAAGCACAAATCCAAATTGGGCTACAACGGTCAACTCCACGTTGTTATGACGTAAGCATGTATGAGGTTCGCAGTATGAATGTTCAGTTATGCCAACGAAAATGCAGTTTCCCATTCTGGGTCACCCTTCATCGTTTCTTTCAATATAAGCTGGTGTTTGTAGGATTTTGCATTTTGGGTGTAGATCACTGGCTCATAGTCATTCTCTCTCACTTTCAGACTAATAAAGGAGGTCCACTGATGTGTAAGATTGGTCAGTCATGGGTTCAGGCTGCAGTCTTGAGCGTGAACAGCAACTCTAACACCAGCTCCAGTAACAGCACCAGAATTGCACGTGATTCAACAAGTGTCTCTGTCTTCACTAAGACGTCAAACTTCTCAAGTTTCCTGCTAGCAACAGTGGGCTCCTTCCCTCCCAAAGTGACTATTACGGCCAGTACAAGCAATACAGTCGCTTCAAATGCTCCTGCATTGTTCTCGATCATGTCCCTCCTTCTACTTGCATTTTATGATTCCTTCCATCTTTTCATTTAAGATAGTCTTTAATCTCTGAAAATCTAATGTTTCTCATTGCGACAAAGCATTATTTCACCTCCCTAATAGCTGTACAGACATTTTGCTCAGCCTTACTCTAACTTATCACCTGTTTCTGCTCAGTAGTGAAGACTGACAGAGTGTACACCAATCAGCCATAACATTAATACCATCTGCTTAATATTCTGTACCAACTCTTCACAGGCAACCATACACTTAACCAACACCCAAAACATCTCACATTTTCCACTGTGTTAGGGAGTATTTTATTCTGCTGACACCATCTGTATACAGTAAACATACAGCACTGAACAAGCAAAATGATCTACCAGCATTATCAGAAGAACAATATTGATAAAAAAATCCAAAAAATGTAAAAACATTGCAGAAATTGGTGGAATAATTATATATTATTATCTTATAATGAGAAATGTTAGATATGTTTACCAGATTTAGGATGATAAACAACATACCTTTAAATACATCTCTTAAATACAGCTGCACTATATGTGTAAATACATATTTGCACTTCTAATGTGTGCAATTTGGCTATTTTTTGACACCTTCTTGTCTATATTGGCACCATGCCTTATGACAGCCACGAGCTAGAGGACTCTACGACAAAAGCAGGATAAGCTTTTCTTAATACACGTGATTTTGGACAAACGATAAATGAGCAGGTGTCCAAATACTTTTGTCTATAGATTATATCTCTCAAACATCTCTGAGTGCACATGTTTTATTCTGACCAAGGTATAGTAACAATTATTCAGTCTATGGTTTTGGCCATATCATCAGACCAGTTCTTGAAACATCTGGACCTTGGCGGCTCCTGCCATGGAAGTATGGAAGGCAGGGCAGAGCCAATCACTGGGCCAATGGATGGGACCAAACTCATGGTGGTGGGGAGGAAGGAGAGTAACTCTTTTATGAAGTCTTGTACACTTGTCTTGTTTTTAACTGTGTTTGTGTTTGGCCTGGCACTTTAAAAACTGCGCTACTTTTTTTGCACGTGCTCACAATTAGTGCAGATCAGTGTTTACGTAATCAACTGCTGTCTCTGGTACACAGTTACTTGCCCGTTATCTTGTCACCTATTAGTCCCACATTACAGATGTTTAGACACCAGGTAAATTTTTTACTAAAATAATTTGTGGGCTGGAACCGTGGGGTTGAATGTAAGACAGTAGAGTGTATTGTATTCATGTTATATTGATATTGTAGCACAGTTATAACAGATGGGACCAAATTAAAGGTGTTTTTTGTTGTTTTCAGCATTACAGCGGTGTGAACGGTCACGGTTGGCCCAAAACTGATTTTTTTTGGGCTGTTCTTTGTAACACGACCTACATCCAATATGTGTGAACTGATCAGATGAGCTGCTGTCATGCATTTTCCCTTCTCCTCAGTGTACGTTACTGCTCATCAGATATATATTGGATTTCAGTACCACTTGAAAGTGGCCCAAATACAATGTCAAATTTGGGCCACATTGAACTGCTGTGTGAACATAGCTGATCTGTGCTTCTAGATAAAATTACCTTGTTACTCTGTACTGTGAACAATCAACATGCTGAAACTATAAAATCTATATGCACAGCTGGTACTGTATTTGAGTAGTATGCATAACATTGTTGTCCATTGAAAACCGTGTATCTCCATTTTTGTCTGTTTTTAGATTTCTTCACGGTTTGAACCCTGTAGATGCTCTTTACACGGTGTTAATCACTCTGGATGAATAGACCAATAGAAATGCTGATTTACTTTTAATTGCTCATACTTTACATTAACTTCCTATTAAAGTTAAAAAAGATTTTTGCCTTTTCCTTTAAAGCTGCCATTTTGGAGATACTTGTTTTTCACTGGGCAGCGCCAATAAGTATAATAATTTAACATTTTTATTACGTGTTTCTTTTTATTTTTTTTATTATTAATACTAAAAATGAAAATATTGTTGAAAAGTTCATTGAAAAAGAAACTGACATATTTTATATTCAATACAAATTGAAAGAAATGTTTTACATTTTCCTTTTTTTTGCATTTTCACAGAAAACCGTGATCTCAAATGATCAAATTATTAAATTATTTAATTAAATATTAAAGTTAGACTAAATTGCCAATCAGACAGTGTCCCTTTAGATGTAATGAATATAAAATATATGTCAGTTTTTGGATTAAATTTAGATTAAGAAATACATAAACTTATTTTTCACAGTATTCTCATTTTTTTAGATGCAGTGGTAGTTTAACTCCACTTCTGTCGACTCAGTAAACTCAGGAAAATTAAATTGCACATATATTTTAATACAACAGCAGTCTTGTTTAAAGTGTTTTATTTTGTTTCTTGAAATAGAGAACTGCAGAAGTACGTTTGAAAATATTAGGTCTCAGATTATGCATGGTTTTGTATGGTATGGCAGCACAAGTTAGTTAATTAGTTAACTAACTAGCTTTCATCACCTATTCTCAGTTACAAAACACCTTAATACCTTAGTACCTTAGTTTAAATAATTGCAAATTATTTAAACAATCAATGTTTGACCAATTTTTTTACAGATTTTCTGTACTGATGTTCTATAGATTTACTTTTTTTATGTTGAGGGATTTCTTTTCAGTCTAAAACTTGAAACTGCAAGACAGAGAAGAAAGACAGCTGTTGGTTCCTGTACACATGACCTGTCCAAAACGGTTGTGGCCTGTATTTTGTGTTGAATGAGTTTTAGGCATAAGTACGGTCATTCGCACCTGAGGCCTAAGGCATGTCTTTCTGTGACCTGTTGAAAGCAGTAATGTAGTTTGATAATAATAAAGCATTTGAAATCAATGCAAATTCTATGGCTCATCATTTCACTGCTTACCAGTACACTGGTACATTTACCTAAGTCCACAGGAAACAGTGATGCTGGCATTAGCACTGTTTTTTTGCATATGGAATGCAAGTAATAGTGGTTAAAATTAAAGAGTACATCGTGCAAAATTGTGTAAAATCACTACTCAAAACAGTTTGGGAGGCAACGCTGCCTCTAAGGCAGAACTGGTTTAGACAATAACCAATTAAAATAACTGGTAGGCAGAGCTTTCTGCTCCTCAAAGCTGTATCTGTGAACACATTGCATTAAAGGTGAGCAATTCAATTTGATTTCTCAGAATCTGCATGGAAACATAACAAGCCTAACTCGAGGAACAGGTAGTGAACAGATCTAAAGCTCCATGTACTGGTTATTGAATTGATAATTCTCTGAACCACGCACTCTCTTTGTGCTCCGTCTGCCTCCAGTTAGAGTAGTGATTTTGTCATGCATTAACGATTTGATTGCATACTTTGTTTCTCCCACTTCATTAGATTAACATAAACGCTGACTTGAGCTCACAGCCTCTTAAAAGTTGATGTTTCATAAGAGTTACAGTTACGGTTAAATTCTCCACTCTTATGGACACTTCTCATCCGCATGACCATAAACACAATGTGTCCAAATATGTCCCTTCAATTCCTGACGTATGGAGAAGTACTACCACTAGACTAGGATTCACTTATTGTTAAAAGCTATGTTCATAAGGCCAGACTTAGGTTAGAGGGGTATAAAGCCCCCCAGTCCTCATTGTAGAAATAAATGAACAGGTGTCCCAATACTTGTGATCATATAGTGAATATTTAATAGTGCACACTGATAGTAAATACAGTCTTTAGCATGTCGAATGCATTGACATTGTACAGCGAAAGGCTTAATGGCTGATTCTGAGTATTGCTCTAGGTAGAGAGGAGAGTCGTTTGAGTAATTTTAAAAGCTATGTCTGCTGTCCTTAAAATAACCAACAATCAACAAAATTGTGACTGAACTGGAACAAAAACCTGTGTGGTAGGTTCTCTGAATGTTCCGTGAAACTAGCGAGCGTGACTAATATTAGCAATAACCCGAGGTACTTTGACCTTTTGTGGGTCACAGAGCTATAGGTGGTTGTAGGCCTGATGGGAATTATGTGAACGCTGAACCGCAATCTGACATCCCAAACCTACAAATATGCCACCATTGGCGTTCAGCATCCATTGGCAGCTGTCTATGACCACCACTCATATACAGCATAATATTAAACTCAGGGTTGGACCACAAAAAGCCATAGTAGGTTATCTGGTTTAGAATGCACTGTAAGGGCGTTTTCACACTTTTCCACGAATACATTATTCCACACCCAAGAGCAATTGTGGGCTCATTTGGGGGAGGGGCTCATTATCCCTGTTTTGCTTTCTCCCAGAAGAATTCCATTCAAACTAGGATTGATTTTGCTTGTTTCAAACATCACTTTTCTGCATGCATTTGTAGTGCAAATGGTAGTGCCTAGATTCATGTGTTTATTACTTATATTATTTAATCTCTCAATTAAGCCACAGATTCACAGAAAATGTGCCCCGATTCTATGAAATGATATTTAACACCACAACCACACCCCTCCGCTCAGCACTCCTTCAAAAGCTCCGCCCCCAACTTCATGCATGCATGTGGCAAAGGTAAAAGTTTTTGATGGTCCAAACTTTTCCTCTTCCTGTTTCTCTGCCATCTCTACTTATTTGTACAACATGTTTTCTTCCTCACACCCCCTGTTCCTTCTTTTCCAAGTAAAGCCAAGAAAATCCCACTTAATGTTAGCCTGTATTAAAAGCAGGTGCTTTTATGTTGTGATTATTGTTAAAGTGGATCTGATATAACACTTCCTGCTGCTGTGTGGGGCCATTTGTCCCTTTTGACAGAGGCATGATGAAAGGATTCCTATGAATCAGCACTGAACATTGACCGGCAGCAATATGATTTAATTGATGTATTTGTTGGCCTGGCTGGCCATATGTTTTGGATACTTAATACCTATAAATCAGCAGGGTGTTTTATTTTATGCAACTAAATTGTTAAAAGCTTGGAAATTTTTCCTGCCAGTCAAATTAGAGTGACTGTTTTCACCCAAAGAGGCGTAGGGACTTATGCAAAGCCAAAGTACATGGATGTGTTGCTCTTGTGTTGATTTTGAGGTTGCTGTGTCTTTTCTGTGAGTATGTAAATTATAAACAAATACTTTCTTAATGGTGACGAAAAAAAGGGTTAAAAGGTTGACATGGTAATAGCTGACAGTCAATGAGCGTCAGAGCTGACCTAGTTCATAAATTCAGCCAATCAGCAGTCCCAGATAATTGGTTTTGTATACGTGTGGCTAGGTCAGTCAGTGGCCTCTGTGCCCTCAGGGCAGCTGTGTTTGACTCTGGTAAGCCTGTGCATTAAACTCTCAATGTTATTATCTGTTAGTTAAGAAGAACAAGAATAAAGCATATTATAAATGATTCATAGGAACTGTCATTATTCATCCATCCATTTTCTGCTGCTTATCCCGGGTCGGGTCTCGGGGGCAGCAGCCTAAGCAGAGAGACTTCCCTCTCCCCAGCCACTTGGCCCAGCTCTTCCGGGGGAACCCCTAGGCATTCCCAGGCCAGGCGAGAAACATAGTCTCTCCAGTGTGTCCTGGGTCTTCCTCTGGGTCTTCTCTCGGTGGGGCGTGCCCAGTTCACCTCACCAGGGAGGCGTCCAGGAGACATCCTAACTAGATGCCTGAGCCACCCCAACTGGCTCCTCTTGACATGGAGGAGCAGCAGCTTTACTCTGAGTCCCTCTCGGGTGACTGAGCTTCTCACCCTATCTGTGTGTGTGTGTGTGTGTGTGTGTGTGTGTGTGTGTGTGGGTTTATGAGCATCTTTACCTTTATACATACTTATATATAAAAATAGGTTTGTCATCTTTTTGTATTTCAAACAAACAAACCAAAATAAATTAAATTTCACCAACAAAAAAATACCTCTAAATATTAAATGCTGAAAATATCAAATTAGTATTAGTGAATTGGAGGCCATTGTCCATGAGAATGGTTTACTAAATTGAGAAAATGACATTGAATTAAGAGGGCATTTTAACTTATTTTTCTAGATTGATATTTTAGGTATTCTGTATTCATTATTATATGTTCATTTGTTTGATTTATTTGATTTCTAAAATAATTTGGCTTTTAAAATAAATACAAAAATCGTTTCAGTGTAAAATTGTTTTTAAAAATATGATTTATTTATTTTATTTACTGTTATTTACTGTTTTTGTTTTCTATATGTTACCACGTTTTTGCGCGGAATGTATGTTTATAAAATAAAAGTTTACATAATAAAAGTCTACATAATAAAAGTTCTTTCATGGCTATATTGGCCTGTAGGGGGCAGCAGCAGTCTGCAGTCTGTTACAGAGCGCGTAAAGAAGAAGACGTTGCCTGGACGACGCTGTTCCTACATCGTTAAGTTTGATAAGAGACGATTTGATGTGAAACGTTTGTAAACAGTCGGATTCTCAGCGTTTGTTGGGCCGTTATGGATGTTACTTACCGGAAACATATATTTACAGTTAGTTAGGTCCGTTACAGGGCCGTCGGTTGATGTAATGAGGATGGTAAGTGTGAACCCAGTCTGTTATTACAGCATCTGTTCTTAAACCCTCACTGGTACTGTCTCTGTCTCTATTCAAGACTCAGGACTTGGACAAAGGTCTAGGACAGAGATCTCAGGTTTAGGACACAGGTCTAGGTCTAGGACACAGATCTCAGGTCTAGGACACAGGCCTAGGTCTAGGACACAGATATCAGGTTTATGGTCTAGGTCTAAGACACAGATCTCAGGTTTAGGAGACAGGTCTAGGACTAGGACACACGTCTACGTCTCGGACTCAGGTCTACGACACAGATCTCAGGTCTAGGACACAGGCCTAGTTCTCAGGACTCAAGACTCCGGTCTAGTTTGTTGATGCTGGTCGTGCTTGTTGACCAGCATGGTCCATCCTGGTCATTGCTGTTTGAGCCTTTTTCAGCCAGATGTTTTCATCTGGAAGTAAGGTAAAGGCTAATTATCTATCTGTTGAGAAGTCCTGGTCTTTTCTCTTGCCCTGATGTTTTCTTAATCAGTTTTAATTGTTTGGTCTCTTTCTGATGGTAGATGCTGTATTTTCACATCAACTGTGGTGAGACATATCTGTAGGACCCATGATGACATTTTAGCATTGTCGGAGACTTCTCTGCTTCTTGTGGTCTACTCTTGGTCTGAAGCAGCCTCCAATGGTAAATGACGGATTTCAGTCTGTCCTGGGCACTTTCTAAATTCCTTCTCAATCTCATTTGCATCTTAAACCATCTTTCTGAAGGCCTCAGGAAGCTCTTTGGATCTGGCCATGTTGATATCACTGCAACAATCAAGAGCAAACCAAACTAATGTTTAATGTAGACAGCCTCCTCCACATTCCTCTTTAACCATGTTCTAATTATTTGTAGATGATGTGCTGCACCTGATTCTAATTTTACCATTTTTACTATTTATTATAAGTAATTTCACTAATTATTATTATTATTTTAATTATTTTATTTATATTTCCCATGATTCTCAGGCAGTTCCCTTATGGGCTCTCTCCCTCCCACTCCCTGCCATTGTCATGATTGCTGTTGGGCTCTACATGTTATTCCTTGCTGGTGTTTTGTGGTGCCATCACTGTCTCAAGGTAAGAATTATTTCCCAAGACACTCGTGGTCCTGTAAGGTTTATATAAATAAATAATCTGGAAAGGGACTCTGTAGCTCCTGTGTTTTGTCTCTTCTTTCGCAGGGTCAGTGCAGTCCTCCATGTACAAACTGCTGCCAAAGTGCTCAGTCTCCTTTTGAATACTGTCACACGTGTGCTCAGTCATGTGACTGCCGTCCACCAACCCTGAACTCTTGCCTTGACTACTCCTGTCCCTCTTCAAATGTAAGGATGTTTGGATCTTTTTGGTGGTAGACAAAGAAAGATTCAAATTCTCTCCATTTTTAGATAAGGGCTCAGATCTCCTGAAGTGGGTTTTTAGTACCAGCATTAATAAATCAAGTGCATAACTTTTCCTGAATTATATGTTGTGGTTTTCATATGCACATGTAGGGAATTATATATAACAGAATGGAAACTATATTTGCCAAGGTACATCTGCCTGGATGTGCATTACAGAGAAAATATTACATTTACGAAAGCTGTGAAATTAGAAATTCATTAAAAGCAGATTTTCGCGCAGTAATCCAGTGTCACCTACATCATCAGGGACCAGTGAAATACGTGTATCTCCAAAATAGTGACCTTACAAGAGAACTCTGAATGAAACTAAATTTAAAATTAATACTAAAAGTACTTTTAGATCATTTTTATTAGTCTGTTAATTCAAACTTATTTAAAGAGCAGCTACAGGGTTCAAACCACGGAGAAAACTAAAACCAGACAAAACCGGTGAGACATGTTTGTTTCTTATGTTCAATAAATAAATCAATTATCAAATGAATAATCCGATATCAGACAGATATAAATATCAATCTGATCCATTCTTTAAAAACATATATTTGAAATATTAGTAAAATCCAAAATTGGTTTAAAGCAGTTATCTGTCAATTCCATATGTAATCCCTATGTTGACCCCAGTGATGTGACACAGAAATAAGCAACATTATGTAACATTTTAATTTAAAATTAATCAACCTGTATTTTCACTCACAGATACATTGAGGGTTAAAAATAAAAATAAAAATTGAAATTATATTTTATTTTAACCTAAAATAAGCTCAGTACTTTGAACAGAACACAAAATAATTATAGTGGAAACAAATTAATGAATTAACAGTTAACTAGTAAGAGAGAATAAATTAATATAAAAATTAAATTATAGAAGAAATGTATAAAAAACAAACATGGGGATTTATCATAAACCAAAATATCATAAATGAACTCAGGATTAAGAGGGGAAAAATATATAATTAAAATAAAGATTTTACTCAATTCTTAAATTTAAAACAGACAAAAATACAAGGAAACTGAAATGTTTGAAATAATAATAAAATAATAACACTACTAATAAACATGCCTAAATGAAAATTAAACAAAATTAAAAATGATTAAAGTAAGATGGAAGAAAAGTAAAATAAATAAAACTAGTTAAGTATAAATAATATTTTTTTTTTTCTAAATTTTCACCCTCTGTATTGCAGTGTGTCATGTGGGACTGTGCCTGCACCTGCCAGCCACCAGAGTGTGACTCCATCAACTGCTTCTGCTTCGAGATCAGGTTCAAGTAGAGAGCAGTGGAACAGTGTGGGTCTGCAGCTGCACATAAACCACCTCACAAGGAAGTCTGTGCTCTGTTGTGTGAATATGTTGCTTATAGTTTCGAAATGTTCTCATGTTTTCAGAAATTCTTTGTGTTGCATGTTTACAGCAGTTTAAAGCCTTTATCTGTATAATTGTGTGTAATGTTACTGTGTTCTTTGGCTGATTGTTACACGTACACTTACCTTAATGAGGCCTTTTTAAAAGATGTTTTTTATTATTTACATTTGATATGAGGTTTATCAGCAGAGCTCATTCAGTGTTCCTGGTCAAGTCCAGTGCTCAAAGAATGTAAACTGGACACTTATTCTTGTGTTCTATGTGGCCTTTTTGGTTTTTATGTTTTGGATGATTTTTATACAGCCCTTAAGTAAGAACTAATGCACATATCCTGTATACACTCTTAAAAATAAAGGTAGCAGAATGTGCAATTACACTCAAAAACCTCCTTTACTTTCTACACACTTAAACTGATGGTTCTTCAATGGCTCTTTAGTAAAGAAAATGTTCTAAATAGACCCAAAAACATTCTTTGCATGATTAAATGGTTCATTGCATCTTGACTAAGTTCTTCAGACTGAAGGAGAATGCACTGTTTAGGTTCTGTATAGAACCTTTATGAAAATGATTCTTTACCACACCAAAAATTGTTCTTCAATATTTACATTTGACATTGTAACAATTGAAGAACCCTTTTTGGTGTCATATAGAACACTACAGCACATCCTCCCTCAATCTGAAGAACTCTTTCATGAAGCAAAGAACTCTTTATTCATGCAAAGGGTTCTCTGAGTGTTTATGGTCCTATTTAGAACATGTGGTTTTAAAGGGAATGGGGAAGTGTGAAGAACATTCCATGCCTTAAACAACTTTATGTTGATGTTCTTTAACAATTTTAAAAGGTTCTTTAACAGTTTTTCAGTTGTTCACATTATATATCATAACCCCTATGAGCCCCTTTTGAGTCCATTTACTTTTAAAAGTGAAAACTTGTATGAGTGTGAAAAAGGTAGTGGTTTTAGGTTTCCATAAGTTGCTATACAACTTTATAAACCACATTAAACTTATTTTTCCACACTCTGAAATTGCTTAAGGGAACCAAAAGTGTGCCACTGCTCCGCATGCCCCTGCACTTTTTTCTGAACACTGTATAGTTGCTAATGGTGTACTGTAGCCACATGCCTTGTTGTATCTAGTAAGTTTTGTAACGTGACTTTGGTGTCAAAATTTTTATTTTTATATAAATTTTTATATTTATGGGGATATTGAATATAAACTGTGAAATTAAATCTTTGTTCTTTATTCTTTCCTTTCATGTGTGACACTTTTTCCAATTACTTTCTAGAATGAACTGGATCATAAACTGCTTAAATATAGTTGTGCATTGCATTGCACTGCATTGTGGATAGTGACAGGTTTTTGCAGAATCGTTGCTGGTTTGAGTATCTTTAATAACAGTACAAATCAGAGAAGTGATAAGCACTGTGAGGGTGGCCAGCAGCTCTACCTGCAGGCCACCACAAAAGTTCAGTTCATAATTGTTTACAGTACCAGATTTGGACACAAGTTTGAAATGGATGAACTAGAGATGGCATGGCTTTATACACTATGGACAAAAGCATATGGGATACATGCTCATTTATTATTTCAAAGGTATTTGAGGTCAGGATATTGAATGATCACTACCCCCACCTTATCCCCTATTTATCCCCAACTCAGAAGTACTTGTTGGACCACCATTATTCCAGAGAACCCAGTTACACTTCTCCACAGCTCAATGCTGGGGGGCTTTTTACCCCTCTAGCCCAGGCCAATAGATTAATCTGCTCCAGAGTCCTATTCTATTGGCAGTACTTCTCTACAGGGATTGGCTGTGTTTGCAATAGGAAACTGAATGAGGGGGTGTTCACAAACATTTGGACACGTGGTGTATTTTAGACTTGACTGTACACAGATTCTCTGTATTTCAGATTTGCACAATCCCATTCAGGCACATTTTAATATATTAGGTTATTTTAGTTTTAATGCACAGACTTATTATTCCATAAAAGTTAGTGTGTTTATTCAGCTTCAGTCAGTTGACTGGGGAAACAAGCAGCAATCAGTTCCAAAGCCAGTACGCCTGTGGCCGGAAAAGAGGAAGTGAGAAGGTCAGCCTGTCCTTCACGTGAAGGTTTCAGCCTATTTTTTACACCATATGTGTTTTTGCATAGTTCACAAACTGCTGTTTCATGTATTATGTATTGACTGATCTGAGTAAAACTACACACAATTAAAATTAAAGGAAAAAATAATAAACCGTATGTGGACTTGGGAAACAAAGAGGCCTGTGCAACTAGGTAGGAGTGTCTAATAGAGTGGACAGTGAGTGGACACAGTGTTTAAACACTCCAGCAGCCCTGCTGTGTCTGATTCACTTGTACCAGTGCAACACACACTAACACACCACCACCATGTCAGTGTCACTACAGTGCTGACCTTTCAAGCTTCAAAAATCTCAAAATATTCAATTATATTTCCAATTTGAATAAATTAATAATCACTGTATCAATTTTAAAACTAAAAAGCTTGAAACAAATCACTTTAAATAGTAACGAATATTAAATATATGTTTAATGTATTTCTTTAATTTGAGATGCTCTAGTAATACTCTGTGGTGGTTCTGTGGGGTCCTAACTCCAGGACAGACAGAGAGAGAGAGAGAGAGAGAGAGAGAGAGAGAGAGAGAGAGAGAGAGAGAGAGAGAGAGAGACTGATAGATAGATAGATAGATAGATAGATAGATAGATAGATAGATAGATAGATAGATAGATAGA